>CM027584.2:7145723-7544441 GCA_015852605.2 Populus deltoides | reverse complement strand
TCCTTTCTATAAGGTTCCCAAGTATATATGTGATTCTGCAATGTAAAACTAATGTAAAACTGGTGTTCCTCGAGCTCTAACTACTTTAAGAGTTCCGAGCTTCCTGACCACTCCTACTACTCCTGGGTTTTGGTATCGAGACAAAATCCATTTAGCCAAATCAGCTGATTTGCTTAATGCCTCCCGTCCTCATTGGAGGCCCAGGTTCAGGATTCTAGGAGGAGAACCGAGACACCTTACTCATAGCCTTTGCTTTGTTATATATCCAAGAGGGTCCGGCCATTCCACACGCTACCTAGCAGAGGCATGGTTTTTCTTTTAGTTAGTTAAAAGAGAAAAAGGGATGATGGGTGCCTTTTTTTTTTTATAAATAAATAGAATAGAAGAGATGAAGTTCGTCATTTAGAGATAAGAGATGGCTTTGGAGGAGAAAGGAGCGGGTCTCAGATCTTTTGCTCTGCCTTACAGCCTTAGTTTGCACCGTTTTTCTTCCTCACATGGACTAATAACAGGTTTCGAATTAGTTGTTTGAAATAGATTTGGTGCTCTCTCTTCCCCTCTAGTAGTGCTATTCTCGAATGAATGTGTTGATCCTAGTTAACCTAAGATCCGACTATTTGGTTAGGTTAACTCTTGAGTTGGGTTTAATAACTATGTTACACATGTTAAGACTTTATTGCAATAGAAATCAAAGGAAACTAATATAAATCCCGTTGTCCTGTCTTGGGTAGGCTGCTTTAGATTTAGAACAATGGGCTTTGGCCTTGTGCCAGGGAGAATGGGGCGTCGTTCACTGAAAATAAAAAGAAGAGGGCTATGGGCCAGTTTCACACAAGACAGGGTGGATCTTTAGGAAATTTAGAAGCTCTATAGTGTGATGTCTTTTTATAAGTCCGGTAGGAAGCTTTCATTGTGCCTCTCAAGATAGGCTAATTAAGGTGGCCTACCTCGCCTTGTTCGGTAGTTTTTGAATCTTATCACAAGTTCTTCCTGATGTTGGATTGATTTGAATCAAAATCACAATTTTATTCTAAGAAACATAATTTTTTATCCTTAAAATATAGAATTAATTTATGAATATCTAGTCTCACATATTTTTTTTATACTTTATATTTACATTAATTGTTTTTTAATTTTTCTATGTAGAATATTTATATATAGCTTACATCCACTTGAATACATGAGTTGTTTTTTAAACTTTTTAATATGTAATAATTATATTACATTTTATGCCTTATATTTTTTTTACGATATATATATATATATGGGAAACAATTCCATCTACATGATTTACAAAACCATGTTTTTTTTTGTCGTATCAACAAACAATTACAAAGTTCTGATTTACAAAAGAAAATAAATGATTTCCAAAATAAGATTGAACAACAGATATGTTCAGACTTACCCAATGCTTTTTGGAAGCGAAAACAACACATCGTTGATCTTCCTTATGAAGATACATTTTTAGAAAAACTCATACCTATAAAAGCAAGACCTATACAAATGAATGCTGACTTAGAACAGTATTGCAGACTTGAAACTACATTCTGATCACACTGCACCAGCATACTCTATATGCATTATTCACAAAGTCATCCACCCTAAAGATTGGGGACAACCCCTGCATCAACCTCTCTCCTTCCTCTTCCAATACCGCACAAGCCCCCAAGACTTCAATACCACCTACACATATTGGGATTACCAACAGACATGGTTTAATGCCTTCCTCATACAAAATCAAAATCATAGTCATTCTTGGCTCTTCTACTTCCACAATACCATGAATACTACAAATCTCCCCCTCTGGTTCCTGCAATGGTGGGACTTTTATGGTTGTCATGTTGATTACCTTAATGAACATCCTTTAGTTGAAAATGGTTATCTACATTTCAAAAACAATTTCCAACCAGCTCCCTCTGAAAGAAAGTTTTCTTCCTTCCTTATCTTCTGTACAAAATTTTTTGTTCCGTGGGTATGTTCATGGTTCTTTGATTATAATTTACAAAACGGACATCCAATACTTATTTGCAAATTCAAAATCAAGTGGTGGGATTCCTTTGCAGCTGAGTCCAAAAGTTCAAAATTAGCTGTTACAGAATGGTTACAAAAACATTAAACAATTCCCATCATCGATCCTCATCCTCAATCAAAGTTCTTAGCTAGAAAGGCCCAAACAGCAGCTCTCCTTGCCTCTGCTAGAACTGAGGAAGAATACTTACAAATAGTACAAGGAATTATACAAAGCCAAGACCCAGAAACGATCTTGTCCCAATCCAGCTCATCTGACTCAACATCTCCTGCCATTTCCCTCGGCAATGATAATGAAGATGACTGTTTTGGTATCCTGCCATTTATCACGCGACGTTAAAAAAAAAGAGTATTTCAGGACTTTATATATATATATATATATGCATTGTTTAAAAAATTTCTAATATGGAATATTAAAATCTCAAATATTTTTTTTTTATTTTCTTGGGTTGATCAAGTTAACCCAAGATCTAACTACTTGGCTAGGTCAACCCTTGAGTTGGGTTTAATAACTATGTTACACATGTTAAGACTTTATCGCAATATAAATCAAAGGAAACTAATATAAATCTCATTGTCCTGCCTGGGTTAGGCTGCTTTAGATTTAAAATAATGGGCTTTGGGCCTTGTGGCAGGGAGAATGGGGCGTGATTTGCTGAAAATAAAAAAAAGAGGGCTATGGGCTAGCTTCACATAAGACAGGGTGGATCTTTGGGAAATTTAGAAGCTCTATAATATGATATCTTCTTATAAGTCTGGTTACTCACTAGTAGGAAGCTCTTATTGTGCCTCTCAAGATGGTCTGATTAAGGTAGCCTACCTCGCCTTGCCCGGTAGCTTCTAAATCTTATCACAAGTTTTTCGAATTGATCTGAATCAAAAGCACAATTTTATTCTAAAAAACATAATTTTTTATCCTAAAAATATATAATTAATTTATGAATACCTAGTCTCACATATCTTTTTTATACTATATATTCACATTAATTGTTTTTTAAATTTTCTATATAGAATAATTATATATAGCTTACATCCAATTGAAGAAATGAGTTGTTTTTTTAACTTTTTAATATATGATAATTATATTACAATTTATGCTTTATATTTTTTTATAGCTTATATTCACATAAATTATTTTTAAATTTTTTGATATAAGATAATTATATTATACTTTATGTCTTATATTGTTTTTACGATCTATATATCCATATGAGAAATTTTTTATATATATATATATTAAAAAATTTCTCATATGGAGTATTAAAATCTCAATTTTTTTTTTATTTTCTTGGGTTGATCAAGTTAACCCAAGATCCAACTACTTGGCTAGATCAACCCTCGAATTGGGTTTAATAACTATGTTACACATGTTAAGACTTTATCGTAATATAAATTAAAGGAAACTAATATAAATCTTATTGTCCTGCCTTGGTTAGGCTGCTTTAGATTTAGAATAATGGGCTTTGGACCTTGTGGCAGGGAGAATGGGGCGCGGTTCACTGAAAATAAAAAGAAAAGGGATATAGGTTAATTTCACACAAGACATGGTGGATTTTGGGAAATTTAGAAGTTGTCTAGTGTGATGTCTTCTTATAAGTCTGGTTACCCACTAGTAGGAAGCCCCTATTGTGCCTCTTAAGATGGGCTAATTAAGGTGGCCTACCTCGCTTAACCCAGTAACTTCTGAATCTTATCACAAGTTTTTCCTGATGTTGGATTGATCTAAAATTTTAACTCGATATAAAACAAAATTTCTAGAAATATTTGGTAAAATTTCAATCTGAACTAATAGTTGAATATAAAATTATGTTCTTAGAATAAAATTGTGCATTAGAAAAATCAGCCTAAAAATTCTTGTCACATAAAGATTTTGTAACATTAAAAGAATCTTTGTTATACTTGGAAACTATGTTGTTGTTCATTAAAAATACTTGTAAAATTAGGAAAATGCCTCAAATTAGGTTGTGTATATCCAATCTTGTCTGAGGCGTTGTAGCTTGTCTTTATTTTTACTATAAAGAAAGTTATAGCCCTTTGATGTTTTTTATTCCACTTGTAAAATACTTCTAAGATTAATTTTAATGGGATAATATTAGCCTTGTGACAATAAACTTTCATGATAAAAAACAAGGGCATAATATTAAGTAAGATACCATTATTGACTTGGACCCTTTATATTAGTGCATTATTAAAGTTACTTTTGATGCAAAAAGGTTTTAAATATCATTTCATAGCTAATTTTAGCTTAGAAATATAATTCATGGTTATTGTTCAACCATTGGTTCAAACTAGATTTCAATAATTTATACCTCTTTTTATACGGTCCTTATAATCATTATCCAAATAAGGTAGCCAACTAGGCTTGGCTTCAAAAGAATACGATGATTTAACATGTTGGTTGATATAAGTTATTCATAATTGCTCATGAATGCTTCAAAAGGTCTTTTAGGTTCCTCATCATTTAATGTATTATGTTCATTATGTTTTATATTAGAATTCAGAAATCCAGTTCTTCTTCTTCTTCTTTCTATTTTATATATCATCAAGAAAAATAATCAAGTCATTTTCATCATCTATATGGTTTTCTTTCTAAACAAGGCAAGGGTCTTTACTGAAACTTTCTTATAGTTTACATGTTCATTTTGGATTTGAACACTTCTGCTGTCCTCTAATACTATCAATATAATTTTCTTTCTAATAAATACTTGTTTTTTCTGTTCAAAAGCCAATGCTATCTTATATGCTTGTTGTACGGTAAATAATGAACTGGGCCTAGTTGAGGTGTTTGCTTTTTTTTTTTTTAAAGCTGCTAGGTTGTTGTCTTATTGCTTTGAAAAACTATCCTATTATTGGGTTTGTTGATCAATACCTACTTTTATATTTATAGCATATGTTACCTTATTATCACTTGGAGGTTGGCTATTTTCAAGGTCATTTTCACTATTTTAGTGATAACTTTCTCTATATTTTTAGAGATAGATTTCTTTGATGACTTGTCTCTTTAATAGATTTTGGTCTAGTGTAACCTTTTGAGGAATTGACGGTGTAGAGTTAGGAACTCTCTGCATGTTTTTTAATATCATTTTATGATCAATATTGCTAGCTTGTGTAGTGGTTAATGATTCTTCAATTGTATCTCTTAATCTAATTGGTAATTGATGTTTTTTTCTTTTTAAAAGATTGATTGGTCTATATGGTGTACATTATCTATTTTATAGGTAAGGTGTATTGTTGATCATTCTCTCCCTATACCATGCTATTTAGATATTGCATCTATTAGTATATTTGTCATGCAACCAATTGATTGGGTATATATAGTATTAACTTTGTTCATACAAAATATATTTATTATTAATGAAGATATTTAATATTTAATATTCATTTATGTTTGATTAATGAGTTTAGAGTGAAGATAAATTTTTTAAAACAAAAATATTTTGTAAATGAGATTATAAAGTTGTTATAATTATAAGATTTATTTTGCATCAAAGTATTGCTTCTAAATATTCTTAGTCGATGCTTTATTAAGACTAGACATCAGATGGAATCATTAAAACTAATATATATTATGTTCTTTCATTTATGAAAGGAAGCTATTGTTATTATAAATTGAGGTATGAGGGATACTTGAAACTAAAATATAGGTACTTATTAGATGACTTGTATAATGAACTGACATGTACATGAATTTCATATGGAGAGATCACTTATGTCTATAAAAAAGCTTATGTAATTGTTATGTAAGTGAATGTTATGCTTAATTCTGACTAAACATTGTCATATTCAAGGGTAATATGAAGGAATATATTGAGTATATCATGAATTATATGAATATATTTGAGTAATCAATATAAGATTCATCACCATAGGTTAATAAAAAAAATATTTTACATATTCTCAAAAAGTATTGATTGTAAATCCTTGCGCGAGGGGATTGAGATTTTAAAAAAATATCAAATCTTATTTAAAGAATCAATTACTATAGTATTGTATTGATATCAACCCCCCAACTCTTCCTCAATTTACTGGTTCATGTATTTTTAAATTTTTTTCATTTAGTATAAATATCTTTATGTTTGTCAATTAAAAATTTCACGATAGAATAAAACATACCTAAAATATTATCATGTTCTTCTATAATGTTTACCCACAACATAACATTAATAATTTATTTTAGTATTTATTAATATATATAATTCTTGATTTATTTTATTATATATATATATATATATATATATATATATATCAGTTTTTCAATTTATAATTAAAACTCTTTATATAAAAAAACCCATTGAAAACACTTGCATATTTATTTTTTGACATTAAAAGTGCAAGCACGGGTAAGTTTACTAATGCTCCCTGGTTGATATTGAGACAACAGGGCGACAATACAAATAGTCATTCTCTCGTAGAGGTAGAGATGGGTGAAGAAACAAGCCTCTTAATTACATGGTTTTTCATATCTCATACGCTAAGCTTCTCCATTTCCCTGCTGAGAGCATTAGCCCTCACCAAGCTCCCAATGGTATTCACAGCCAGCTTCAAATCCTCCAAAGGGTTCCCAGGCGCTACCCTCTTGTACAAATAACTATCAAAAGTCATCTTTTGCACGTACTCATCTGCGCACATCTCTACAAAAGCTTCTCTAGCTGGGTTCGATCTGTAGAAAACTTTCTGCAACACATCCAACACCTTATATGTAGGCCACTATGTCTTGTCCCATTTCTCCAGATATTTCCTCAAGTCACTTTCATCCACCATCCTCTTTCCATTCTCTGAACCCTCAACTATTGCCTCTGCACACATTCTACCCTCACCTGAGCATCTGGTTACATACCCAGCTGCATCACCAACTAGTGCT
Organism: Populus deltoides; assembly: GCA_015852605.2. Lineage (NCBI taxonomy): Eukaryota > Viridiplantae > Streptophyta > Magnoliopsida > Malpighiales > Salicaceae > Populus > Populus deltoides. Next base: position 7,537,552 of record CM027584.2, on the reverse strand, counting down.
ACTCTACCTAATAATCTGCGAGGTCGGGGGTGTTCTGGTATTGGGTGTGCTTCCACTCGTATAATCTTACCACCAAGAATCTTGTCCCTGGCCCTGTTTCTTGTGGCTTCTTGGAATTTTTTGATGTCACCTTTGTGAGTCACCGTTCCAGTTCCAACAGCAACATGGTCGCATTTGGGGAAGACCCACCCGTAGAAGTCTGGCGAGACATCATCACCAACATACATCTCAGCTAAATCCTCATAGTACATCATTTTATCATTGGGAATTTTTATCCTCTCCTGTAAATACAAGGAAAAAAATAACCCGAGAAGACTTTAAGAACATCAACAGAGGAGGAATTGAATATCCTCCATGAGTTCAATGCAATAATGTTTGAGAAAAATCCAATCGTGGAAGCATAAATAAAGCAATGTATGTCAGAAGCTGCTGTAAGCATTTTATCTAAGATGTCTATGTACAGAAACAATTGGAAGAATATAGTAATAACTCATCCGGGCAACCATAAAATTAGTTATATGGCAAACAAGAACCAAAATTACCAAGGCAATTCTAAAGTATCCATGGCAGCTATGAAATTCTTTTTTTGTGTGTGTATTCGTCAATTACATTATACCATCAATAACAACTTACTACTGGTACAAAATGCTTGACATATTTAGTTGTATCTTCCCAACATAATTGTATGTCAGAGTATCGTTCCTGTATTAGAGAATACTTAAAGGTAAAAGTTTCCATATCACGAAATATAAAAGTTAATATTGAAATTATGACACAAAATTCGATGTTGTAGCATATTATTGTTAGTTTGAAGGACCTCTGGTGCAAATTGAGCCTAGAAAGTATAGTTTCTGTCATCAAACAAGAACAAGAACAAGAACAAGAACGATGATATGATGATGGCACCTCGCGTAACAATCAGAATGCAAAGGTTGTGAAATCAAGCATTTTCCACAATTCGATATAAGATTTATGTAACAAATTCAACGCAATTCATTACTGAACTGAAAAGAACTGATCTCATTAAAGTAGAGTAAGAAAATGTTGCCAAAATAAAATAGAGTAGAGTAGTATCAAGCTACTAATGATAAATAGTAGCAATAAGTATACCTGGAAAGCAATGGCGTAGTCTTAATCACCAGCATCAATAGACTTGGCGACACGCGAATTTGCCCCATCAGCACCAATCACCGCGTCAACCTCCAAAGTCTTCTTTTCTCCGGTTGCGCCTTTCTTCCCATCATACTCAGAATAGTGCAAGACATAGGGAGTATATATATTTTCACTACCTTGTTAGGAATGTCCATCTTCAAGAACAAACCATTTATTACTTTAGCCCCATTCTTTGACGCTCTTTCTCTCAAGTAAGCATCAAGCACCTCACGTCTCACCATGCCGATGTACTTGTGAGGTTTCAAAGTTTGCCCAATGTCCACGGCGACATTAGATGGAGAGATCATCTTCATCTTGGTCACTCTCCGATCTATAATGTCCAATGGGAGGTCGAACTCACCCACCATGCACAAAGGGATGGCACCACTGTTGGGTTGTTGCCATTGCATGTGCAGCAAATGGTTGGCACCAACCATTGACTATTGGCAGCCACCATTTTCAATGGTTAGGCAACCTACCATGCCTAACCTTGCAGCCATGTTTGACAGCAGAACAAGTGGAGCAGCACCATGGATGCCTATAAAAGAGGCATGATTTTAGAGAGCAAAGTTGTGAGAGAGAATGTGAGTGTGTGCAAGAGAGTGGAGAGAAAGAGAGCTGCAATGGCAGCAGCCTTGCTGCCATTGCACCAGCTGCAAGTGCAGCAAAGATAAGTTGATGAGTTGAGTAGAGTGGATGTCATCCTCCTCCTCTACATGTATTTTGTATCCTTTCTCTAATCTCTAATAATATAGACTCTCTCCCGTGGATGTAGGCGATTTGCCGAACCAAGTAAAATATTGTGTCAGTGTGCTTAACCCTCCGATGAGCAAATATCAGTACACCACTGGTCCGCGCATGGGGAGCCGGAATTTCCCAACAATTGGTATCAGAGCACATGGTTTAAAGGGGTGTTTGATTTTGCTCAAAAATGAAAGTTGTCAAAATTGTATTTTGACCATACCACTGTGTAGAGAGGAAGAGACGAAGCCACTGTTGAAAACCGGGTCGAAATCGGACGCCGGAAACCTCCGCACGCGCCATCACGCGCCGGAGAGGAGACTGCCCACGCGCACAGACGCGCGCCACGCGTCACACGCGTCTTCTTCACCCGGATGAGCTGACCCGACTCGAATACCAGACGACCCGACCCACGCGCTAGATCCGGATAAGGATGACGTCATCATGGCGTAATCATGACGCCAGCATACACAGTCAGCAAGCATGTCAGCGCCCAGTCAGCAGACACGTCATCGACCAGTCAGCAGACACGTCATCGACCAGTCAGCATGCCATGTCATCGTACAGCCGCAACACGTTAGCGTCCAGTCAGCAGACACGTCATCATGTGGGACCCATCTGCCACGTCACCAGCCGTGAACCGAGCCGCGCCGAGCCGAGCCGTTTTTAAGCCGAGCCGAGCCGCGAGCCGAGGGATAAGATTCTGTGCAGCAGAGTCTACGTGCAACCGGATCTGAGATTGAATCTGGGCCGTCCATCAGGCCAGAATTGTTTTGATCAAATCTTAGCCGTCTGAAATGCGATTTGGATGATTTCAGACTTGTTTCCAGCTAATTTGATCATTCCGGATGCAATGGTATGGTCGGATCGTTGAGATTTGAGACCAAAAATAGCGGTGGTTAATTAACAAAAGAGATTGCCCGATCAGGAGGCATCTAAAGGTCATCATGGTGGTCGATGGAGATGAAGAAGAACATGTCACACATGTTTACCCAATTACATGTGCTGAACTGCTAAGTGGAGAGAATTTTAATTGCCTTGAGGGAAGGCAAAATTGGGACACTCTGGACACCCGATCATGTGGATAATTTGAGGTGAAGAGTGGAAATTGATGAAGACCAATCTTGACGAATCTAAGCTCTGGTAGTCTCGCCAGATGTTGAGAACTGATGTATTAAACCAGTATATTCTAGATCACTTGTAAAGGAAAGCCGCGACAAAGCTAGCAAATGGTTGTATATACGGAAAGACAGTACGATGGATAGATATGGCCTGAGAAGTTCTGTCTAGGAGATTGGGTTTTAAGCGGGACCAGTGTGACCCCTCCAATCTTTCCTGGGAACTTGCTTAGTGGAAGGATTATCCATACGGTACTATTTTCGTATATATAGCAGTTTGTAATGAAACAGTTGAAGACTAGCAGGACGACGACACAAGGGAATAGTTGGGTTCTGTATGATCAAAGATCTGATGAAGTGGTGATTTCTCCAAAGAAGTTAGATTCGGTGACTGTGATTTCTCGAGGGGAGAATTGATGAAGACCCTGATAATGGTAGAGAAATACAACAAGGGATAAAGATTGGCACCCTATTTTGACTTGGATAGGTGTTATGATAGGATGAGCTGCTGTCAAACATAAGCAAGGAATAAGAAAAATCTGGAGAACAGAAATTGTATGAGGGCACACGGAGATTGTGCAGGAGTACCCGTAGGATCCAACGAGGTACTGTAATGAGACAACAGGTGCAAGGAGAAGAAGTGTTCCCAGATGAAGCTCAAAGCAGAGACTGTTAAAGTTTGTACAACAGGAAGTCTCTTATGCTCTTGATGAAGACAACATGCGAAGACCTTTTCAATGCATGCCAGGATGGAAAGAGAGCTGTTGCAGAGGCACCTAATTGTGGGGGTGCAAATGCCTGTGATGAAAGGCGAAAACACCAAAGAGAGTTGGTGTAGGTGGAGCCGCAAGCGGGAAAAGCCACGAAGCTCCAAACATAGAAATCGAGGTGGAGGATTGCGAGGAGTATACTGCAAGTTTCTCTTTCTATGTAATCAGTGGCAGTGATCTCCCATGGTCCACATGGTGGTAGAGAATTTTGGAGCCACTTTGAAGTATCTCAGCTGAAGGAGGATGCGACCACCTATGAAAGGTGAAGACACCTTAGATGGAAGGTGTGTGAGGGCCATGATAGGAGCCCGGATCAGACCGCCCCATGACAACGGGCGAAGACACCTTGGAGAAGGTGTGAGGGCCGCGAAAGGAGCCGCATTTCAGACCGCCGCATGACAACGGGCGAAGACACCTAAGGAGAAGGTGTGTGGGCCACGATATGAGCCCAGTTCAGAACGCCCCAAAGCCGATATGATGGCTAGATACAAGTGGACAGGTGTATGGATAGCCAATGAAGTGGCTATGAAGAGTATGGAGACAAATGCAGGATTGACTTTCATGGATATTGCCCCCATGCTAAAGATCAATGAGCTAGAAGACATTTGTCTTGGACAATAAGTGTGTGACTTGTGGAGCATTAAGACGCGGCTGCTATGAAGAAGCAGAAGGGCATGCGCAGGTTCCAGGAACGAGTTGACTCTTGTCAAGGTGGTGAGCTCGGTAATGGCATTGCAATACTCAGAGTATGAAGACAGATATGGATCAACCTTTAATGGGCTGCCCCCATAGGTAAAGGTGGAGAGCTACCTGGACTCTTGAGACTAAAAGCGAGAGACTCACGGAGAAGTAAGGCGTGGTTCTTAGGGTGGAACAGAGGGCAGGTGCAACTCCTGGATGAGTAGACTCTTGGAAGAGTGGTGAGCTCGTGATCATATTGAGATACTTAGATAATGACTGTCGCACTTGGAAATATAAATTTCCGTTTGAGGGGGTGTTGTAAGCCTTGATGTGAGGCTTGATGAATCATTCCGGACCGAGCATGGTTGATACGCTCGAAGGGGAATGTTGTGTCCCAGAGACAAGCGTTAACACTCTTCAGATGTGAAGTGGCAGACCATTTGGTTGTAGTGATCCTTTTGTGTGAGAAAAGGTGTGCTTTGGTGACTCTGGTGATGGTAAGGTTTGGCAAGTACCATGTAAACTTGGCCGAAGATGCTCTCATAATGGTAAGCTTGGAAGAGCTGCAAGATGCAAGCCTGTGCTGAAGAAGCAAGAGGACAGTTGCCCCACATGAATGGCAAAGGGGGTGATTGTTGGGTTGTTGCCATTGCATGTGCAGCAAATGGTTGGCACCAACCATTGACTATTGGCAGCCACCATTTTCAATGGTTAGGCAACCTACCATGCCTAACCTTGCAGCCATGTTTGACAGCAGAACAAGTGGAGCAGCACCATGGATGCCTATAAAAGAGGCATGATTTTAGAGAGCAAAGTTGTGAGAGAAATGTGAGTGTGTGCAAGAGAGTGGAGAGAAAGAGAGCTGCAATGGCAGCAGCCTTGCTGCCATTGCACCAGCTGCAAGTGCAGCAAAGATAAGTTGATGAGTTGAGTAGAGTGGATGTCATCCACCTCCTCTACATGTATTTTGTATCCTTTCTCTAATCTCTAATAATATAGACTCTCTCCCGTGGATGTAGGCGATTTGCCGAACCAAGTAAAATATTGTGTCAGTGTGCTTAACCCTCCGATGAGCAAATATCAGTACACCACCGGTCTGCGCATGGGGAGCCGGAATTTCCCAACAACCACCGCATGGCTTGCAGTTGTCCAGCTTCCGTTCGATGAGGTATCTTTCAATGCCTCCTTTGGCTAACGTTTCCGCGGCGGAACCGCCGGCAGGGCCTCCGCCGATGACGGCTACTCTGAGGTTGCGGTGTAGCTTGGGACTAGACTTGCTGGCTGTGATTCGGAAGCAGCGGTATGTCAAAGGGGAGTTGGGGGTTGTGTGGGAATGGAGTAATTTTGGATGCTCGAGGAGGAGTGCCGGAGTGCGGTGAAGGATTTGAAGACAACAGACGAAGTCATGTTGTTGCGGTGGACTTGAGAGGGTTTGAGGCTTCAAATTTCGCTTCTTCTGTTTTCCGGTTAGAAATTGAGCACTAATACTAAAATTATGCAAAGAAACTAAGATGTTTCTGACATGAAATTAAAATGTGGGAGAAGAAGTGTTGTATTAGACATAGAGATCATAAAGCATGATAATTGCATTACTTTATTATAATCAAATTATGTTGAGAAAATGTTTAAAGATCTTAATATTATGATTGTGATCATATCTCTCTACAACATTCTAAAATGCATTATACCATCATGCACAAAACTAGTTTTATATGTGATTGGCAAGCTTTCAATGCTCCAGCAAGGAGCAAATCATATAACAATTGTTTTAAGGCATTCATTTTCACAATTATAGAACCAGCTTGAGTTGACTCACCTTCTCGAATCTATGAATCAAGTAAAAAATAAAATTTTATTGTATATAAAATATAATTAGGTGTCACTAACTTCTTTTCTAACATCATGAAAATTCTTAATTCGAAACTAAAAAACAGATGCATGTTTTTAATTAAATAGAAAATCACATGTGCCAACAAATATTAAAAATAGATATTAATACTAATTAAAACTAAGTCAAAAAATTAAGAGATAGATGCAAATTAAAATATCTGATCACGTGTCATGTGTCATGAGAAGTTCTTCAAAATTATCTTATTTAATTATATTAAAATAATGTTATTTTTTGTAAGAAGAGAAATAATTAAAATTTTATTGAAACAAAATAATTTTTCAATTTAATTCATGTTTCTCTTATTAATACATTTTTTCAATAAAAATATAGATTTTTAAGGCATGCTGTTTTTAAAAAAAAACTAAAAATAATTAGAATAAATAAACAATTAGAAATCAAGAAAAAATATATTTCATTAATCGAAACTTCTTCATCCCCTCTTTTTTTATATATATTTTTTCAATAGAATAATTATTTTTTTAACATTAACTTATCAAAAACATAAAATAGAGTTTAAATTAAAAAAATATATTTTGATATATTTAATATTAAAAATAATATACCGCTGGTACCCTACATCGTGAAACCTTTTAGAACCTGTTTTCAACTAATCATATTATAATAAAAAAAAAGCACTTTAAAAGAAAAACTCATCTTGTAAAATAAAAATTATTGATAATAAGATTGACCTTTTGTCTCTAAAATATGGCAAACTCACACAAACAAGAGCCATAGAGAAAGGAAATAATTTCTAGGTGGGTTTTGATATTAACAAAAACATAAAAGAGCTTAATTTTTCACTATATATCAAGATACAAATCATTATAGATTAAAATAATTAAATAAAATAATTATTTTTCTATTCCAAGAAAAATCATTGAACTTGATTTTAGGGGTGATATGTTTTTTTCTCTCATAACTTATTAGTTATTTTTGGATTGAATGAGGGCATGATGGTCTTTTCATATATTATCGGCATAGTAAAATGACTAGATCATATTAAAAGAAGGAATTAGTTAACTTGCATCCATGGGCTTTTTCATATTTTTCTACTGTTTTTTTTTTTATATTATTGGGTTCATTAAGAGGAAATTTGATATTTTAATACATAGAAAATATAAGTGCGTGGGTGACACGTGAGGTGTCGTCCGACAACCAAGCAACACCTTTTGTGGCGGTTTTGGAAGAATCTCTACGTGGTCTTTCCAATGGTTAGACATGTGTGCATGATGGCACAACGATTGGACTCCACTAAACTCTTTTCTTTACCTTTTTATTTTCTCTCTCTTCTCCTTGCTAAAATATAAAGATTTCTTATAATTTATTTTTCGCATTCAATTTGATCCTTATTCTTTTTATTAATATTTGATTTTTTTTATTGATGTTTTTTAAATTTTGTCTATCAACATTTAGTTTTATTTAATTTTTAGATCAAATTTGGTCCTCCTTCTTTTGATTGTTAATTTTTTTATTTATCTTTTACCTAATTAAATTTTGTTTTTAATTTCTTCTCTCAACATTTGATTTCTGCTTAATTTTATGTCAAATTCTATCCATATTCTTTTTATTATTATTTATTTTATTTTGGATTTTTTTATTACATTTTATTTTCAATTTCATTACTCGGCATTTTGTTGATTGATAATTTTTCTTCCTTATTCTTCAGGGTTTCTCTTCTATGAGGTTCGTTATAAACTCATGATCAAGGTTACAAGTTTTAAAGGTTAACATGACTTTTGTTTTTAGGTCTTTTTTTAAATTGATTTTTTTTTAATTTCATCTTTAAAGATTTGATTTATTGGGAATTGGTTTTTTTGTTTTTTTTTCACTTTTTTTCCTGTGGGGTTATCTCAAACCTCTACCCATGATCGCGGGGTTAGCAGGTTAATTCGAGTTGACTAAGATTTTTTTTGTTGTTTTTTTTAAATTAAAATTTCTTTTCATTCTTGCCTTTTAACATTGGGTTGTTTGATAATTAAACTTCATAATTTTATTCAATTTACTTTTAATGGGGTTGACCGGTATCACAACCAGGTCGCAGAGTTTGCATTTTAACTCAGGTTGGCACAGGTCGAGTTTTTTTCATCTTTTTTAAATTATATTTTTGCTTCAATGTTATCCTTCAATATTTTATTTATTAGAAATTGAGCTTCAATTTGTTTCTATTTTGCTTGCTATGAGATTATTATGTTTTTGTTTAATATTTTCTTTATTATTAAATAAAATTCTTTAACAATTAATTTTTTTTTAATTTTATCATTTAATATTTAATTGATTTAATATTAGTATATATGTTTTATTTTTTATTTTATTTTATATGAGATTATTATAATTTTATCAGATGAATGGTGATGCTGGCATGATTGATGGATCAAAGGAGTTTAAGGCTTGTGAAGACAAGTACATAGATTATACTCCCTGCCAAGATCAAATCAGTGCAATGACGTTTCCCTGAGATAATATGATCTATAGGGAACACCATTGTCCTCCTGAACACGAGAAGCTGTATTGCCTTATTCTAGTCCCCAGAGGATATACAAATCCCTTTCCTTGGCCCAGGAGTCGTGACTATCTTCCCCTTTGTAGCGCCTTATAAGAGCTTGACCGTTGAGAAGACTGTTCAGAACTGGGTGTAGTATGAAGGCAACGTGTTCAGGTTCCCTGGTGGCGGAACACATTTTCCTCGTGGGATACTTATTAAAAATAAACTAGATTTCTGGTTTTTTCTGGAAAATAAAGAATTGATTTATCGGTTGATAATCAATCGACCTGTTGAATTAAAAGAACCAGTCGACCGATTAAGTCGACCACATGTGTTTCTTCCATCTTTTCCCCATATATTTTTATCTAATTGTATATGGCCAAAATTCTAGCAAAGTAATCTGAAATAGTTTCTAATGCAAGCATACACAATCTTTCAAAGTTATCTCATAACTTTTATAGGCGTACCTTTTTTACACTATCAGCTCCTTAATTTGATTGTTACAAAACTTCTCATGCTTGCTTGGCGGTTGTTCTTGTTGCTGCCCAATTTTTGATATACTTTCGAAATAAACCAAAAATATTAAAAAAAAATCTAATAATATTAAAAAAAACAACAAGAATCCAAAAATATATTTTTAACGTCTTTGCGTCACTTGCAACGTCTTTTTCCTACATGTTCAATTGTTAACGCACTTTTTAAGTTGACGTTGAAGTTACTCTTTTTCAAAAAATTCAAAATATAAAATTTTTTTAAAAAAATCAAAATTTACAAGGGATCAAATATGAAAAGAAAGAAATTGAGGAACCAATTTGTTTTTTAGGTTTCTTGGTCACCAAGTTTCCTTAATGACCAAGCAATTAAAATAACAAACTTTTTTTTTCATCTATAAATAGGTGGTGGTTACACATAAAAAAAAAGGGAGAAATCTGGGGGAGAAATCCAGGGAGAAATCATGGGGGATAAAAAAAATAACAATATAAAAAAAGCTCTAAACCTAATTAACCTAAACCGGCCACCTCCCCTTTCTCACGTTTCCCCCCATCTTCTTTACTAAAACCAACCAGCAGCCTCCCTTTCGCTTTGGCTGAACCACTAAGATTCTCCCTTCTTCTGTTTCTGAACTACGGTCACCTTTACAACACCTAACAATCTTTTTTCTGGATCCACTACAACCCTTCATTGTCACAGGCAATGGTAGAAACCCGAAGCCAAAAGTGTCCCTCTCACCCTCCTCAGCACCATTGATTGCCATACCTAACCATATACCTCAGCCCCTCATCTAGTTTCCCAAAAACTAGCATACCATCAACAACCTCATTTCCTCTCCTCCACTATAATAACCCATACTAGCAGCTCCTCATTGCAGTAGCAAGAAAGTTATCAACCATCAACCGTGATTCTTCCATTTATTTTCCTTCAACCACACACTACCTCTTTCCTCCTATGCTTAACAACTCCCTATTGTGAGCCTCTCAACAACCATTGAAACCGAGAATACCATCGCCCGAAATGACCAAGCACTGATCCAGTAGGCAACAACACCCACGGCTATCAACGCCTTACGATCTCTCTCTTTTTGTTGGTCAAACCATCACCAACATCGACCACAACACCACTATAGGCTCTATCACCATCATCAACCATACCCATGGCGCAACCCCATAGCCTCTAAAACTCAATCGACCATCGAAATAACCTCCAGCAGTACCCGTAGACGGTGACATATCAATGTCGACGCTAATTAACAACCAGATCTGCCACCTGAAGAAGAAGAAAAGAAAGACAAACAAGAGAGAAAGATGGAAACAAAAGGCTTAATTAGATCTCAAAAAAAGAAACTTAAAATCGACTACTTGCATGGTTTTTCTTTGTTTTATAGATAAGGATCAAACTTGCTACCGACCTAGGGAGAAAGAAAGGAAAAGGGGACCGAAGCTTTGGAAGGTCAGATCTCCCTCCTCAGAGAGCGTGGAGGAACACAGCTGGTAGGGAAGGAAAGAGGTGAAAGAGTCGCTTTAAATCCAGTTGCCTTTGCTTTTCTAACAATGACGGCGCATGGTCCTATATACTGAAAAAAATGATGGCGTGTGGAACAGACGTGCTTCCATTATTCCTACAACTTAGAGGCTTCCCAATATTTAATATGTTGTTTGGTTTATTTTGAATTTTGGTGATTTGTAATTTGATAATTATGAGTGTGTGTGAGAGTAAAATATAGTAAAAAAAAGATGGGTGTTTGTGATTGTGTGTGTGTGTGTATATATATATATATGTTTTTGAATGTTTAAAACCAAAAAGGCAAAAAGAATTAAATGTTTTAATTGCATACGACCAAGTATCTTAAAAATACAAAGAAAATCATATTGTGTAGTATTTCCATATGGAAATTTAAATTATATATTTGCATGCATTTTAGGATTTAATAACCAGTTTATTATTTATGAGAATTTGGCCAATATTTAAATAAACCATCATTTTTTAATTCATGAGAATTAATAGTTAAAAATCCTGTATAGAACGTTGCACTTACAAGTGAGGCTGGTATTTGAAATATCGGAGTTAACTAGAAAATTCTCGGAGTTATTTTAAATATTCATAAATTTTAATTGGAAGTATTTTTTACCATAATATATAAATTATAAAGAACCTTTTTCTAAGAATTTATTTGGGCATATGAGTCCATAATAAATTCTTAAACATTGGATTTATTCATACAAGTAAATCTCAATCCTAAACTACAGATAGACCACCGATTAAAAAACTATCAAAATCGCTAAACCACATCAAACCATAAAGCAACTTACCTCAGGTAGAGTAGGTAGAGTACGCTAAAGGTGCTAATACCTTTTCTAATTATAACCAGTCCCTTACCCTCGAATATTTGACAAGACTAGTGTACCTGATTTCCTAGCGATCCTAAACCAAACAACTAGGTGGTGACTCCAAATAATCTTTCAACAATGCACGTCTACTTGCGATAGTTGTGTTAGCCACAATCTAAAAAATGACATCATCCAAACATTGGTGGATAATTGTGAGTGATTTTTTATCCTTCTTCCATACCTTTTTATGTGGCTTGCCTTTGGAATAAAGTCAATGTTACTCCTTTCATATGCTTTTTAAAGCTTTTTCCATCCATTTCCCATACATCTTGGGAACTAGCCAAGCTTTCACACGAATACACCAAATTTCATAGTTATCATTTGTCAAACAAGGATATTGAAGTGGAAAGTTCGTATTGGCCATGTCAACTAATTAGAACAAGCTTTGATACCACTTAATGGAAGAAAATTAGTGTAGTAGAAGCTTATGAACAATAATGCAAGATAGCAAAGCTAAAGAAAAATAAGAAAATTTAAGAGGAAAGAATGTTTCATTAATATTTTCTCTTTTATACATATTTTGTCTTTTCTATACTTATAGTTATGCTTCTAATTACATGCCTATTTATAGGTCTAAATTCCTAGACAATCAAAGAATTATACTAAGAAAATTTAAAACTTATTCTGAACAAGAAAAATAATTATTGGTATCAATGACAAACGTAGCCATGATATAGAACAAGATGATTTTTTGAAACATAAAGATGGGTGTGCCTAGATACCTAAATACATATTGAAAGATTAGACTTGATTTTGGAATATGAGACTTGAAAATGTAAACTTTGACAACTTGAAGATGATGATGCAAAAAAGAGATGTTAAAGGGTGTACCATCCATTGAACATCCAAATTAGTTATGTGAAGGATGTTCAATGAGCAAACAATTTCGTAAGAGATTTTCAAATAAGTTTACATTTAGAGCAAGTTAACCCTTATGATAGATACACACAGATGTATATGGTCTTATTCAACTATGCTTGTTTGGAAAAAAATTATATCTTTTACTTTTTTATTAATGATTATAGTAGAAAAAACATAGGTATACTTCTTAAAAGAAAAATCTAATATATTTAATTGTTTTAAGAAGTTTAAGCATTAGTTGAAAAATAAAGTGTTTGTTATATAAAGTCACTTAAGACAGATAAGAGGTGAATTTTGTTATAATGAGTTTAATAAGTTTTGTGAAGATAATGATATAGAAAGACTCCTAACAGTGCCTAGATCCCTATAACAAAATGGTGTGGTAGAGAGAAAGAATAGAAGCATCATCAATAAAGCAAGAAGCATGCTTAAAACCAAAAAGATACCAAAGTTGTTCTAGGCTGAAACTTTATATTGTGTTGTTTACTTGTTAAATAGGTGTCCTATAAAAGACTTGAATGATATGACTCCATAAGAGGCATGAAGTGGAAGAAAGCCAAATGTTATTCACTTGAAGGTGTTTGAAAGCAGCGGCTAAGTGCATGTAGATCATCAAGTAAGGACCAAACAAGATGATAAGAGCAAAATGATGATCTTTGTGGGCTATGATAAAAAATCCAATTAATACAAGTTTTACAACCCTAATAAAAAAAAGGTGGTGATTAATAGAGATATCAAATTTGATGAAGGAGCATAAGATTAAAAGGTACATGATGATGATAAGTATGAGTTTCTATAGGGTTTTGATGAAAAGAATAGGAGATATGAAGATCATAAAGAATTTGTTACACCTCCACAATCATCAATGAAATCAACTTCACTTATATGTTTTTCTTCTAGTGGAAATTCATGAATTGATAGTCCACCTAGTCCGCCAAGAAAGATAAAGAGTCTTGATGACTTGTATGAGGTAACTAATCCAATTAATGATGATCTAACACTATATTATCATCTTACCATATGTGAACCTATAGTGTTTGAAAAAGCAATAAATGATGAAAAATGAAGAATTGTTATGAATAAGGAGATTGCATCAATTGAGAAAAATGACACATTTAAATTTGTTCTTAAACTAAAAGGAAATAAGCCAATAGGTGTCAAGTGGATCTATAAAGAAAAGAAAAATGACAAATGAGAAGTGGAGAGGTACAAAACGAGATTGGTAGCAAAAGGCTATTGTTAAAGGCAAAGAATTGACTAAAGTTTTTGCCTTATTTGCTAAATTGGAGACCATCCGATTGATAATTGGCACAATTGCCCAACATAGATGGAATATTTACCAAATATATTAAGCAACCTATGGGTTATGAAGTGAAAGGATAAAAAGACAATGTATTAAAGTTGAACAAAGCCTTGTATGGATTGAAGCAAACCTTAAGAATTTGGTATAGTCGCATTAATAGTTATTTCTTGAAGAATGTATTTGTAAAGTGCTTCTATGAATATGTTATCTATATAAAGATTAAAGAGAGTGGTGATACTTTTATTGTATAATTGTATATGGATGACTTGATCTTTACAAGTAATAACCTAAAGATATTTAGAGACTTTAAGCAAGCAATGATCAAGGAGTTTGAGATGATAAATATTGTTCTTATGACCTACTACCTAGGGCTTGTGATCATATTTATAGATATATCAATTATGACACATCTCAAAGTTTTGAAGCGAATTCTTTGATATATCAAAAACACCATAGAATTGGGCTTATTCTATGGTTGCTCTAACAACTTCGATCCTATAGGTTATTGTGATAGTGATTGGACGGGAAATATAGATAATAGAAAGTGCACTACAAGTTTTGTCTTCTACTTAGGAGATAAAACATTCACATAAAGTTCAAAGAAGATATTTATAGTCACATTATCAAATTATAAAGTTAAATATGTAAATGCTACAACATGTGTTTGTCATTCCATATGACTAAAAATATTATTGAACGGGTAGCAAATTTCACAAGAGAAGTCTATAAAAATTTATATGGACAACTCATCATCAATTACAATAGCAAATAACCTAGTATTTTATGACATAAGTAAGCACATTGACATAATATTTCATTATCCATTAGATTGCATTACAAACAAGGAAGTTAAAGTCAAGTATGTGAAAATCCAAGATCAAGTTGCAAGCATTAATTTTCACAAAGCCACTCAAACATGATATTTTTGCCAAGATGAGAAATATGCTAAGAGTTATAAGAAATATTTCATTATCCATTAGATTGCATTAAAAACAAGGAAGTTAAAGTCAAGTATGTGAAAATCCAAGATCAAGTTGCAAACATTAATTTTCACAAAGCCACTCAAACATGATATTTTTGCCAAGATGAGAAATATGCTAAGAGTTGTAAGAAATAAAGTTTAAGGGGGTGCTGAAAATAAACTAGATTTCTGCGTTTTTTGAAAAACAGAAGAACTAGTTGATCGGTTCTTAAATTAAAAGAACTAGTCTATTGATTGAGAACTAACCGACTGATTAAGTCGGCAGAATTATTTTTCCTGTTCAAAATAGGTTTTTCTTTGTTTAGTATAATTCTTTGATTGTTTAGACTTCAAGTCTATAAATAGATTTATAATCAGAAGTATAAACATAAAAATGGAGAGAAAAAATCTGTATAGAAGAAAAAATACTTAATTTATAGACATAAGTATAAAAAAACTTTCTTCCTCTCTAATTTTCTTCTTTTTTTTTAGCTTTGTTATCTTGCACTATTGTTCAATAGCTTTTACTCCACTAATTTTCTTTCAACACAAATGCCTATATTAATGAACTCGCTTATGTAATTCCCATGGATAATGGAATTGTTAGAACTGCATTAGATACTGGAAGTGGGGTACATAGTTATCAGACCCGGTCCAGGGGTTGACCCGGTCAAGGGACCGGGTCTCGGGTTTTATGGGTCAACCCGGGTTAAACCGGGTCAACCCAGAAAAATTTAAAAAATTAAAAATTTAATATTTCATACGAAAAAATCAAAAAAAAAATCAATGTGAATATATGCTATATTGTAAATAATAAAGTTTTAAAAAATATTTTAAAAAGTTTTGTATCACACATTAAAAAGATACTATGTTGTGCTTTTAAGTTGAAGTATTTAAATCAAAAAAGTTTTTTATCCCACATTGAAAAAACATAATTTTTTTTCTTCTGAACATAGAGTATATTTATGTAAGGGTTTCAAATTACACATTGAGAAAATACTATGTTATTTTTTTAAGTTGAAGTATTTAAACAAAAAAAAATTATTTTATATTTAAAAAACATAATTTTTTTATATTAAAATTATGAAAAAACTCTTCAGTTTTAATTTATTTCTTATTATTATAAACTGTAAAATAAACTTTATGCATTTATAATTTTTTTGAATAAAAAAACTAAAATAATTATTTTAATGGATTGAAATAAAAACGTAGCTTAGAGCCTTAGAGTCTAAGACAATTACTGTCTCTTCAATCTTCACTCCCTGTCTCTTCAAGTCTCTTCAATCTTCACTCCCCCCCTCCCCCGCTCTCCATCTGAAAAGAAAAAAAATCGCTCTCTCCATCAGATCTCATCTTCACTAGCGATTGCCATGTCCTCGGCAACCACTGCTCGATCATTTCCTCTCCTCGCCTTCATTTCCCTCCTTCTCCTCTCTCCCGCTCATCCCCTAAGTCAGTAGTAACTTGCAGAGCTCGTTATTGAAGTTTTATGTGTTTTGTTCCCGAGTTTGACTCAAATCTGTTAGTTTTTGCGGGATTAAAATGTTAGATTGATTGGTGTTCATGGATCGAGTTTTGATTTCACAAATGACAGTTTATGCATTACAAACGCCGGGTCTCGTCCAGGTTTGCCCGGGTCGCTCGGGTCATGGGTCGACCCGCCGGTTCGACTGAGTCTTGCTGGTTTTTTACATTTACCGATCTTTCTCCTAACCCGAACCGGTCCAGCCACCGGGTTGACCGGTTCCCGGGTCAACCCGCCAAGCCGGTCCGGGTTTAATAACTATGGTGGAGTAAGTTAAATGACATGACACCAGCTGTCCTTATTTTCCTCTAGTGTTCTCTCCTAATGATATCAATGACTGTTTTTCTTAATGATCTTATGTTTGCTTTATTAATTTTCAAGTCTTTCCTTCGTTTTTTCTAATATTTTGTGAGTTTAAAAATATTTATATCTCTTGTATCATATTGATAAACTGTTAGTTGCTATATATTATTATAGGTATTTTCTAAGTACAAAGTAATTTTAAATTAAAATCTTTAAAATATTTACAAGTCTTAAATTACTTGTATTTGTATTTATGGTATTCATTTGTGTTGCTTGCTGAATTTTTATTTTATAAAGAATATTTATTTAAATTAAAATAAAAAATTAATTCAAATTTTTTTGTGGATTCTAGCAACTAAAACAAAAAATATATGTATTTTTAAAAGGCATTATTTAGGACGGCAAGGGAGTTGCTGTTGTAACGGATTGTTTTTTTCTTGTTTAAGGGTGTGTTTAGACACTGTGTTTTTAAAAATTTTAAATTTTTTTTGTTTAAAATAATTTTTTTATATTTTCAGATCATTTTGATGTGCTAATATTCAAAATAATTTTTAAAAAATAAAAAAATTATTTTAATATATTTTTAAATAAAAAATATTTTAAACCGTTATCATTACCACGATCTCAAACAGGCGATTATAAGATGCATGGAACCTCCAAATAGTGGTGCATTATGAATCTTTGGATTTTATGTTGAAACCATTGCAGGAAGGTGCCATATGGAAGACATTCTTCTAGAGTGATTAGTACTTAAAAGTGCATTTTTATCAAGGTTCTATATCATTATTTTGCACTTGAAGTATCAATAACTCCTGAACTAAAGCATGTTTTATACTAACATATCTAATAATATAAGATACCTTTAATTTATGGTAAATGTTCATCTTAAATGCAGGCCTATCACATAAATGAAAGAACTGATTGATGAGTTGAAGCACTGAAATTGAAAGGACAGAAAGATGGCCAAACTTAGAAAAGAGATATTGGTGCAGTCCAAACTGGAACACTGTTTGGTAATCGAGTCATATCTGGAGCTGTAGATCTTGGATTTAGGTCTACCTTATATGGATGGAAAGCTAAAACATAGGCATACAACTTTCATAGGGAGTCTAAGATTTAAGAAGGCCGTTTTCAAGTCCAAATTGTAGCAACAACGAAGAAGTCCGAATCTGTCCTGCAGCCTAGACACTGTTCAGTGTTCAGCCCATATCTCGAGTTCTAGAAGTCCAAATGATCTCAAAGTTTTACCCTGGAAAGATGAGACAATTCCCTAGAACTTTCATGATTGAAGTCTGTTCAAATTATGATGTTATCAATGACGTTTTTGGCAGACAAGAAGATAAGAATTGTCACCAAGTCAAGATGTGGCCACCCATTCATCAATTAGTCAACAAATCAATAGTTCCGAATTTTGGCCTATAAAAGGAGGCATTTGCCATGTATTTAGGCATCTTGGTGTTCAGATCAAGATCATGCTCTTGCTCTTTCTTTATATTTTGTAATGCTTAAGTTTTGCTTATATTAATTTCTTACTTATGCTTTTCATTTCCTTTCCTTGTTTATTTATGTTTCTTTCTTTCATTATATGTTGCTAAGTTAATTATGTCAAGGTGAAAAGGGTACACTAATGGTGTAAGAATAAGTATAATATAAACTTAACATGGACCTTAATGTTGGATATTAACATGCTTTATATTTGTTATCTTGTTCACTTTTAATACTTTGCTTGTTAAATGGTTAATCTAGATTTATGTTGTATAACACTTGGTACAACAAATACTTGGCACTTTCATAGCCCATACTGTATGGTATAACCGACACCTGAGCTATGAAAGGAACTTGATTTGTTGTTAACATAAGTTATAATCATGAATGCCTGACAACATTTACAAGTATTAGCATTATTCGAATAACATAACTAATGTAATCATGTTAACAATTTATAATCTGATTGGAACCTCCTTTGTGTGTGGTTTCCAATTGAATAATAAAAGTTTATACTATACTTGTTTGAAATACCATTAGTGGATCCTCTAACCTTGACATTTGTTGTTATCATTGTTGAGTCTTTACGTTAATCTTCCATCTCAAAGTTCTCATCAACTTCTTCTTCTTCTTTATTATTATTATTATTATTACTATTATTGTTGTTGTTATTGTGTTGCTATTAACTATAATTTATACAATTAACCTCCTTGTGGTTCGACCCCGGTCTTGCCGGGTTATTTATTACTTCGACACTCCTGCACTTGGGAGAAGACATCAATCTTTTGGTCGTGTCAAGCTTTTAGCGCTGTTGCCGGGGAGGTAAATTTTTGTACAAATTATAGTATTTATTTTATTTTCTCTTTTCTCTTTTCTTGTATCTAACTTTGTTTCTTTTGTTTTGTTTCTTTTTCTATTGTTTTTCTTTTCTTTCTTTTATTCTCTTCCTGCACGTGCATGAGAGTGTGGTCACGTACATTAAGTGGTAGACTTTGTAGGGTATCCTCATCATTTTCAAAAAATATGGCCGAAGAAGATAACCAATCGCTTGATAATGAGAATATTTGGGTTAGAACACTTAGAGACCACATGAATCCCACAAGAACAAGTGCACCCTCATGTATAGTTTTTCCCCCTGATGCATCTCATTTTAATTTTAAGCCAAGCATTATTCAACTTTTACTTTCTTTTCATGGTTTAGATTTAGAAAATCCATACTTGCATTTAAGGGAATTTGAGGAGGTTTGTAACACCTATAATGACTCAAATTGTAGCATGAACACCATTAGGTTAAAGCTTTTTCCTTTTTCATTAAAAATAAAGCTAAAACATGGATACAAAATTTGAGACTTAGATCTATTCGTGCGTGGGATGATATGCAACAACAATTTTTAAAGAAATTTTTTCCATCCCACAGAACAAACTCTTTCAAAAGACAAATCATCACTTTCACTCAAAAACCAGGAGAAACATTTTACCAATGTTGGGATAGATATCGAGACTTGCTTAATACTTGCCCCCATCATGGTTTTGAAACATGGAGATTAGTTTCACATTTTTATGAAGGATTAACACCTAGAGATAGGCAAATGGTTGAATTGATATGCAATGGAACTTTTGAGGATAAAGACCCTAATAAAGCCATGGAATACCTAGACTTGCTAGCTGAAAATGTGCAAAATTGGGACACTACAGGAACTTATGAGGCACCAAGTAAAACCCAACCTCATACATCTAGTGGAGGTATGTACAACCTTAAGGAAGATCATGACCTCCAAGCCAAGTTTGCATCTTTAGCTAAAAAAGTCGAAGCATTAGAATTAAAAAAGAGTGGTCAACTAAAATCTGTTCAAGACGTTGTGTGTCAAATTTGTGAAACCAATGAACATTCAACCCATGACTGTCCAACTTTGCCCTCTTTTAGGGAATGTCTCCATGAACAAGCCCATGCATTAAACAGTTTTCAAAGGCCCAATCATAACCCATACTCGCAAACATACAACCCTGGTTGGAGAAATCACCCAAATTTCAATTGGAAGAGTGATAACAATAATGCACAAACTTCACAACCACCGTTTCAAGCACACCATAATTTCCAAAATTCTCATGGATATGCACCTCCTTATGCTCCCCCTCCTAGAAGAAATCTTGAGGAAACATTGCATGCATTCATGGAAAAGCAAGAGGCAATTAACACTCAACTTGCTCATAGCATGACAGATTTTAAAGATACTCTTGCAAAATTGACATCTGCTCTCAGTTTCCAAGAGAAAGGTAAGTTCCCATCTCAACCTCAACAAAATGTGTTAGTACAAGTCGATAAGTTCATTTATCCTGTGGATTTTATTGTCTTGGACACACAACCTGTTGAAGCATGTAATTCATTTCCTGTTATTTTAGGACGTCCGTTTCTTGCAACGTCTAATGCATTGATTAATTGTAGGAATGGACTGATGAAGCTATCATTTGGGAACATGACATTGGAGATGAATATTTTCAACATTTGTAAGCAACTTGGAGATGATAATGATTTACAAGAAGTAGATATTATTGAAGAATTAGTTCATGATCAACTTGAATCTACTTTGAGTAAAATTGAGTTTGATGAATCTGCAGATTTGCAAATGATTTATTCTCAGGAAGAAATCACGGATGAAAAAGACACCGAAAATGTTGATGCGGATCTTTTGTCAAAAGTGACAACAGATTCGACATCCGACATCACACCAATCGATGATTACTTTCCTGATGAATCCTTACTTTCTCTTAGTTCAATGCCTTGGTTTGCTAAAAATATCAATTTTCTTGCTACAGGAGATTTGCCAACTCATTGGAGTACCGAAGATAAAGGTAAGTTTTTGAACGAAGTGAAGAAATTTTATTGGGATGACCCTTACTTATTCGAATATTGTCCTGATCAAACATTTCGAAGATGCATTCCTGACAATGAGGTAAGTAATGTCATTAAACTTTGTCATTCTGAAGCATGTGGGAGTCATTTCTCGTCAAAAAAGACAGCTGCGAAAATTTTACAAAATGGATTTTATTGGCCCACCATGTTCAAGGACACACATGCATTCTGCAAAACTTGTGAAAATTGTCAAAAAGTTGATACTGGTCAAAAAGTTTTGCTTTATAATTCTCGACTCCATTTATGT
The DNA here is from genome assembly GCA_015852605.2 of Populus deltoides. NCBI lineage: Eukaryota > Viridiplantae > Streptophyta > Magnoliopsida > Malpighiales > Salicaceae > Populus > Populus deltoides. The sequence goes on along the minus strand of CM027584.2, from coordinate 7,516,236 downwards.
CCTGGAAAACTAAGATCAAGATGGAGCGGTCCATTTATTGAGAAACATGTGTATCCTTATGGGGCCTTTGATATTGAGAATCCAAAGAATGACAATGTTTCTAAGGGAAATGGACATCGTTTGAAACCTTACTTTGATAATTTTTCTAGTGAAAATGAATCCATTGGTTTGAATGATCCTATAGATAAAGGTTGATTATTTTTTTTTCTCACATTGTTTTGTGTTTCTTTTTGGTGTGAATTTTGTTTTGTTAATCTCTCTCACCCCGGTCAAATGGCGGATAACGGTACTCCGTGACTTGATTGATTCTTTCAGTTTCCCATAATAACTGATATCTGTATATATTTGTGCAATTCTTTGCTCTTTCTCCCTTCTTTGACTCTCTTCTCCAATTCTCATTTGAAAATGGACATCACTCTTGAAAAATTGAAAAAGTACTTTCCCGCTCTGCCTCAGAATACGATTATAAAAATTTACCGTGCTAGGTGTGCAAGATTGAGGTTGTTAATGAATCATGGAATTCCTGAAGATATCCGTTGGTTGATTGAAGCAAAGGTTCGATTATCAGGTGAGTCCTCCAATTCTTTCATCTCACACATGCCTGGAACAGGTAAAAGCACTTTTGCAAAGAAACGTCGTGCAAAACGACTGAAAGTCTGTCACAGATGTGCCAGATGGACTTGTAATGCAACATGTCGTTCTTTAGGAATGGTATCTATAAACTGTGAAGATAAAATACAATTCATTAAGGATAGCCTGAGTAAGGGGTCTTTAGATAATCTTCTATTAACTCTTGAGACGCATCCTAGTGGAGATGTGCATCGTGCTATTCATGATTTATGGCCCCATTTTCATAAAGAACATGATCGACTTAGTCTTGGGAATCTGACCAAAAAAGACCCTGTTTGCCAGTTTTTAAGAAAACTGGATGGGAAGCCTATCCCCGACCCATAGAGGGCGTTTAAGCCGTTCTTGGACGTAAAACCAAGGAAAGATGTGAGCCACAATCACAACTACCTGTACATACACATGCTTTTTCAAAATAAATAATTAAATAAAGAGAGAGAGAAAGAGTGTGTGAGACTCCAACTGGTCTACATATAGGGGTATGATTGCATCTTCAATTTTTCATCTATAAAATCTTCTCTTCCTTCCCCTCATTTCTACTCAACCCTTACATTAGACAGATATTGCAATGTGTAGAAATGGCAGGTCCCTCAAGTTATCACATAAAAAATATTTGTGTTTTCGGTGGATCCAGTCCTGGGAAGGAAATAGCATTTTTAGAAGCAAAGAAATCATCTTGGTCAGGTCCTAGCTGAGAGAAAGATTCATTTAGTGTATGGGGGAGGCAGCCTTAGGTTAATGGGGGGTGTGGCAATAGCTGTATTTTTAGAAGGTAGTCAAGTTTTGGGGGTCGTCCCAGAAGCTTTAACAAAAAGGGACATCATTGAAAGAACAATTGGAGAGGAACTACAGGTCTCCACAATGTTTGATCGAATGAATACAATGTTTAAACATGCTGATGCCTTCATTGCCTTACCAGGTGGTCTGGGCACATTGGAAGAGATCTTTCATATTTCCTCTTGGGCCCAACTTCACATTCACCATAAACCTATAGGTCTGTTAAATGTTAATGGTTTTTATGATAATTTGTTGTCTTTTCTTGATCAAGCTGTGGAACAGGAATTTCTAACATATTCGGCACGACAAATCATAATCTCTGCTGCTACTGCTGAACAATTGATCGACCAACTACAATCTTTCACCCCTGTAATTGATCCTTCCATGAGTCGCATAAATTGGTCAACTACGGAAAGCCGTAAAAAGCTTAGATTGGACTTGAGCCTTCGTTTATGAATCCTTGTGTCTTTTGGTTTTATTAATGTCATATTATTTTGTATTGTTATTTCTTATATTTGTTTAAGTGTGTTTCAGGTTTGTCAGTGTTCGTTGTTTCAGGTGATGTCTTCTATACTCTATCTTTCTACCTTATGACATTGAGGAGAATGTCTCATTTTGGTTGGGGGGAGAGGGTAGTAGTAGTTGATATTTTGCAAAAAAAAAAAAAACCTAACCAACTAACTACTTTTGTTTTTAAAACCATTTGACAAAACTATTATTACTAGGATGGCAGAGTAAGGAGGAATTTTAGTGACTCTTGAGACGCATCTTAGTAAATCTTTTCCGATGGTTATTTGCAATATTCATAACAAGGCCTATTAGAATACTTCTTGAAATATTCAGGTTTACAAACTCTCACATTATTATCACTTGATTCTACTCATATACTCATTTAACAAGTATTCTTAAACCTTCATTTTCACACACACACTGTAACATATGATTATGGGTTGCATATTGGATTATTACATTATTTATGTTCTTTTGTTAAAGGTAACAACTAAGGGATAGGGATAGTATATAATTTTCAAAAAAAAACAAATTGATAATATTGATGATAATAAAAACGTAGATAAGTTTGGTTTCGTAGCCTCCCTAACTTAAGCAATTAAGCCCGAAGGGGTGTTTTAACACCTAATACCCTAAAGTCAACTGACTTGGGAGCTATTGGCCCAAAGCTTGTTACATGGGTTAAGGAGAAAAGCTTAAGGGAATCAAACATTGCACTATCTACGTATCAGTATCTGCAACCCGAGTTACTAAGCTCGTAGGGGTGTCTCAACACCTAATGCCCTAAGACCAACTGGTCTGGGAGTCATTAGCCGAAAGCTCGTTATATGGGTTAAAGATGCATTGTGTTTTAAGTATATGTATATATATATATATATATATTGAAAAAAAAAGACAAAAAAAAAGAATATAATAATCCCAACCCAAGGAAGTTAACCTTAAACATTAGAACAAAATATTATTTTCTTCCAACAAAAGCCCCATCATCTATGTTTTTATACATTGAGCACATAAAAAGAAAGGTTTAATAATATTTTGTTTAAGAGGTATTGAGCAGATATATAAATTTAATGAGAGTTTGTTTATCTGGATAGATTAATGGAAGTTGAATGATGAATGCCTTGTTTTGTGGAATTTGCAAATTGTTTCTCTATTTTAACGCTTTCATTACTAGGGACTAGTAATAAGCTGGTTGGGGGGTGTGATTAGTACTTAAAAATGCATTTTTATCAAGGTTCTATATCATTATTTTGCTCTTGAAGTATCAATAACTCCTTAACTAAAGCATGTTTTATACTAACATATCTAATAATATAAGATACCTTTAATTTATGGTAAATGTTCATCTTAAATGCAGGCCTATCACATAAATGAAAGAATTGATTGATGAGTTGAAGCACTGAAATTGAAAGGACAGAAAGATGGTCAAACTTAGAAAAGAGATATTGGTGCAGTCCAAACTGGAACACTGTTTGGTAATCGAGTCATATCTGGAGCTGTAGATCTTGGATTTAGGTCTATCTTATATGGATGGAAAGCTAAGACATAGGCCTACAACTTTCATGGGAGTCCAAGATTTAAGAAGGCCGTTTTCAAGTCCAAATTATAGCAACAACGAAGAAGTCCGAATCTATCCTGCAGCCCAGACACTGTTCAGTGTTCAGCCCATATCTCGAGTTTTAGAAGTCAAAATGATCTCAAATGTTTACCCTGGAAAGATGAGACAATTCCCTAGAACTTTCATGATTGAAGTCTGTTCAAATTATGATGTTATCAATGATGTTTTTGGCAGACAAGAAGATAAGAATTGTCACCAAGTCAAGATGTGGCCACCCATTCATCAATTAGTCAACAAATCAATAGTTCCGAATTTTGGCCTATAAAAGGAGGCATTTGCCATGTATTTAGGCATCTTGGTGTTCAGATCAAGATCATGCTCTTGCTCTTTCTTTATATTTTGTAATGCTTAAGTTTTGCTTATATTAATTTCTTGCTAATGCTTTTCATTTCCTTTCCTTGTTTATTTATGTTTCTTTCTTTCATTATGTGTTGCTAAGTTAATTATGTCAAGGTGAAAAGGGTACACTAATGGTGTAAGAATAAGTATAATATAAACTTAACATGGACCTTAATGTTGGATATTAACATGCTTTATATTTGTTATCTTGTTCACTTTTAATACTTTGCTTGTTAAATGGTTAATCTAGATTTATGTTGTATAACACTTGGTACAACAAATACTTAGGCACTTTCATAGCCCATACCTGTATGGTATAACCGACACCGAGCTATGAAAGGAACTTGATTTGTTGTTAACATAAGTTATAATCATGAATGCCCCGACAACATTTACAAGTATTAGCATTATTCGAATAACATAACTAATGTAATCATGTTAACAATTTATAATCTGATTGGAACCTTCCTTTGTGTGTGGTTTCCAATTGAATAATAAAAGTTTATACTATACTTGTTTGAAATACCATTAGTGGATCCTCTAACCTTGACATGTGTTGTTATCATTGTTGAATCTTTACGTTAATCTTCCATCTCAAAGTTCTCATCAACTTCTTCTTTATTATTATTATTATTATTATTATTATTATTATTATTATTATTACTACTACTACTATTATTGTTATTGTTATTGTGTTGTTGTTAACTATAATTTATACAATTAACCTCCTTGTGGTTCGACCCCGGTCTTACCGGGTTATTTATTACTTCGACACTCCTGCACTTGGGAGAAGACATCAATCTTTTGGTCGTGTCATAGAGATGGATCGTTTTTTAAGGGAAAGTTTGGGTGAATAATCTTAAACATCAATCTAGCTCGAATGTTGTAGCTTCCATTGATGCTAATCAGAGAAATCATCGGTTCTTTGTAATTTGATAACCATCTGATTCGTAAATAACTCAAATGACTAGTAAAAACATAATTTGACTTAAAATAAATATTTAAGATAATATTTTTTTTAGAAATATTGAGCTAATATATTGGATCGATTTGGGTCAACCCGGGTTAACTTGTCAATTCACATGTTGAATCGTGAAATCATAATAACCTCATAGAAAACAAATTAAAATAAATTATGAAGCCATGTTTTCAATAAATTCAGTATTGAAAGATGCAATTGAAAAAAAATTTAAGAAATAGCAAATAAATGACCAGATTCAACTTGATTTAATTAATCAAACCTGTAACCCGGGTTATGAGACCGGAATAACCTAATAGAAAGCAAATTGAAATAAATTATAAAATTTAATTCTCAATCAACCCAATATTAAAAGATAAAATTAAAAAAAAACAAATAAAAAATGACTAGAAAATGACTCTAGTGAACCCGAGTTAACCCTCCAAACACATGACCGGGGGTCATGAGATGAATATAATCTTATAAAAATTAAATCAAAACAAATCACGAAACTTAATTTTTAATCAATTCAATGTTAAAGAATGAAATTAAGAAGAAAAAAGTCAATCATAAAAAGAAAAAAAAAACTTGAGTTAACCCATCAAACTCGCGGATTTAGTCATGAGATTAAAATAACTTTACAAAAATAAATTAAAAAAATATATAAAATTTAATTTTTAATAAATTTAATATTAAAAGATAAAATAAAAAAATAAATAGTATTTTAAAAAGAAAAGTACTTTGAAATCCCCTCTTTATTTAGGTATAGTGTTAATAATAGTTGAATGACGTTTGTATATGTGGGGCCAGGCCATATAAAAAAAAAGAGAGAGAGAAAAGGATGGGCACCTGTTATCAAGAACAGTAAGGATATGTGTTTCACATGAGAATTAGAAGGCTGTTAATGGTTGATAAATAAACGTATTGATTTGGTCCTTTCATGCCCCATCAATATAACAGAGCTTATCCAAAGAATGGTCAAAATCTTAACTCTTCTGCCACTTGTCGACATGCTGTCCATACATAGTGTTACCACTAGAACGATTATTATACCACGGCATAAAATAAAAAAAGTTTTATTTTATTTTCGCACTAAAATTCATACATATTAATTAAAACTAAGTTTTTTTCAAACGATATTGAAAACCCACTTTTACTTTTTACATAGTGTGACGCATTCTGAATGGCTTGATAAATTCTTTTTAAATTCCATCCAAAGATTTAAATTAAAAAATATATTCATATAAAACAATTCTCCTTAAACAGCAAAGCATGTACATGTTGCAGCAAAGATTTAAATTTATAAAAAATTATCTAGGTATATTTAAGCTAAGCCGAACACCTACTGAAAAGAAATGATTGTTCTCATGAATCAGGCCATGAGATCTTTAACCTTTTTCTCAGTCAAACTCTGCTGTACTATACTTGCCCCCACTTTGAGCACCATTTCTTCCTTCTTTTTAATGCCATGGCTTTAGAATCTTCAAAAACTGATCCATATCATTCAAAAATCGCTTTGTAAAGTGTGCCTTGTGTTCTCACCATCTATTTGCTCTCTTCTTTCTTTCCGGCAGGATTTATTCCCAGCTTCTTAGCCCAGTCAATCTCCCCCATCTCTGGTGCTATGGACAGCAAGAGCCCTGATCTTCGCGAAGCCTCGTTTTCTTCTTATCTCACCCAGCGAGAAGACAATTTTGTACTTAAGCTGACAGATCAGTCGGTGCAGTTTACCCATCCTGCCAAAATCACTTCAAGCCAAGAGATTTCCCTCCCTGCCAGGTCAGAGAGGACTAAAGCTGAAGAGGGGGAAATCAGCGTCTTTGGCGCGGAGAGATACTTCAATATGAAACTGGATGATGATAGTCCAAGAATCGTTGACAATATTAATGCAGGAAAGTACGTGCATGAGAAAGAATACCCGGTTGATCGACAACGGATGACACCGAGAAGCAGATTAGGAACTCCAAGTGTGAGTTCTGAAGCAAGTTGGAACAGTAAAAAAGCTTTGCTACCAAATCCCCTGAGAAATTCATCTCCAACCAGGCACCAGAAAGTCAATGAAAGATGGTTCTTTTCAGGCTTTGCCTGCAATGGCTCTTGTTCAGACAAGAAATCTGTTTATACGGATAAAAATATTGGTCACAGAGAGACTCGTGGAAAAGAGCTCAGGAGGGAATCTGCTCGCAATCCTATCGGACTGGAAGGGACTAGAAAGCAGTCTCAATCAAGACTAATCCAGGTGAAAGATGAGTTTCACAGCCCGAGCTTTAAAAGAACGAGTGTTGGTTCAAAAAGAAGAGAGTACTTTGTGTTGCCATGTGTTAATTCCGGGGTGCAAAGCTTGAATCTTAAAGGAGGGGAGCAGAAGATCATAGAAGACGACCCACGAATATCCCTAGAGGTGTTCGGCTCCCATTTGCTTAAAAAGGAAGATATAGCACTGAATCTGGAGAGAAAGCTGTCTGTGCTAACATGGGATGCCATCCCAAAATCCCCAAACCTCCCACCCACCTCAACCAGTAGCGGCCAGATGTATGAAGATATTGAAAGCGATGGCAGTTCGGATCTGTTCGAGATTGAGAACCTATCTGGAAGTTCACATCTACAGCCTATATTCACCAAGCAAACATCTGATGGCATGTCTAGCTGTATGACACCAACCAGCCGGTACTATGAGCCAAGTGAGAGCAGCATTGAATGGAGTGTAGTCACCGCCAGTGCTGCTGATTTCTCAGCTGTTTCAGTGGACTATGATGAAAAGATGCTGGCTGAAAATAGCATAATTAATCCCTGTTTAGCATCCACAGTGCCCAGAAGAAGCCGCCCAAATGGCCTATTGGGATGCAATAGTCAGAAAGCAGTGGATGTTGCTGAAACTGCACACAAGAGAAACGACAAGGCGAAGTCTCACTCGCAGCAGCTTCGAAGGACAGACGCACCCATCCCACTGCGGAATTTACAGGCTCATGAGAATATGGTGAAAGATCCTGATTTCCCTTGAATGATTCCCGATGCATTTTTAGCATAACAAATTAAGAAGCTCTATTAATTTGTTGAACTCTAGCTCGATCATGAGCGTCTCCGCTTCTTACATGTATGAAAGCATGAACATTCAAACAATATTAATATCAGGGAAATAATTAAGATTTGCATCTGATAATTATGTTCAAAATTTGCGTGAACATACATGCAGCATTAATATATGTTATGTAAACAAAATCCTCTTACCTGCTATATACAAGCTTGTTTTATATTACATGTAAATTAACTTCCTAAATTCTCAGGCTGATTAGATTAGATATTGTAGATTTTTTTTAGCCATCGACATCGTAAATGTCATTCGAAGGGAGAACAACCCAGGAAACATGAAAAGTGAATGTTGATTTCTTTAGGTGTGTGGACCTTGAAGACACACAAATGAACCACACACCCGACCATCCATGTCTAGCCTTTTTCCTTTCTCCACTAATAAGAGCTTATTCTTGTTCTCTTGATTTATAACTTGGCGTGTCATTCATGTTTTGGACATTCTTGAAATCGTTCAACAGATTTACTTTTGGCTAGCCACCCTTGCCTCACATATAAGAACCTGTTTGGTTACGTGGAAGTGTCATGTTTCCTGTGGTTCTATTGTTTTAAACTGTTTGGTTAACAACTACTCATGTTTTTGAACTCCATGGAACCCATACAAATTGCATTCCAAATGTAGGATAAGCAAAAGCAACTCGCAATTGCTTTTACCGTGGCTGCTGTTCAGAAAACGTTGTAATCTTTACTAAGAAATTAATTAGCCCTATCTGTCCTCAACATCACAATCGTTTTTCTTGTGTTTGTACTTTATATGCTTGTAAATAGTCTTCGTTCACAGGTCTCATAGTGACATATAAGCTTTCTTTTGTAGAATATAAACTAAAGGTTTTCTTTGTCTAAACTTTTGCCAACTGTAATGCTTTATACATCACATATTAATATATTATCATTATCTTCATTGGCATTAAAATTGAAGAAATATTTGTAATACTAGGCAATGCAAACATTGGCTTGCATTCGTGATGGCATTAAAGTTGTTGCATTCAACAAGTTTGATAATCATCCTGATTTTGTTCCTTCAGATACTTTTCTCGATGTCATTCTACAATTACAAACAACTGGACATTAAAAGGCGTCGCGTATAGATTATATTCATAATGACATTGCAAATAGTTTGATGAGATAATAATATTTAATTGTAATAACAAATCACACTTTTATTATTTTGCCGGTATTTATGTGGACAAAATGTTTTATTTTCTCTTAACACAAAGAATTATTTTATTTATGTTATTTTTTGTCATTTTGGGTACAAAAGCAACCGCAACCACAGGTTTAACCAAACATATTTTTAACAACAATAAAGTCAAATCACATTTTTAATCAAATATTCAAAATATATACACAAACCACAAAAAAATATTTTTTTTAAAAATCATTTTTTTCCAACCACAACCACAATAATTACAACAAAAACAAACACATTCTAAGCCCTACAAATCTAAAGCTCAGGAAGTTGGCATGTATGTATCTTTATAGATATCTAAAGCTTATGGCCCTACAAATGGAGACGCGCCTCCCCGACTCCCCCGCCCTGATAGAGGAGAGATCCATATATACTTCAGAGAGATCCATATATACTTCAGAGAGCAATAATTATAATACGTACATTATTATTTTAGGCCAAGAGATTATACATTGCATCTATTACATTTTGCACGTGCATTTTCCAAATTATTGAAATTATGCTCCTTCGAGTAGGTTTGTTTTTACTTTTAAGAAATGTTTTTGATTGCTACAACTAATTGTTTTATATTTCTGAATCATTTTAATTTATTAATGTTAAAAACAAATTTTAAAAAATAAAAAAAATTTAATATATTTCTAAATAAAAAATAACCATTACCACAATCTAAATACTACCTTATTATTATTATATCATCAAATCCAACGCTTTTGCGGTAAATTTTAAGTATTTTATCCTTTTTTGTGAATATTAATAGTTTTTTCATTTTAATATTGTCATGTTAGGATAATAATTTAATTTTTTTATTTGTTGATAATTTAATTATTTTTTATTATAATTCTTGAAATTTGTTTAACTGTTGAACTCAATTTATTATTATATTCTTATATTGATTATGATGATGACATGTATGATAATATGACATTGTTTTTATATAATTTTTTTATTATGAATTTAGCAATCATATTTTTGTATAATTTATATTTATGATTAATTTTTATAAGAATTATAAATACCATATAATACATGGATAATCGGTTACTTTTTATTATTATTATTAAAGTTCATACTTATAATATATTATTCCACCGAATCAGCATTTGAATATGATCACATGAACACTGTTTAATTTACTCATTATAACTCAAAACAATATTCACTCTTTCTGATTAACAACGATGGTGTTAGAGTAGGGATTTATTAATACTAGAGTTAATTGATCCATCTATCATATATTTTAAAGTATTATCTCACACATTATTTGAAGTAATCTTTACTTTTATATATTCGAAAATTCTTCTCTCATTCATCTTTTTTGCCGCTTTTTAGACAAGAATACCCAACAACCAAAACAAAAATTGTATGGGAGAATACATGTTAGGGCACTCTTGTCTCTCAATGAAAACGTTTTATATATACATTTAAGGTCACTTGAGGCTTTTCCTTGTTTTTATTGAAATCCTGTTGAACCAGCTCAAGAGGTTTGGCCACAGTCAGATGTTTTAGATATTTGGTGTGTGCGCTGAACATCCGGTTCAATGCCGATCAATTAGCTCATCGGTCATTGCATGCATGGCGATCTTCAAATTTCTGCCACATCTCGTAATGGAAAAGGGCATTCATTTTAAGGCCAATTTCTTATTGGATTTCAGCAGAGAAATGCCTGAACCAATTAAGAGAGGTAGGAAATTTCAATGGTGGGGTGTGACCGTCGAGGAATGTTAACCAGAAGGACATGTTCAAGCATGGTGGTTGGGTAGCTGCATATTCAATTCTATATCCGTTTCGCTAACAAAGTGGAACCCATGCTCTCTTCTCTCCCTTTCACTAAATAGAAACCAGGTTGGGTATCTGGTGAACACAGCATAAACTAATCTTGAGAAAATCCCATCAAATAGTAAAAGTAACGTTAATGGCTTATAACATTAACAGAAAAATCCCTGTAGATCGATGTCAACTTGGTACATTAAAATCAAACGAGAAATTTCAGAGAGATAGGTCCTAAGCTCTCCTAATTACATACATCAAGGAATTTCTTAACACACCCTATAGCCTCAAATATTTAGCTTGAAATTTAAAGAACCAATGATAGATATTAAAGTCCAAGTCTAAATGTGAACGATGTGATGGGTAGGGATGAGAAGAAGTGAAGGTTGATGTGCCTTTAATGCATAGTAGAGGGAGAGGTTGCCTTTCACATCCATCCTTGCAAGAGATTTGATGCCCACAAAGACTTGTTGCTTATGAAAAATTCTCTGGGCGTGATGTAATAAATCAAACCACTCGTCTAGCAATGGAATGTCGTGAAGGGAATAATTAGGGCTGGACTGGCAACAAATGAAAACAGCTCAATGAATGAGTAAGTAAGAGGACCACTTGGAATATGTATGGCAGCCATGATCAGTCGCTCAGGGATGTCTCAGAAGGAAACCTACTTCATGGCATATGAGCCTTTGAGCAATTAAGACATGCATCGTCGAAAATGACAGGGTTGAATGAACAGCAATATAAAATATAACCGCAACATTAATTTGTAGTAAAAATAAAGCTATATATAGAAGAGAGGATGCCAGAAATAAGAGAAAAGTACAGAGAAATACACAGAGATATTGATGGGAAAGAAGAGCCCAGCAAGAAAAACGAAAAGAGGGAGAGTAATAACGAAAAAGACTTAAAAGAAAGAAATAATTGTGAAGGGATGGTGGTGGTTTTGATTGGGAGATGTGGAGAATAAGAGAATAGAAGGAAAAAGAGAATGGAGAGAAAATTATTAATAAGGGAGAGGATGGAATAAAGGGTGTGAGTGGAAATGACAGAATTATGAAGATGGATGGAAAACAATTATCCAGAGAGAAATAGAAATAATGTGGAAAGTTTGAAGGAAGATAGGAAAACTTTATTTTGGACAAATTTAGAGGGATTTTTAATTACCAATATGAATTATTATCATTTTATAAAATATTCTTTTATTTATTCCTGAAAATTTTTAATTATTTATGAAAAAATACCAATAATCTTTTTTTTTTAAAAAAAAAACCCTTTAGCGTTTCCATCGTGATTAATTAAAAAAAACTTAATTTCCATCTTTAATTCATTCCAAAAGAACAACATACGAAAACAATTCCTCGCTATTTTCATCGTTAATTAGTGGCGGAGCTCTTCCCTTGCCAATTAACGTTGGTAAAAAGCAATTTTCTGCTTGTGCAACTGATATGAAAAGAATTATACATTTATTAAAAGGAGATGGTTTTTTACTGTACAAATGACACAATTAAATTTTATTTTTAATTTTTTACTGTAATGGTGGTAAATTTGTAATTTTTATTTTGATATTCTTAATTTAGAAAACAAGTTCTTCTTATATTTTTTCTCTTTATATATACTTGATATTTTTATCATTTTACACTTGGTATATTTATCACCATTGTTTTTCTTATCTTATTTTTTTTTATAATATTTTTTAATTTACATTTTTTTCACAAAAAAATATTATATAAAGACGAAGAAAATAGTTTTTCAATGTAGCAATTGCAATAATGTCTTATTTTTCTACTACGTTAAAAATAAGCTTGAAATCTTATATGTCTTTATTAATGTATATGATCTTCACTATATTTTATTATATATAAGCATCGACTTTTTGATTCACAGTTATATTTTTTACTTGTTGTAAAAAAATATGTTAATAACACCTATACATTAATTCATTTGTGTTAAAAAAAGCATCAATAACACCTATACATTAAATGCATGCATAGATTTTTTTTATTTGTTATTAGGATTTTTGTTTAAAAAAGAAAACCTTATATTTGCTTACATATACGGAGAATTAATAATATACTAAAAGGGCTTAGTTTCCCTATTGCTATTTACATAGACACTAAACATTATGAATTGGAACAATATAATGGTAGCACAACCTTTTGACACAAAGAGTTGCAAGAGCAGCAGGGGAGGGGTGGGGTTGTCTTTTCAATGGGTGCATTTGACATTGAAGGGATGATTAGGGAGAAAATGGTCAGCATAAATTTTGGTGGGGCTGCAGGCCATGAGGAGCGAGCACCTAGCGTTGGCACTGCCCAAGGAGTGCCACATGGTGCATGGGCGGCCCTGCCCTTGTGCGAGGCGGACTAGAGCGCCACCTAGCACTTAGACGACTATAATGTGCGGGGCAGACCCAAGCGCCACCTAGCAAATGGGTCTTGGCAAAGGACTGATTGACTATGGCAACCCCAATGCCACATGGCGTTAGGGCAGACCTAGCGAACCTAGTGCTTAGGTCATGACAAAGGCCTGATTGGCTATGGCAGCTCCAACGCCACGTAGTGCTCGGGCAGACCAAGCACCACGTGGCGCAAGGGCAGCATAAACGCTAGGTTTCGGCTTCTCATTGTTATTATAATATTATTACTTATAATAAAAATACTAATATTTATACCACAACTGATAATATTCTTGGTAATCATACTATTAATTATAAATAAAATAATAATATTTTTAACGCAAATACTATTCATTATAATAAAATAATAATATTTGGAATACCAATTATACTATTTTTAAGAGTAATACTTTTAATTATAATAAAAATTACAATATTTATACCACAAATAATACTATTTTTTATATTAATATTTTTAATTATAATAAAAATTAAAATAATTAAAATCCTTCATTAAGACCCAATAGAATTGGGTCACGCAAGAGCCATTGATCTTGGGTTATGACGCTGGACCCCAGATAATCGGATCTTTTCCCGTGACCCAAGCGTGTTGGCTCTCCCAAGCCACCCCATCGCCACGTAGCGCTCGGGTCTGTACGTGGGCCGAGCGGAGCCGAGCTCACCCAAGAACTCTTAAACACCACTTGGCACTCGGGTCTGATTGCTATGGGAAGGTTTTTTAGCGCCACATGGCGCTAGGGCAGACAAAGCGTCAAGTGTCCGCTTCTCTTTGTTATTATAATATTATTACTTATAATAAAAATAGTATTATTTGTGTTATAATTATATTTTTTTATTAAGATTAAAAGTATTAATATTAAAAATAATATTATTTGTGTTATAATTATTTTTATTTTTATTATAACTGAAAGTTTGGAGGCATTCACGCCACCCCCAAGTTAGGTCTGGACGCAGCCATACCCAACCCCAAGTTGGGTCGCATCCATGCTCACCCCAAAGTTGGGTCTGGACGTGTCCACGTCCAATCACATGTGTGTTAATATAATAATGTGTTATGAATATTATTTTTTCTCGTTCGTATTAAAATATTATTATTTGTGTTATAAATATTATTATTTTTATTATAACTCAAATTAATATAATAAATATTATTATTTATGTTGTATTGAAATTCTTAATATAATTATTTATGTTATAGATATTATTATTTTTATTATAATTTTAAATATTCATATAAAAAATAATATTATTTGTGTTATAAATATTATTATTTTTATTATAATTAATATTATTAATAAAATAATTAATAAAGTTTTAAAAAATTATTATTAATATTAAAAAAATATTATTTTTTATATTATAAATTTTTACAATAATTTTTATAAAAATAAAAAATAAATCCGCTGCATAGTGAGGACATCCAACTTAGTATTCTCTAATATCACTCTTAGAAAATTAGAAAAAAGCAATGGAAATGTCAATGAAAAATGTATCATCACGGTTTACTGAAGAAAATGCTTACTAAAAATTTCCATTAATAATTTCAAACAAAAATGATGTTGGAATAAAAACAATCTGTTGGCAATTCCTTTAACAATTTTAAGAGGAATTAAAACTTGACAGTCTTTTCATCTCCCCCATTTTATCTTTTTCTTTAGATTCAAATTATAGCAGCCCTCTCTCTTTTAAAAATCCTGATAGCCTTTCATTACAAATTCATGGACCAGAACACGTTGTTGTCGATACAACATCTCTCTAAAAACCTAATCTTCCTTTTCTTGATTTCATTTCTCGTTAAGCTTTATTTCACCAAGTAAGCAAACTCACTCATTTATGTTTTAATCTATTTATGCTTTTAAGTTAATTTATTGAAACTTATTTTGGTAGTATTTGTAATTTGCTTTTATATTTAAGTGTTTTACTTGTTTTATAATGAAAATTTAATTGTATTAATATATGATTTGTATTTTAAAGTTTATTTGGGATTTTGGGAAGATTAATTTAATTTATAACTTGATAAAATTGAGTGTGATTTTATAACTTAGACGTATTAGAAATAAAGAAATAATGGGTAATTTAATGGGTACCAATTATTTTGTGTCAATTTTATGGTTAAGTTAGAAAAATTTTTAAAATTAATTTTGTGTGGAGTTGATAATAATTAAAGATATTAATTTAGGTTGAATAGGTTTGATAATTGAAGAAATGTTGGATAATTAGTTGGGTCTCAATTAATTTTACTCAATTATGGGCTTCGTTGAAAATTTAGATAAAATTAAATTAATATGTAATTTATAACAATTAATATATTAATTGATGTTATTCATTCTTGAATTGAGTAAATAATGGGTAGTTAGTTGGGTACCAATTATGTTTTTGTCAATTTTATGATTTAGTTGAGAATTTATAACAATTAAGGGTTCAATATATTTCAATTTATAAAGTGTTTAATAGTTATTGAATTATGAATTATATTTTTTTAAATTGAAAGAATTTTATTAATTTAGAATTAAAAATATAATAAGTTATTAAGTTATTAGTTGATTTGTGTATGTTAAATGGTGGACTTGGAGAAGAAAAAAAAATGAAAGATTTTTTTTTTTAATTGGCAAATACTTGTATTAGGCCTGGTTGCAAAAATTGTAGCCTCAGGGAACTTCAGTAGGATAGGCAAATACTGGTTACAAAATTGTAGTAGTCAAGTTCCAACTATCTTTAACAAGTGGTTTCAACTTTTAAATCCTTTATTGCAGGGTCAAATCCTTGCAGAAACTTAGATGTCAGTGAGGAAATATATTTTCTCTGACACTCAATGATACTTATGTTTTACTCTAGTTGATGAGAAAGAAGTAGAATTATATTTCAATGGAAATCTTGTTATGAAAAGTAAAAATATTATAAACTTTAATCTCTAGAAAATGAAATTTGAATGATGGAATCAAAAATAAAATATAATAATTAAAATAATAAAAGTTAAAATTAAAATAAAAAATAAATTAAAGGGAAACAACAAGAGTTAAATTGAAAAGAATATATCAAAACATTAACAAAAGAAGAAAAATCAAAAGAATGAAAGTTAAAATGAAATTTTTTTTTTAAAAAATACACTATAAATTTGGATTGAAGGTTAAAATTAAAAACAATAAAACTTGTATAAAATGGTAAAGGGAAAAAAATCAAAAATTAAAAGAATAAGGATCAAATTGAAGACATCAATAAATGATGGGAAAAAAATGGATTTGTAGAAGTTTTCAACATGGTTTTTTTACATAAAAACAGTCCAGAATATAAATAAAAAAACTTACACATGTATTTGATTAAATAAATCAAAAATCATCGGGTAAATAAATGAAAAACAAAAGTCATTAACAAGAAATAAAAACGAGATTGAAAAAAATTTAGAGACAAATATAGATCAAGATATATAATATTGCAACACAAGTCATTTACCTCATTATGTTTAATGATTTTGTTTATTAAAATCAATTTGTAATAAAAATCAACAAACACATAAAATTTATTAAATAAAATAAAAGGAAAACAATATTATACCAGGATGCACATATTAAAAATATTACAAAAAATAAATGTTTTTTATTTTAAAAAATAAATTTAATCAATATAAAATATTAAAAAAATTACAGATGAATAATACTAATCTCTTAAAAAACAAACACTTCTAAAATAATTAAAAAAAACAATACTTATTTAAAAAAAACGCTAAATAAACCAAAACAATCACATTATTAATAGAAATATAAAATTAAAAAATACTTTAAAAATACATATAAAAAAGATATTAATTAAAAAATAAACAATAAAAAAAATAAGATCAGGCATTGCAGGGCCTAGTAAAGCCAGGACAAACGCCTGCCCTATGAAGAAAGGCCTGCACACGAGCCTTTATTGTTTTTAAGTTAATTAAGCAAACAACATGTCGTTCGTCTTAATTTATTTTGAAGAAAAAAATAAACGGTGCGTCATATAGATTCTAGTCACTTTGGTGGCCGAAAAAACAAAGTTCCTGCTTCTTTCATCTAAAAACCTATTTTTAACTTATATTTTATCCCAACAGCTAGAAAACATCTTTGGAACCTTTTTAGATTAATCCATGACCTCCAAAATGTAAAAAAAAAAAAAACAAAACAAAACAAAAAACTAAAAAAAACTCACCTCAAAACTCAAAATCAACCTGAAACAAAAAATCTTTTATAACTTAGATTTTTTTTTGTAGGCACTTTCAATATAAAAAAAAATATTTAGTTTGAACTCCTCTTATCATATGAAACCATTTGATACAAAAATCTACCGTTTTGGTGGCCGGAATTTTCACAACAACAACTTTCTCTCTGCACTAAAATCCAGCGAACCCATCTCTCTCCATCCATGAAAAAAAGATTGAAAATGAGGTATAAAAATTGAATTTTCTAAAATTAAAAGGACCAATCACCTAATAGCTAAAAAGGATGGATGACTAAAATTAACTTTTCAAACGAATTTCAAAGTCGCCACCTATTTTACCCTTTATTTCACTTTAGTCCTTTATCTTTCAATTTAATCCTCTCTCCTAAAAATTATGCAAGTGAGTATTAATTTAGGCTCAAAATAACTCAATTGTGCAAAATAAGAATTCAAAGACCAAATTGAATTTTAAAAAAAAATCCACCACTCCAATCCATAGAGATTTGTGAGAGTGTGAAAAATAATGGTGCTACAATAAAACCAGGAGCTCTTTTAGTTTCTTTTTTTTTTATCTGTTTTTTTTTGCAAGTGTTGAAGAATTCTTGAATCCCATTACTTTTTTAAAATGATTTAATGATTGCATTCTCGTGTGCGCACATCAAACTACTACTCAAATTTTTCAGTTTATCTTTTAAGTTGAGATGATAATTATCATTTTATATAGATAAGACCATAGTAGCATGAATACTTTGAAGATTAGTCTATATGGTAAAGGTTCTTCTTATTAACAAGGTAACATAAGTACAACATAAAGATTTGATTTTCTTGGTTGTGAATTTCTTCAATTTAATCCTTAAATGACTCTAAACTTTGATTTTTTTGCAATTTCATCCCTGATTTCAATCAATTGACTTTATAAAAATTTAGTTTGGTCATCTAAAATTTCAATCTTCTCGATTAAATCCAAATTTAGCTCCCAAACTTAATATTTTACCAATTAAGTCCCTAACAAAATTAATTTAACCCATTAAAGTATAATTAAGTCCTTGCACCTAATTAAATCTTTTAACATGACCCAAATTAATTCTTAAACATAATTAAACTTTTAATTGGCCTATGATTAAATCAAATTAGCCTATTAAAGGTCTAATTAAGTCTATGAACTTAATTTTTATGCGGATTTGTCCAATAATCACTTAATTTAACCTTAAATCTGCATTGTCTCTTTAGTCTAGGATACAATGGAATATGATTAGGCTCATAATTCCATCTATAATTTTAGCTTGATTCTTCTACATATTTGAAACTCTCCTCAACCTGATTTTGTCATTATCAATCTTCTTGTTATTATTACTTTTAATATTTTTTATTATTATTTTGAAAGGAAAAAGGGTAAATTTGAGGGAAGAACCAAAAAATAGGTTATGGCATATACAATGAATGTGATGAATGACAAATTAAAAAATTGAGATTTGAGATACCTTGATTTGGTGATGTGATGAGTCCAAGATGATTGGATAATTTTTGGGATGTGAAATTGTTAGGTATTGAAATGTAACCGGTTTTTAGTCGATAATTTAGGACCTCCTAATATAGAGGAGATTTTACCAAAATTTTGATAGATTTCCTAATTGAAGATTTCTCAATAAAATACATACATACATGTGTGTGTGTGTGAATAGTGAGTTAAATATGTAGCAATATTGTTTTGTTGATCTCTTATATTTTATTGGGAATGTTTATGCTTTTATAATTTTATAATTTATTTATTTTTTCTATTTATATTTTAAATGTCATTTTCCTTATAAATAAATTTAATTAATAATTTTATTTTTTAACTTTTATTTTGATCTCTAACATATTTCCATAAAATATATACATTTACCTTCTTTAATTATATGTTAATATTAAAATAAGCTAAACTATGTAGTAAATTTAACCTGTCAAGGACTCTCACTTTAACTAGGATTAAACTTTTTGATCATTTGTGTGAATTCAAGTTCCTGTAATCGATTATTTTTCTTTGATCGATCATGATTTCTAATCACTTGATTGACTGTTTTTCGGTTTCTTTGATCAATTAGGACTTTTTAAGGTTGATCAACTATTATTTATGATTGATTTTAGCTCTTGTTTTCCATATTTAAGCATGAACAATCGTTGTTTTTATCTAGTTGACTCATGAATATTTATTTTTATGTAAATATAGTAGAGAATCAGGGAATGTTTTTGGTATTAATGGCTAGGATGGTAAATGTAATAACCATGATTTTCTACATCTTTTTTCGCAATACATTGAAAATTTTCAGTAATTTTTTTTATTAATACAAGTTTCGCCGAAATTTCTACCAAAATTTCGACGGAGTCTCCCCTATATTGAAAGGTCCCAAGTTATCAACAAAATCATAATACACTTTCAATTTCATTTCACAATCCAATCCAATCATCCTGGATCTAAACTCAACTCATCATCATCAACACAATACATCTTATTCAATAACACCATACAATTCAAGTTCACAAAATAACAACGCATAATTCAGTTGTTACATAATATCATCATATAAACTATATCTTGCATAATAACATCATATAATGTAATTCATATGAAGGATTCGATTTCAACTATAAACATGCATGGTTAAATAGTACTTAGAATTACAAACATTAGATTAAAGTCATACATCAAAATTTACAGGTTAATATCACATTTCAAGTTTTAGAAGAAAAGTCTTTTAATTTACAAATAATTACATGGCAAAAAAAAAAAGGTAATTAAACTAAGATTACTCTTGACGCGACCCTGATGGACCTGAAAATAGAAATTAACATGTACATATAAATATAGAAATGTAATAACAAACAATAATAATGACAAGTAATAATTTCCATGGAATTTCTTTTGATACATAAAATTAAGCATAAACCTCTTTTACAACATACATTTTTCATCTATTACCAATATCCATTTAATATCCTATCTCATTTGTTGAAAATAATTTCATATTGGAAATCTCAACACAACTCAATGGTTTTGAACACCATCTTCTTATTAATCAATTCTCACTTGATACCAAGATATTCCTTTTTAGTATTTTTAACTTATCTTATTCTTTTGGAATAACTAATCAATACTTTTTTTTCCTATTTTTTAGAAGGTAATTATCGATACTAATGAATCTCATTAGTATCATTAGTCTCTCAATATCAGGTTAGACTAATTAATTTCATTCAAGTGTTGATATCAATACAACTGATTAATATCATTAACTATTCCTACCCCGGAATAGTTAATCAATTCTTATCAATATCTGGTTTACTATCAAAGTTGTCGATGTTAGAAACCCTTAACATTAGGGGTGAGAAAAAAATCAGAAAACCGAGAAAACCAGAAAAAAATAACCGAAAAAACCAAACTGTGAAAAAAAACCAATTAAAATCTTGGAAAAACCAGCCGGTTCGGTTTGGTTTCAGTTTTATAAGCCTAAAACCGAAAAAACCGAACCGAATCGGACCCAAATTTGAAAAAAACTAAAAAAAACCGAGCCAAACCGGTTTGAACATGTTTTTGTCCTAAAAAATTGAACCAAACCGAACCGAAACCGGTCGATTTGAACCGGTTTTGGTTTTTTTTAAAAAATTTCGGTTTGGTTATTTTTTTTTATAAAAACCGAACCAAACCGAAAATGAACACCCTTACTTGACATCATTAGCCTTCTTACCCAAAGTAGCTAATCACACAAGAAATGATTGTTGATACCAATGTGACCCATTGATATTATTAACTATTCCCGACCCAGAATAGTTAATCAACTTATCTTTTTCCCTTAACCAGGAGTAACCATACTGATGTTAGTAATCTTTACTAACATCATTAGTCACCCTATTACTCGGGATCAACTAATCAATTTAAGGAATGCTGACACCAATGGAACCCCATCGATACCATTATCTTTACTAATACCATTATAATATATCCTTAGCCACCGATACTACGATGATCAATTATCTATCATTTCTCCTTCAATTTCCAAGTCATTGTGTACCCAATCCATATCGAGGTATGCAAGATAATCGCGTCCATTCCAAAGTTATCATGGCTAATTCGATATCTATCAATGTATACAAGATAATTGTATCCATTCTAATAATAACATAATTAATTTGATATATAACAATGCACACAAGGTATTCATGTTCATTCAAACATTATCTTAACTAACTCGATCCATACCATTGTACGCAAAGTACACATGTTCATTCAAACATTTAGGTGCCCTAACCTCAACTGAAAGGTGGATGACCGAACTGTTCAGCCCCAATACATGGATTAGTCAACTAATATCTCACGTTTTCTACTATCAATAATTTGGCCGAACATGCCTAAGGAAAGACACCAAGGATTTTCTTTAATTTAAATCATAATTAGCATGCTTTTGATGGTTAAGCACAAATCAAGCCACCATACTTTCCATTTATTTCAATCTTGCTAACTTAATTTAAACAAAAGTTTCAGTAAGGTTAAAATTTCTCCTAATTCAATCAGAACTAATAAAATCCAAACAGTGAAGTTAATCATCATCATGTCATGCAACACATACCAAAAAATCAGAGCATTCTAACGGATAGATCTTTTTCGATCAAAACAAAACCAAATTGATTTGAAAAATTAATAATATACTGTTCACCGATGAATAACTTCTCATCAGAGTCTTCAAGACCAATCTTCATCGTTACGAATGAAGAGCTCATCAATATGACCAATATATCCAAAATTTTGCATGATCCTACGGTGGATATTGGAGGAAACCACCAGCTACCATGACTAGCTTACAAGTAGGTTTTCCTTGACTTATTGCGAGAGCTATATCTCACACATAAAACCAGAGCCCTCAAATCCCAACAGTCCGATGTTAAAGGGTGGTGAGAAGCATAATATATCCCACAACCAGCCCGATCTAACAGTGAAATACAAAGATATGGCCGTTTGAGTTTCTATTCTCAAGGTATTCTCTCTCTCTCTCTCTCACACACACACACACACACACACACACACACACATTTGGCCATCCTAGGTATTTTTCGTATAATTTTGCTATTTATATAGCAAATCTATCCATATTTCCTAAAACACCCTTATGTCAAGTTTGGGTACCTTTTTTGTTTAACCAAATGCCTTTTCTCAGTTCGTTTTTAAAATACCATATGAAAAATCTCTCTCTAAAATTTCTTATCTCATAATTCAATATCGTTCCATTTTATTTTATTTTAACTAATCCATCTCATTTCTGGTTCTAAATTATCAATAATTTTATTAACATCATAAAATTTAATTGAGGGTTTACAATTTACCACCACTTTTATTTTATTTCTCACTTTCAATTCATCATAGTGAAGTCTTTTGTTGGGGTTTTATAGAGTTTCTATCTAGTCATCTGTATATTTAAATTATAAATTTACAGGGTTTCACAGTAAAACGTTTTTGCTAAACGAGTCTAGAATGGTGATATATGATTTGGTAAGCGCATGTTAAGAAATGAATGATTAATGTTTCAGCTATATCATTTTAAAAAAATTTATGTTCAATGTTTTACACGATATAAATGTGTCATAATATAAAAAATAAATCTTACGTTTCATAATTTCATATATTAAAAGAAATAAATTGTTTTTGGTGTTTTTAAAATGTAAGCCAAGTTCTAAAGGATAATCATAAATTAGTTATAATACCCTTTGACTGATTCTTGTATTTTTTCGAAGCACGATAAAAATGCATTTATATATATATATATATATAATAAAACATGCATGAAAATTTTATAATTTTTCCATATGCAACAAATTTTTTTAAAAAATTTTTAAGGCTTTATTTGGCAAAAAAAACTCATTTCTCCTTGTAATAAAAATACCAAAATAAGCCTAAGAGGTTTTTGACAAATACACCCTTAAACCAAAAAAATCTTTAACAAAAACATGAAAAACCAAACAGGGTCTTAAACCATTGACCCATTTTTTACCCGACTTGGTTGATCTTAAATTTTTGGTTCAACCATAAACCGAATAAAAAATCCTGGTTTAACCTGAAAACAAACCCAAAACAAAACCAAAGTCAAAGTCAAAAAATAGATTAAACAAAAAAACAAGAAAACAAAAAAATTCTTGAACAAAATGGACCAAATACAAAAAAAATAAAAAATGAAGAACATCAAGAACACTGAAACTCAAATCCAGTAACGTGAAACCTAAATTAGACCAGATATGGTCAAAACAAAGGCACATATATGTTGGAAATCATGCAATGATCAATAATCTAGCATTCATTCACTTCAATTATCACTTAAACATATGATTTTGTCAAAACTGGTTTTGGTTCAAAATTGAAACCCTAAGATTAAAATTCATTAAAAACATGTTATTAATGTAAATAAGCCATAGATTATTTTCTAATCAAGCATAAAAAAGGGTTATGTGCAAAACAAATGGACTAAAACTTATATGAATCAAGAGTGTAAGGTAATGTTCTTTCCAAGAACACAAAAGACATGCCCAAACTCAACCCAACAACATGGAACCCAAATTAGACCAGGTGCGGTCAAACAAAAGGCATATACATGTTGGAAATTATGCAATGATCAATAATCTAGCATCCATTCACTTCAATTATCAAAGAATAAACATGATTTTGTCAAAATGAGTTTCGGTTCAAAACGGAAACCCTAAAATTAAAATCCATTAAAAACTTGTTATTGATATAAATAAACTCTAGATTATTTACTAATAAGGTATAAAGAAGGGTTATGTGCAAAGAAATTGACCAAAATTGGTATGAATAAAGGGTCTAAGACAATATTTTTCCTAAAAACACAAAAAATATGCCCAAAAACCTAACAAAGACTTAGATATTGCCCAGAATTGCCAAGAAAAAACAAAGGTATTGTTTGCTTCTAAAACATGATTTCTTTATCCCAACATGTCACATTACCATATACAAACATGTTTAAATCTAAAAAACTAATAAATAACATCAAAACATGCATGAGGTAACAAATCCAAAACTACCAACTTAAAACAAACTACATGTTTATATAATATGAATTCAAAATTATCTTTTCTAAACTCTAGTACAATCACAAAGAACATCCCTACTTAAACATGCATTGCTTAAGTTAAATAAAAACTAAAACTAAAACAATATATATATATATATATATAACAACTTAAACAATAACATTATTGTATAAAAAACATTAGAAAACTTAAAAAAAAACTTTAGTAAATAAAAACATAACATTAAAGAGATGAATACAACATTATTTTTTGAGCATTTCAAACCTCTATTCTATGCTTGTAAATATAAATATAAAAAAAAAACACCTCAAGGAGGCCACAAGGACCTCCTAGCTGTCTCTGCACCCTTACCTCCTTTATCGCTGAACGATCATATAAGGGCCTTAGCTAGTAATCCAGGCTATTTCCATCTCAACGATGAAGCTTATCCCTCATCGTCTCATTGGCCGACCTTGACCCCTATTATTTTGAGGTCATATCTAGTATTCATAGTTTGTATTGATTTGGTATCGCTCTCGTGGCCGGCACCGAAACAGTGCTTTACCCCAAAATGGCTAGTCAATTGTTGCGCCTCAATGCATTTCGGGGAGAACCAGCGAGCTCTGGGTTCGACTGGCATTTCACCCATAACAACAACTCATTCGAATAACTACTCTCTTTTTAGTTTTTCTATGAGAAGTTTTGCTTCTCACCAATCTACTATCATTTCAAAGCTTAATAAATCTTTTTTGTTAGGCTCCTTGACCTTTACCTTTAGGTTTCTTGTGAATATTTTCCTTCTTTTTTCTCTTTTTGTCTCTTTTTTTTAAAGAGGGTATTTATAAGGGTTTGTTATAGCTTGAGAGATCTTGAATTCATTTCTAACCTCTTAATCTTGAGATAAGTATTGTAAACCCTTGATAAGAACCTATTTAACAGCGTTTGTGTATGAATACATGAAAAGAAGGTTTGTTCTTGCATAATTATGTTTCAGTCATGGTTGACTAAATTGTTCAATTTCAAGGCCTCATCGGAGCAATTTTGATGTCATCGTCATCTAAGACCACCTGAAATTGATAGAGGGGATTCACACCTTTCATTTGCATCAAACCTTGTACAATTTAAAGATTCGTAGCTCCACATTCATTTGTTTAAAATTGCCAACTCGATCAGCCAAAACTGTCAAAACATAAGTCAGTTTACCGAACGACATGTCACTCATTTGGTTCTTGAATTTGTGTATTTTGACTCTCAATTGACCAACAAACTTTCAATTTCTTCAATTTGGCCCTTGAGTTAGTCAATTTCAGCCCCTACATTCACACGTTTTTTCCAGTTTAGTCTTTAGTTTTGGATTTCTTCAAAAACATCCCTAATTAACCATCAAACTTTAATATTTATGCAATTAAGCCCTTGATGTAACCAAATTAACTTTTAAAAATTACAATTCAACCCCTAGACTTTAATTTCTTCCAATTAAAGTCTAAATTGACTTCAAAAATCAATGTTTGTTGTAATTAAAACCTCAATAAACTTAATAAAACCTTAAAAAAAATTCTAATTGAGTCCTTAAACATCTAATTTTGAATTTCCCTCCTCAAATTGAATTTTCTTTGACATTTAATAAGCGTTATTAGTCAATAATACATTGTTAAATTTTTTAATTTTGTATATTTTGATCTTTCTCAACTAGTTTTCGGCAATTTCCTTGGCGTTTTGGTATAATCTTACCAAAATATTTTTTGATTTTCTTCCAATATTTTTTGATTTTTTTGAATATAAAAATTAAGAAAATAAAATAAAAATAAGAGGTTCTAAATAGTGCTATCATCTTTGGTTGAAATTAGAAGGGGAAACCTTAATCTAATATCTTTTAATGTAGTTTGCATATACTCGTCTTTGCTTTAAAAGATGGTTTTAAACGTCAAATCCTTGTAACTTTTTTTCTTCTACATTTTCGTAGCCAAAATTATTAATCTAATATCATAGTAGATTGTATAAAATTATTCCTTAGAATAGATTGGAGTTTATTTTAACACTATGAATGGAAATTGTTAACGAATACATGCAAACTGTATGGAATTTTGTAGCTACTAGGAGGGGTAGTACTTGAGGGGCTTTATAGACTAATGCCAGTTACATTTTTGATAACAGGGTGATACTTTGTTGTGCTGTCACCCATCCATTGGTTACGTACTAAACCTCTACCGCATACTCCACAGCGGATACAAACTCGCAAAACCCTAACCCTTTTGTACTCACCACTCACGGGAAAAAAGAAAAAGGAAAGGAAAGACAAGGAGGGTAAAGGCACTAGGGTTTTAGACAATCATCAGCAGCAAAAGCAAACGGTAGGGGAGAGGAAGGGAGAAAGAGAGGTTTAGGGCTTTGGGTGATAGAGAAAATGGTGGCAGACAACAAGGGTAAGAAGTTGAAGGTAGCGGAGAAAGGCGAGGAGGACAATCACCAAATCGATGAAGAACTCGTTATCTCTATCGAGAAGCTCCAGGAGATCCAGGACGATCTCGAAAAGGTTGTGTAAAAAAATGCCGATGTAAATGTTGCTTGTTTGTGGTTATGCGCTTTCAGTGTCCCGTATATTGGTATGAAATCTGAGAAATTCTTTTGGTTTGGTAGAATCCAATTACTCAGTATTCCTTACACATTGAAATTAGACTCTCTTATTGACTTTAATTATTTGCCTATTCATTCTGGGTTTATGCTACTTCGATGCCTTGATGTGCTGATTTGTTATGCTTAAATGACTTCTTAACTTGTTTAATCCCTGTTATTGGTAGAGTCGCATAGAAATTCAGATGGGGCAATAGTATCTCTGGTTATGTGATGAAAACTTCCAGAAAATGAACAAAAACAAGAATGATAATTTTCCTCCAACTCTATAGTATTCAATCAGGAAGGGGGATTGTATGAAGCATGTTGGATATGTTGACCTTATTGCTACTTTAGACCTTGGAACTTAAACCGTGCTTTGGGTATTATAGATAAACGAAGAGGCAAGCGATAAGGTCTTGGAAGTAGAGCAAAAGTATAATGAGATACGCAAGCCAGTTTATGATAAGCGGAATGAGATCATTAAATCGATTCCGGACTTCTGGTTGACTGCGGTTAGTGATCTGTTCTTATCAAAATATACAATTTGTTAACTGCTAGTATACTGTGCCCCTGCCTTCCCAAAAAAAAGAGTTCATCATTCCATCTAATTGTTTGTGGTTCTCTGCAGTTTCTAAGCCATCCTGCTCTTGGTACTCTTTTGAGTGAAGAGGATCAAAAGGTTTGGTTTTTGTTCCTGTATGATGTGAAGATTAACTTGTGTACTTGCATTTGTTCTTTTTCCTTAACTGTCTGCATGTGTAGTAAATTTGATGCCCTTATCCTTGTGTCTGGGTAGGTATTTAAATATTTAAGTTCGCTGGAAGTGGAGGATTCAAAAGATGTCAAATCTGGTTATTCAATAACATTTGTAAGTTTATTGTCGTCCCGTGCTTGCACTTTTTCATGAATAACTGATTCCACTGTCTTTCCTCTGATTGAGTGGTACTCGTTGATATCTGGGTTTTGCTCAATTGATTGAATAGTTCTTGATTCCAATGTTTTTTTTCCTTCACAGAACTTTGAATCCAACCCTTACTTTGAGGAGACAAAGCTTACAAAATCGTTTTCCTTCCATGATGAAGGGACGACAGAGATAACATCTACACCAATCAACTGGAAAGAGGGCATGGTAAATTCTGTCATTTCATGACAGGTAATGTCTAAAACGTGTACTCTCTTTTGTTTATTATTTAATTGCATTTCCAAAATGTGAAGGGTCTACCAAATGGAGTCAGTCATGAAAAGAAAGGGAACAAGAGGCTTTGGGCTGATGAAAGGTTTATTTTCTCAACCTGTTTACTTTTTTTCCTGTTTTCTTACTCTAAAGTCAGTTATCATGTTATAATGGTCCTTTTCTTATCTTTAAAAATATCATCTGTTCTAGTACCAAATAATGGGAAGCATAATAAAATCTCTGTGCGGAAGCAATAACTTCATTTTTTTTCTCTCCTTAGAAACATGATTTATTGTTTGATTGTCACTTGTCATTCTGTTCATTGTCTTCCTCAACGAACCAATGATATCTTACCTTTTGATGAGTCTATGATTGGTCAAATTTGATCTTTTTTATAGTAACAATGTTATGTTATATCCTGTTTTAAGTTTCAAGTGGAATACAAGTCATGGTTGCAAGATGTTTTCTATTTTATTGTTTAACTTTATTTTCATCTTTTATGGATGTTGCCTGTTCTTTTTCCAAATCTGTTCTTTGTAATCTGAATTTACCATTCTCTTGTGTTGTGCTGTGTGCCTCACCTTCAAATTCACCTGCTTGAATGCAGCTTCTTTAGCTGGTTTGGTAACACTCAGCCAAAAGGCATGATTGATGATATGCAAGATGAGGTTAGTTGAATCTGTAGCTGACAAAGTAGTAGAGCTTTGTTCATTGGTGGAAGCATTGTGGAGTTTTATCTTCTTTACCAAATAGTTTATTGAAGCTGATACAATCCCTTGTGGAAAAAAATGCAGGTAGCAGAGATCATTAAGGAGGATTTATGGCCCAATCCACTCTCATATTTTAACACTGTAATTGATTTATTTTTTGCGCTCTTTTCTTCCCTTTCTTTCTTGAAAATGAAGCTTGAAATCAAGTGTAACTTCCCTAATTCTCCAACGTAGGATCCTGATGATGAGGACTTTGATGGGGAGGAAGGAGATGAAGAGGTAAATGATCCTATTTTATCATGTTTTGTGAATCTTATGACGTGCTTGTACTTTTTCCTTCTATTTCAGTTGAGGGCGTGATGTTTTATTGCTTCATTATTTCATTTTTGGTACTTGGAAAGTTTAGTTGATGGTTTTCTAGATTACTTGTTGGATATGAAGATATTGAAACCAAAATAGATGGAAGATGCTTGTTCTTCAGAAGTATGAACTTAATAGAGGCCTTCTTGCAAAACTTGATAGGAAATTATAACAAATTATAAGATGTTTATGGATTTGATATGTTAGTCAATTTTCAATTGCACGGGATTGAGACCTTTGACAAGATTGAAATAGCTGAAGAAATCTGAGCTGCTGGAATTTGGTGTTCCATAGTGCTTTAATGCAGGCTGACCGACTTTAGGCTTCAACAAATTCCAATTATGTAAAAAAAATCTAGTTGAAGCTTTTTATGATCCTGTTGAAAAGAAGTTTGCTGGTGAGATCTTATTTTCATTCTTAAGGCTTTTTTATGCCTATGCATGTTAGGGATACACTATTTGTCTTAGAAATGACATTATTGTATTATCTTTCTTAGCTAGAAACTGTCCTTTAAGATGTTTCAAGTTTAGTTGCAGTTCTATAAACTGATTAAACGATATTATCTCCTACTTATAACAATAAAATGAAAGTTTTGTGCCATTATATTAGGCCGGCCATACTGAATGAGAAAATATGTGGGAACTAGTAATGTCTTCCAAAGTTCAACTGTTATCATATTTCCTGAGTTTTGCCTAATTGCAGGACAAGGATAGCGATGACTCTGAAGAGGATGATGATGAGCAAGAGGAAGATGATGATGATGATGATGATGAAGAAGATGATGATGATGCAGACAAATGATTCCCTTTACTTCAGCTTTTTACTTGTATCAGCTTTCCCGTTTTGGGCAACACCTTGTGTAAAGTAGTCTATAAGGATTGCTGGTATCATGTGCTGGGGAGGGTAACCCACACTATAACATTTTTATGGGTAGATTCCTCTACTATGGAGGCCACTGGCTGTTACCATGGTCGGTTAGTGGTCTGCTGACTATGTTCTTGTTTCAGGGCCTTCCTTTTTTCTCTCTCCCTTTTTTTTTTTTTTTTTGTTTGGGGTTATTCTATGTTTTCCTTCCCAGAAATGCAGGTTTCTAGATGATGATGTTATGTAGGCCTTTTATAATGATTTTCTCTGCTGTGAACTTCTCCAGGTCAAACGTAGAATATCTGTGGTGTAAAGCTGATTGAATATCCCTATATGCGTTATAATGCTGTTTGAACTTCGTCATTGCCATCATCAGAACTTCGTACAAAACCTTGTCTGGTTTCTGTCATAATCTTGTGACACCCAAGTCTAGTGTTCGCAATCTGAACGAACTTTGCAATGTTACTCTTATTTCATCATTAATTAGTGGAAGGGCCAGTAGGAATCTTGATCATGATTATCCTGTTTCCCCAAGTTTTGCACTCCCTGGTGTTTTTGTCATGATCTTGAGGTGCTTGACAAAGATGGCAGCTTGTTAAACGAGTTCTAACTTGCTTGTGCCAACAATATGGCATCCTCAAGCCTAAAAGAATCTCTTTCGAATTT
Organism: Populus deltoides; assembly: GCA_015852605.2. Classification (NCBI taxonomy): domain Eukaryota; kingdom Viridiplantae; phylum Streptophyta; class Magnoliopsida; order Malpighiales; family Salicaceae; genus Populus; species Populus deltoides. The sequence goes on along the minus strand of CM027584.2, from coordinate 7,485,332 downwards.
CAACCTCGGGCACATAAGCATACCATCTCCCTTTGGTGAGGTGCATCTCCTTTTTTCCATCCTTTTTATGGGGAGTGAGCAACAAATCCATGGCGCCTAACGACTTGGAATCATAAGTGGTCTCTGATTTGGGGCCTGGGTTACTTCTGGTGCGTGATGAATTGGTCTCCTGCAAGCTGGTTTGTGGTGCTAGTCGACATGAATAGTGCGTCGTGATTTTGGAATTTCTTTTAGACGTTCTTTTGTTTGAAGGTTGTGGTTTTTTTTTTTTTGGTTTGGTTAATGAATTTAAGGGGTATTTCTGATAGTGATATAGGTTTTTTTTAAGTGTTTTTTACTTGAAAATATATTAAAATATTTTTTTTAAAAAAAAATTATTTTTGATATCAGCACATTACAACGATTCAAAAATAAAAAAATAATAATTTTAAACAAGAAAAAATAATCAAAATTTCATAAAACAAAAGTTACACCACATCGCTGCTCCAAACATACACCCAACCTTTTCTCGCTAGAGGGTTAACCTATAAGGTGGGAAAACTGCAAGCGAGTCACATAGCTAGAGGCTGCTTTTTGGATAGAGGTCTATTTATATCCCGTTTGTTTTTGCGATTAAGAAGCGTTTTTGCAAAAAACTGAATGTTTGTTTCTTCAAATTAATTTTTTTAGTGTTTTTAGATTATTTTGATGTACTGATGTAAAAAATAAATTTTAAAACAATGAGAAAAATATTATTTTGATGCATTTCTAAACGAAAAACACTTTAAAAAACAATCACTACCATAATGTCAAACGAGCTCTAGAAAAAATAGAGTTGAGATTGGTACAGGTGCCTCTTGACCAGGCTTTTGTTCGACAAGTCATATCGTTTTATAGCTCTTATTTGAGTTAATTTAGTAAGGTTCAGAGTAGTCTAACCTGTAGTTGATACTTGGGGTCGACTTGGCCCAAGACCTAGATGGTGGATTGATCTTGGTCAACCAATTTTTGATTTTTTTTTTTAAAAATGACCTGAAATGACATCATTTATATATATATATATATATATATATATAAAATTCTCATTGACTCATTTTAGGGTAGACCTTAGATCATTGAGTTGACTTGCCAGGCCCTACCATGCCTTATAACTGTGATCAAACCAAATTTGTAATAGGTTTATGGTTTTCTATATTGCTTGTTGGATATGAGAATTGAGTTCCTACATTTTCAAATATGTCACCTAAAATTATCTTTTTTTTTAAATTCTTTTGTTATTATCCATTACATAAGTAGTAATGTTGAAGTTCTTCCCTCATTTGATGCATTATTAGATTAGTGACTCGTGCTATGCTGCAGGTTGGGTCAATATTTTTCTAATATAAAAAAGATGCCAATATAACCCGAGTCAACCCTGTTTGACTTGACTACCCGCAACCTGCAATATATAAGATTGTGATAAAAAAATCAAAATTTAAAAAATGGCCAAAGCTAAGTCAATAAACAAATATGAAAAAAAAACTCGAGTCAACTCAAGTTAACTTGATTAAGATGCGACACGAGAAATGATGCAATTAAAAAAAATCAATTTTAAATAAAAAATTGCTTGCAGAAAAAACTCGAGTCAAACCAGGTTGACTCGAATTACTTGCGACCCGTGATATAAGACTAAGATAAAAAAAATTAAATTAAAAAAAAACCTGGAAAACAAATCGATATAACCCGGTTAACTTAACTCACCCACGACTTGATATAACCCCATGAAAAGGAAAGAAGGAAAAATTACAAAGTTCAAGGACCAATAATCTAATGTCAATGAATGGAAATGAATAAAAAAATTCAATCTGAAAAAAGAAACTCTAAAAAAAAATATGAGTTAACTTGACTAATACACAACACAAATAACCTCGTAGACAAAAAAATAAAAAATATAACAAAGCTTAAAGCCCAATAAAATAATATCAAATGATGAAATTGAAAAACAAATCAATTTAAAAAAAAATCATAAAAAAACTTGAGTCAAACCGGGTTAACTCGACTAACTCGTGACTCGTAATATAAGACTAGGATAAAAATTAATTAATTGTTTTAAAAAAAGTCCTGAAAAAAAAAAGGATTGAAGTTAAATCAATAAAAAAATAGTTAAAAAAACTCAAGTCAGCCTGGGTTTACTTGACTCATACATGACCTGTGATAACATCATGAAAAGAAAAGTAGAAAAATTACAAAGTTGAAGGCTTAATAATCTAATGTAAAGGATAAAATTTTAAAAAATTCAATTTAAACAAAGAAACATATATATATAAGTTGAGTGAACCCGCGTTAACTTGACTAACCCGTGATCCGGGATAAGAGATCAGGATAACCCCACAGAAAAAAAAAAGTGAAAGAAATCACAAAGCTCAAGACTTAATAGCTTAATATCAAATGATTAAATTAAATGAAATCAATTTTTTTAAAATCACCTTAAAAAAGATCAAAGTTAAATCAAGATAATATTTGAAATTAGTGACTTTGGTCATTAAACCATGATCGCTTTATATAAAAAAATATTAAGAAAAGACATTAAAATACTAGTTATTTTTTGTGAAACACAAAAGGGTTTCTATAAATCTTTTAAAGGAAGGATTCTCAACATAAGTTTTTGGAACTCAAGTCAGCCTGAGTTTACTTGACTCACTCGCGACCTGTGATAACCTCATGGAAAGGAAAGTAGAAAAATTACAAAGTTGAAGGCTCAGTAATCTAATTTAAAGAAAAAAAAATTTAAAATTCAATTTAAACAAAGAAACATAAAAAAAAAAGTTGAGTGAACCCGCGTTAACTTGACTAACCCGCGATCCGGGATAAGAGATCAGGATAACCCCACAGAAAAAAAAATGGAAGAAATCACAAAGCTCAAGGCTCAATAGCTTAATATTAAATGATTAAATTAAATGAAATCAATTTTTAAAAAATCACCTTAAAAAAAGATCAAAGTTAAATTAAGATAATATTTGAAATTAGTGACTTTGATCATTAAACTAGGATCGCCCTATATAAGAAAATATTAAGAAAAGACATTAAAATACTAGTTATTTTTTGTGAAACACGAAAGGGTTTCTGTAAATCTTTTAAAGGAAGGATTCTCAACATAAGTTTTTGGGTTTGGGTTTAAAATTGCCCTAATTTTGCTTAATTCTTCATAATAAATAGTGGTCTTTGCTTGCATCAATCATAAGACTCCATAAATGTTTTCCTTTATCATGAAATGATGATTTTTATATATGGTTTGACATTACTCTAATACCTTATATATATAGTTTAGTATAAATAGTCTCAGAACAATTCTCTTGCTTTTAGCAAAAGCTATCTCTATCTTTAGATAGGCTTTGATTGGTTTCTTAATCTAGAGTATATTAGGTATATGTATATACAATACACCCAAAACACCAAATGTTTTTTATAAGAGGAAAAATCTATTTTCTCTTTTTCATTTTTCATCAATACATTAAATTCAAGAGTGTCTAATAGTATGTCTTTGAAAGGACTTGTAGAAATTTGGTGAGAACAAAGCTTCTTATCTACTGAGTATATGCCTCAAATTGAAGCTACGTCATGCAAATAGATAGTTTGAATCCCATAATTGAAAAGAAAAAATGTTGTTAGATTTTGATAAAATTAAAGAAAAAATAGCTAATAGTTCCTTGTTAAGTTTGGTGGTAATTCTGGACAAGTGAATAACATTGAAGATATTATGATGCTTCTATCATTCATCAAAGTTTTATTTCATATTATATAACAATTTGATGTAATCGGCAAAGGCAATGCTTGGCCACATTAGAATTGGCTTATTCCATATATTAAGATTTACAGGTCATTTTGTAGGCAAATTCTTTCCTTTTTAATATCCATATCAAAATGATGGCCTTCCTCTTTGTACGATACTTTTTTTTTCTTTCATAAAACAGGTTAAGGCAAACCTGTTAACAAGGCCAGTTGATGTAGGACAAACAGTTTACAAGGTTTTGATAACAAAATATAATCATGGATTTTTATGAAATAGATCTCAAGGTTACCATTCTTGTTTTAAAGAATAAGAAGAAGGGTGTTTAGAGTTCTTGAAATTTTGTGTTTTATAAAAGAGGGGTTAGGGATTTTTCGAGTATAGGATGAAAAATTAAGAGTAGGAACCTAAACGTCACATTTAAAAGCCAAATTATGATCATTTTTTAAAATTAAATTGATAGGATGAAATGTTTCATATGTCAAACATGTTTTAAAACATGATTGACTAATTTTAGGTGATTAGTGTCATTTGTCACATCATGCTTTGATGATTTTATCAATTGATTTTAGTACAAGTGTGATGGGTGTATATTTCTTCATTTGAGAAATAAAATAAGATGAAGGGCATTGTTTACACCTAAAATAATCATATGTGTCAATCATATAGAATGATGTTTATTCATTATAAACATAAATAAATAAAAAACTGAAATCAATTGTGAATAAGAATAATCAACTAAGCTAGAATAGTCCTTGATAGACTATGAGTTTTGAATGACCAATCAACCAAACGACTAAAAGTCATGATCGACCAATATATTTTGAATGTAAATGAATAACTAAAAGATACAATTCTATTTAGAACGAGAGTCTTCAATAAAATAACTAATTAGAAGTTACAAATTATTCTAAGATTCATATTTGTATCAATAGAAGAAGAGTTTAATTTGTATTAAGATTTAATAAACCTCTTTATCTTATACCAATATTTGTATAGGAATAGAATTATTTATTTAAGTAGGACTCAAACTCTATAGGACCATATACAACTATAAACAATGGTCAACCTCACATATTTAATTCCTATATTTTATTTTTCTAAAGGGTTTCATTGCTTTTTTTTTTACAACTTTTCAGTATATTTAAATTCTTGCAATTTCTCTCCTTAAAATTATTTATTTTTCTACACAGCTTCCTGAAGCATATATCCCTTTTCAAGTATTTGAGATCTAGAATCACACTTCTCATTTTATAAATGTAGTTGTTGCCTCATCAAAAATTCAATCCCAAGTAAATTAAATTGGCAATAAAAAGGGAGAGAGGGAAGAAAGAAAGAAAAACATCATGACAGAAAAGCCACATATCAAGAGCCAAATTGAAAATTAAAAATTTGGATCATTGTGGATTGCACAATGCAATTTAAAGTGGAATAATGAGAGAGTTCACAACAAATTTTACAGTAAAAAAAATATCTTATAGTTTTTAATAATGATATTGCCCACACGCTATCATTAAGAATTTGTTAGAATCCAGTTTTTTTATTTAATTATATAATAATAAAAATAAAAATTCATAAAAAAGACAACAAATAAAAATTATGGAGGATGAGTGCTTTTTTCATCAAAATTATTTTTTAATTCAAGCTCATTGAATAAAAAGCAACAACAATAAAAATAATATTTGCAAAAAACAAATATAATGATTTGAACTACAAAAGAAAAAAAAAAGTATACTTTTAAACAAATAAGCTAATTTCCTTATTCATACATTTATTTTTTTTATTTTGATGAAAAATGCTTTTTTTGAAAAGTATTGTTTTTTAAGTAAAAACTTATTATGATTGTGAAATTTGCAAAAAACAAATATAATGATTTGAACTACCAAAGAAAAAAAAAGTATACTTTTAAACAAATAAGCTAATTTCCTTATTCATACATTTATTTTTTTTATTTTGATGAAAAATGCTTTTTTTGAGAAGTATTGTTTTTTAAGTAAAAACTTATTATGATTGTGAAAGCAAGTTCTAAATAAAACATTAAAATTCATGAATCGATAATTTTTATGCACCTTTATGAAAAAAAATTAAAAACAATGATTTTGAGAAAATTATATAAAATGTTTACAATAAAAAACTTTAAAAAATAGATAATTTATTCTAATTAAATATCAATGAGAAAATTATTTTAAATTTTTTTGTATATTAGGCTAAAACACAATTATTCATAAAACAATTTACTTATATTAGGCTTAAAAACAATGATGTAATTGGATGATCTATTAAATACTCTATTTTAATAAATTGATGCAAAGAGATTTGTTCTTAAATTTTAGAAAGTAATAAAAAATAAAGGAAAATTATATATAAAAAGAGAGAGACTAGGGGTGTATGGGCATGGCCTTCCAACCTAGGCACTCCTAGCCCTAGAAAAAATAGACCATGCATGCATGGGCCTAGGAGATTAGGACCACACACCTAGTTGTTTTTATAAATAGGCAAAAGTGCTAATGTTTTTAAATACCAGACGACACGACATGTAAAAAAAGTTAACGTTCGAGCTTCTAGATTCTAAAAACCCAATTTTAAACTTGTTTTAACCTAAAAATACACCGAAAACATCCTAGGAATCTTAATAAATTTATTTAAATCCCTTAAAAAGGCCTAAAATAAGAAAAATTTAGCCGAATAAAAAAAACCTCTAGAAGTTTTGATATACTTTTTTTTTGACAATTTTAAAGGAAAACACCATTTCTATTGAATCCCTCTCTCTAAGACGAACCCATTGTCATACAAATTGGTATTTTGGGTGACTTGAATTTGATTAATCAATGACTTTTTCTCTACTCACTAATTTCTTAGTGACTCTCTCTCCTTTTAAATTCAAGGGACTGAAACATAAACCAAATAAAATCTTGGACTAAAATGTGAAACTCCAAAAAAACAAGGACAAAAATAAAAGTAAAAACCTGAAGGATCAAAGTGTAGTTTTTGAGGACCAATGAAGAGTAAAAATAATAAAAGGATGTTATTTTGTTTTTGTGTTAAATTTGGTACATGTTCTAATTTTTTAATTGATAAAATTAAATCTTAATTTATAAAATTGAGCATCAATTTAATGCAAGGATATTTTTGACATTACAAACATGATGCAGCGTGCAAACCAAAACAAATTATTAGGTTTAAAATATATGAACATGATATGGAAGAACACAACAAAAATATTGCTTTACAAATATTCCATTGGTGTAAAAACTGTATTTCCATCGATATAAAAATCACTAATGGATTTACTGATGGAAATGTGTCATCCGTAAGTGTCTCATCAAGGATTTCAAATGCATCAGTAATTCAATTGGTGATTTAAATTTCAATGGATAAAGCAACAAAATATTCACATTTGTGGTAAAAATAAGCATCATCCATTTTCTGTTGACCTTTTTGTCGGTAAATATTACTGACGGATCATTAATGAACTAATTGTTAGTAATATATCGTGCATGATCGATGAATTGACCGATAAAATCACCGACAAATATGTTCTATTGGTAAATCCATTGGTCTATATCAAAACAGTTCACAACTCATGTCCATCGATGATTTTGTTGGTATTGTAGTAATTGTTTTCTTAAATACTATCAAACAATTTCACATTAAACAACATCAAACAACTAAATTGAATTGAAGAACACATTTTATATTATTAATTTATAAAAATCAATTATAAATGTCTATATATATTAAAAACAAATTGGAGCTTCATGTGGAGTTGGAGGTGGAGATAGATGGGGAGGAGAATCTCATAGATATCCATAAGAGGGAGGATAATGACTAAACATGTATGTCATCATCTCCTCCCATTGCCACCTACTTCGTTCTTCATACTTTGTCTCCATTTCGACCTTTAAAGAACCAATTTGTTTTTCAAGCAACTCCTCAACAGCTGGTGATGACTACCTCAAGCTCAATTATAAGGTGCTTATAATTGAGACACTACACTTAACCTCATATCTCTGGTCGTAGTCACAGTGACTCCACTAAGGACTTTCTAGTTGGACTGAGCTTTGTTTATTTGATTGTTTGCTACCCTGTTTATTTTGTTGGTCTGTGTAATTTAATTTTAGAATGCATTTTTTGTATATGTTGCTCATGAATAAATACATCAGATATTGATTAATGCCTTCATATATTTTAATTTTGAGAATAAACTCAAGTCTAGGTTAGGCGGAGAAGTAACGGTCTGCCTCATGACTTTCAGTCGGGGTTTAGATTTATAAAACACCCAACTATAAGTTGAGCGTTTACTTGGTAATGACGGTCATACTGTGATCCAACAATTCCTTGTAAGCTCTCATATTGCCTTAATAAGAAGTGATAATTGGGCAGATCATAGACCCTTTTGAGACTAGATAGTAAGCCTAACCCTTATGTAGTGGCTAGAACTCGCCCTTAGAATATGGACTACCTAATAATTTATTTTGAATCAAGGTAGACCTGATCAAAAATCCTAAACTCCGTAGGATTTTCTCAGCTAAAACCATGACTTTTATGAATACAAGCAAAAATCTAAGATGAAGTAACTAGCTGGGGGAATTGCCTAAGGACCAAGGCTGAGAAATTATCGCACATAAAAACCATTTTATCTTTTTTAAATGAAAAGGGCTCAAACCCACCTTTATGTTTTGTACTCTCTAATATGTGTGGGATTTAAACAGATTAGGACTTGAAAAAATCTTTTCAGATTCATCAGACTATAGATTTTTTCCCGTATTTAACAAAGAAGTCATGGATTAGCTCTTTGAACAAGTTAATCCATATTCGATGTACGTGTACATACACTTGTATCCATATGCATTCATGCTTTGAGGTCAAATGTCATGAGTGCATATGTAACAACCCCGATTTCCAACATCCGCGATACATTGGAAATTTTCAGGTAATTTTTTTTAATATACCGGTTCCACCAAATTTCTACCAAAATTTTGGCCGTGTAACAATCTCAACTTGTAAACTCAAAATATATATATTATTTTCCTAAATTTCGGCAAAATTTCCTTTATATTCTTTAGATATTAAGTTATCGATTCAATCATTTCTCAACCTGTTACATCAATCATAATATTCATCCAATCATTTGGACTTCCAAAACTCAAGCATATTTCAATATCTCAATTCTATTTTTTATAGAACACTATGATAAAATCAGAAAAATTCATAACATGCATCGTCTCTTTCTTTTCTTTTCTTCTCTTTTTTAAGTATTTGTGCTCAAAACATATATAAAACCAAACATAATTCAACTTAATAATAATAAAATTATAAATTACATCATACACATGATAATAAATTAAACATTATAATTTTTAGATATGGAAGTATATTACAACAAAATATTAGTTCTTCCAATTACATTAATCGCATAACAAAATTATTTATCCAAGCATCTACTTTTCAGATCGAGGGTGCGAAGTACCTAAAAACATAATCGCATTAAACATGATTAAAAAAATTGCACATTTCAATAAGTAATTGATTAAGGACTAACTATTCATATACATTAAAAGTGACTTTCATATCATCGAATAAATTGTCTTATTTTCTTTTTGAAATATCTAATTTTCATAAATTCTCTTCTAGACGTAGAGATAAATCTACTAAAATAAAAATATCAAGAGTGTCTCTCACAAACCAGCATATTTAATTTTAAAGTTTTAAAATTAAAATATTTTACATCGAGTGATTACCCCATTAATTCGTAAATTTATTTTCTTAACATGACCATTTAACCAGGCATAAATTCCAGTACTCTTGAAATAATCTTCATGGCTTGCCCATTTAACATGACATTATTTTCAGTAACCAGAAAATAATTTTCAAGGCTTGCCCATTCACCAGGGCATTATTTCCAGTAACCAGGAAATAATTCAACAAGGCATTATTTCCATTAACCAAGAAATAATTTTTCAGGGCTTGCCCATTCACCAGTAACTAGAAAATAATTTTCAAGGCTTGTCCATTTACCAGGGCATTATTTCTAGTAACCAGGAAATAATTTTTTCAAAGCTTGCCCGTTCAACATGGCATTATTTCCAATAACCAGCACTAGAATTTACAATCTATAAAATTTCTTCTGCAATAAAAAAAATATAAACTAATTAATTACTCCAAAGTGTCGAACATCTACTTCCTTCATATAAATTATTTAAACACATACACATCATCAGTATACATATATAAATTGAGCATCAATAATTAAATCATAATATACCATAAATTTACTACCCTAAAATTAGTACACTTCATTTTTGTTATTACGCATCTAACTCAGCAGTTAGTACAGTAGCGTCACTAACTATATTCAAGCCAACTAGTCCATTATATTTTCCTCGACATAAACATTTACAATTTCACAATCACAAGTACATTTATAGAAAATACCATTTATTTAACTCTAACAAGTATTGTAAAAAAATTAAACAAAAGTTTGAGGTGTAAGACACCTGCTTAATGCTTGCACTCGCGCAAAAGTCTCATACTATTGAACAGATCCTGCAATCTCTCTTGTATCATTAAAGATACATATCAAATATGGCTCCACCATAATTGAAAATTCCATTCTAAAATTCATTTAAATTTAAAATCGCATGACACATGCATTCGTATATTTATTCATTTATTTCATTTCCTTTCATGACTAGTCTTTCCAGACTGAATATCTTTAAACATGGCCTAACAATTTTATTTTATTTTTTGTCTACTCAACCCATCATGTACAGACTTAGTAACTTCACATCCTTACATTTATTCATACCATTGAAACTAATTCACTTTCTTTATCAAACCAATTCTTGGCTAAATGACCTTATTTTTTTATTTTTTTATTTTCATGATGAGTTTTTCAATTCTTTTTCATAAGTCCACTTTACTTCACCTTAAGTAAATTTAACAAAATAATTCAAAATAATTCAATATGCCTTAATTTAACCTTTTCCTTCCCTTTTATTATCCATTTAAACAACTTTAAAATTCCACAAAAAATGAATTTTTCCTCACATTAATATATTATTTCAAACATAACACAATTCATTTGGCATTCAACAAACCACGATCCCATAAAAATCCCCATAACATTAGGTTGAATTAAACTCAAGTTTAAGATTTTCATTTTTGGTTGAATTGACACAATTCCTAATTTTCTTTATACACATAAATGCATACATACCTAATTTACATAGAAAATGAATCAAAGTCTTATCTCCTTATTTCTTCTTCATTTGGCCAAATGCCTTCATTCATGGTGAGGGATGACCCAATCCTTTTTAATGCCTAAAAATATATATCCATTAAATCAACAAACTCAATGTCCCTTTATCCAAATTTCAAAACTTCCCTAACACATTTTACTAACACAATTAATCTATAACATCATTAATAACAAGAACATATTTTACCATTACATCTTACATAACCCTACACCCACACAAATTCTAATTTCATCAAAACATATAATTAAATCAAGCTTCCTAAAGTTTTACTAAGACTAACAATATATTAAAAAAGCAATAAGTCATCCACCTCTAATTATTTGCTTGAAGCCAACGATCAGAATATATATCATTGAGTTGTGTACATATATTTCAAAATCATAATGATCCAACGGTTGGATCTCTATAGATCTGAATAAAACTGAACTAACCTGAAAATGGATGAGCTACTGTTCAACATGAACGACACCTTGCCGGAGTGTTTCTGATCTCCATCGTCCATAATGAGGGCAACATCAAGGTGCACCACATATCCAAAAATAGGCATGATCCAACGGTGGAAGAGAGAGAAATCGGCTGGCGACCAAAACTACCCTGCAGGTGTATTTCCTTTTCTTTTCCAGGAAACTTCCAATGTGGATTTCTGTCAAAAGGATTACATGCCTTCAAATCCCTCCAGTTAGTTTGTAGAGGAGTGTGATAAGAACAATATATCCAAAAATCAACATGATCCAACAGTGGATCCAGAGATATGGTCACTGGAGCATTATTGGTTCCTCCAAATTGTGCACCTATCTCTAGACGAATTCTCTACTGTCTCTCACCCTTTTTCTGTTCTTTTTTTTTGAACTGGTGGCCTTTTTCTGTTTTAAAGGCATATTTTCCCCTAATTACAATTATGTCCCTCATTTATGTATTTATGTATTTTATTTTATTTTTTTATGTAAACTATCTGGTTTGTTTCTGCTTAAATCGCTAGTCTTTACCAACCTGCCATTGGGATGAGATCTTTCACCAAGGTAGGAAAACATATTAATAGACTTCATGCAAAATTTTATCCCGATCCGTTGATTGGATTGAGAGCTCTGCTTTCTAATGTAAAATTGGCCAGTTCATGACTTTTCGTCAACGATCTAAATTTTCTTGTTCAATCTTCATATAAAATAATATCAGTTATCCTTCTAAACTTTTAAGGTCATTTTATTATTTTGGAATGTATTCATTTATTACCTCACTTATTTCTTATAAACATTTTGTCATTTCACTCATTATTTTATCCATCAAAACACGTTACCAGTTTCTTTGTCTTTAAGAATTCTAAAACAAAATTCATTTTAGGGAGGTCATCCCCTCCATTATATATCACTTTCAGTCTTACGTTTATATGGCAGGTTACATATCCGTATATTTAAATTATAAATTTTTTAGGGTTTCACAACATATACATGTTGAAACATAGGTCCCAGAAAGTCCAAATTTATAGAGTTTCCAACACCCGATTTAGACAAAAACTAAACATGAAAGATTAAGAAAACACTCAATATGACGTTTACTTGTAAAAGGAGTTGAACTCCATAAAGGTTAATTAGCCTACATCGCTAACTTGCTCGAGCAAACACTCAAAAACATCTCTAGTAAAGTTCCGTCAAATCAGCTTATGACTTTTGTTCACACTTAGGCAATAATTCAGCCCAAAGAAAGGATGGGTGGATTGGGTCAAAAACCCTAGTGCAATAAAGCATTTGTGCAGTCAATAATACATGTATCGACCCAAATAGTTATAGATGCATTCGCTAATGAAATGCTCAAGACAAATTCCTCTAAGGACATTGATTATAATAAGATAGTATTGTTAGAAGCAAGAGTATGGGCTATTGAAGGAGTGGATTTGTATGATCATGTGCAAGCTGCAAAGATGTGCCTAGTTCTGAATGTAGTTATACCAAAAACATTTCGCGTGCTTGAGTTCATAAAGCACACCGGAACTCAGTAACCTTACCAGTGGGTTAACCTCTCATTAGCAAGGAAAGCCCGAAACATGGTGAGAATCTTCCTTCCTGATTGAATCATCACTAACCTCAAGTCTTATTGTAACAAAATAGCAGAAGTAGTGCACGATGAAAAATTATTGATGTATTTCTTTCAAGACAGCTTGAGTGGGGGCAGCACTAAGCTAGTACATGAGATAAGACAACATAAAGATCTGGAAATGAAATACCTCATGGATGCTTTCATCAAGCAGTATAAATACAATATGGATATTGCTCCTGATAGATTAAGTTTGTCGCTTCTAGAGAAGGGAGAAAGAAACCATAAGAAAGTATACTCAAAGGTGAAGGGATCGAGTTGTGCAAGTACATCCTCCACTACTAGAAAAAAAGATGGCAAGCCTGTTTACCAATACTTTTAAGACACTTTACTTTGAGTTCTTGATTAGAAGTGGAGCCCAACACTTTACTAACCTAGTAATCGTGGCAAAAAAGAATTGAACAACCTGTCAAGTAGGAAAAATCAAAGGTCCAACCAAGAACTCTAAAATCATGATAAGACATGACTTGGGAAATGGCTCTTAAATTAGAAATCTTGTTCGATCGGATCTCATTGTATCATTGGCTACTCAAACACCATTATCAAATATTGATATACCTTTACCACTCAAAGATATTTATTAGCATCTCTTGAACACCAAACATATTACCCCAGCTCCATCAGATCTTATAAAACCACCATTCCCTAAGTAGTACAATCTAAATGAGAAGTGTGAATATCATGATGGGATCCTCAACCATTCAATCAAAAGTTGCAAGAATTTCAAATATCAAGTCCAAAAGCTAGTAAGTAAGGGACAAGTTGAGTTTGTGAAGGATAACAATATCTACCACATAGCCACTAGGTCATCCTCAACATAACAAGTGATTGAAAAATGTTAACAAAATATAACCTTTTTTGCTTGTCAACTTCTATTTGACCTTGTAAGAATGTATTTCATGTATTGGGATCATATCTCATCTTTTTTAATGAAATATGCATCTTTTTTTTTTCTCTTTGTTGTTTTGAATCAGGAGATGTTTTTTTGTGAAAGTAATAACTTGGTATTTTATTATTGTCCATGATTGGATAACTATAATGGCAGAAATGATCCAACCCTAAGATGCGTCATGCAAAACACTAGAAGGCAATCTTTATGATTTCAAAAATCATAAAATTGACCTTTATAACTGATTCCATGACTCTATTAGTTTTTGCAAAAAGATTTACTGCCAAAATAATCATGAAAAAATGAATTTGCCTTTTAATTTCAGAAATAATTCGATGTTTTCTTAAAACAGCGTTTAGACATGTAATATCCCACATCGACGGGTGAGGGAGTGCTAACTGGCCTTATTAATGGTGCTAGTTGCTAACATGTTGTACGCGTTTTGGGCCCATGTGTGGCTGCCAAGAACAAAACCGTGAGAGGGACCTGGGTGGAAGCCCTAGTAATGGGTGGACTAGGAGGCCCAAAGCAAACAATATACAGCATGTTGGGCCAGGCCATTACATTTGGTATCAGACCCTACCTTACTGGCTGTCCGGTTGTGCTGACGGGATCGTCGGGCTCCTTAAAGGTGGTGGATTGTAATATCCCACATCGGCGGGTGAGGGAGTGCTAACTGGCCTTATTAGTGGTGCTGATTGCTAACATGTTGAACGCGTTTTGGGGCCATGCGTGGCTGCAAGAACAAAACCGTAAGGGGGACCTGAGTGGAAGCCCTGGTAATGGGTAGACTGGTAGGCCCAAAGCGGACAACATACAGTATGTTGGGACAGGCCGTTACAAGACACCTTTTATAAGGTGGCAAACGAATCATTAAAGCAAATCACTTTTTGAAGTGACGAAACAGTTTTGAACCAAGACATGAAAAATGCACAAAAAGTTCACACCCTATATCTCATAGGCCATATTTTAGTTATATATGTAATTACATGTAGTTTGATTTGCTAGTTATTATTTCATAAAAACATAAGTGTTTTGTAAAATTTTCAAACCATTACATTAAAAGAGGATAAAATTTATCGATTCTAACCGCTTGTGCTTGAAATGATGAAAGACCATTTTTTTTTATATCTTTATATTCAAAAAATATATCTTTTGTGGTCTCTAATTGAGCATGAATAAGTTTTTCTTCGTAAGAACCCTGACTCGAATCATACTCTATACTGGGAGCAAATGAATATTCCAAATATCAGGACTCGATCCTGACTAAGATCACACTTCACACTGAGGGGCAAGCAAAACTTCAAAGATAAAAGATTGAGGAGAGGCTATGAAAAAACCAAAGAGCTCAAGAAATTCAAATGCTAGGGGGCATGCTAAAAAAAAGAGACCAAGTCAAGGTCGAAATAAGATGAGGAGGCCCCACCAAAGCAATAAAAAAGTATGAATCAAAGAAACATGATGAAAAAAAGAACGATACAATAACAATGATCCTAAGTCTTTAAAACCTTGAAACACTCTTTAAGCCTACAAATCATTTTCTTTCATAGCCAAAGGTCATAGCCTCATTAGGTGCTTTTAAAAGTTTTTCCTAATCAAACAAGTAAGTAACTGAACTTATAAACAACGGTCTCAAAATGCAGAAGAACTTCTTCTCATGTCATGAATAGAACTACTTGTCATTATTCATACTGATAAATAAGTGCTAAAAAGAGATAAATGTTTCTCAAACAAAACCTTGAGTTTTTACTCAAGCCTCTTGCTTTGAAAGCCATTAAAACAAAAGATCACCTCATCATATATCTTCACCAGACCGAATAACATTTTTCCTAAAGAAATATTAAACCCCTTAGGAATTGTAAGAAATTCAAAACAAAAAGTTTACATTGAGTAAATTTCTAGTTTTAAACAAATTCATTTGGACCATGGATAACCCAACTTTGAGCTAACACTTCTTTCTTAATCATTACCCTGTCAATTCTCAACCAAAAATGAATAAAAGATCCATCTTAGTGATGAATGACATGTCTTGGGGTTACAATAAAAGAAAACACTTTCAAAGTTACATTTTTTGATTTCTTTACAATGATTAGACTTAAATAGACATGATCCTTAAAATTTACGAGTTGATCTCACAAGAAAGTGATTCTCAAACAAAAAGGGTCATTGATCGAGTTTGCAAAGTTCTTGACAAAAATAACATTGACACTTTTTGTGAGTCATCCTTAAAAAGTTAAGTAGTCAGGGGGCAATACAGTGGACCCTGAGAGGGATAACATATAATATCCAGATTAGCTAGGGCAAATAAGCACATAATCAAATGATGATTTAACGAAATCCATCAAAGTTATGAATAGCTTCTGGAAGTGACAAATGCTTTTGATGAGAAGTAGAAGAATGAGCACAATTAGATCAACTGAGGACAATGTTGCTAAAAGACAATCTATGATTTGATGAACTCCATTAGCGATGCTACACTTGGGGGGGCATCTTCCACGACTAAAATGTCTATTTTACCCTTTGAAAGATAACCATGACACCTGAAAGATGTTAGCATATGAGTGCACTTTCATAGATGTTGAAAGCTTGCACACAACATGATCAAGTTGGGGGGCAATTTGCAACTATTATTGACAAAATAATTATTGAGTGGGCAATGGCACAAGACTACCATGATTGGGGACACCATCCGACTAGAGGGGCAACATCATAACTAAAATGTTTGTCAACTAATAATTGTCAACTGAGTGGAGCTTTATTTGTTATATAAGGTTTAAGTTGTGCAACAAAAAAACAGTCAAACACATTAACCACATTGGTTAAAACTCGAATAGGTTAAATAGTCAAATGACCAAAAGAACTCATCTCAAGAATTACAAACTCTGTCCATCAAGCATGGCAAAGAAAAGAGGGGCCTATATTTCCAACCAGGTAAGGATGCATGCATGTCATCAGCTGATGTGAACCTCGTGATCACGTGGTCACACAACCCATAATCAAGATTAAGATCTGATTCCGGAAAGCCGAAATAGGTCAAATAGGAATGTGACACAATAGAAACCTGCCTCCAAGGCACCAACACTATTAGAATGAAGTAGAATGATGTCATGAAGCCAATTAAACTTCGATAAGTCAGATTCAGTTCATTCAAGAACTAAAGAATACAAGAATCACTCTCACACGTTAAAACTGAATAATTCAGAAGTAATATTCATCAATGGCTGTCAAAATTTAGATTACATGTGTTTAAATAGTTCTTAAAATTAACCCTATGGATCTACCCCTATGGGCTGAACTGGCCCACATATAAAACTGAACTAAAAACCCTAAACAGAAAAGCCAATAACCTGATCCAAAAAAGTCTTGGATCCTAGCTCAAAATAAGGTTTTAATTAAGCCCAAACATGAAAGAAAATAATAAAAATAATTAATCTGTCATTAAATAGCATTAGCCCTTCTTTCCTTGTGTAGCTAGGATGAATAAGAAATCCTTATAAGAAAAAAGGATTTTGGAACATTAATGAATCGTTGTCACTCTTGGAAATTATATTGCAACTCATTAAAGATTCTTATGGAACCTAGAAAATTCCCAAAACAAGCTGCCACATCCTTTTAGAAAAAAAGATCATTGCCAAATAGAAAGTCCACAGGTCAAAAGGAAGTAATTAACAAAATTCACATAACCTATTCTAACCTAAATTGTAAGTCCATTCCAAACTCTGATTCACCTGAACATTTACCATAACATAAACAAATACCTCTGGAATCTTCTGGTAAAGTTTCAACTTGATCCAACGGTTGGATGTGGAGTTATACTCAATAGCATAAAACTAGACGGTAGAGAATTTCACACCAAAATCCGAATCTAACCTTGCTTGGGTCGTATCACAAGGCTAATTTATATCATCATTGCATTTTTTTTTTGCAAAAAATTTCCAGGAAAAATCCTCAATGAAATCCAACTGTGCCATTAAGAAAGACGGGTGTCAGCCTTGCAATCAGAAAACACTAAGAATTTTAACCCTGTCATCAGGAAATTTTTAATTTTAACCATGTCATTAGGAATCTCAAATTCAACCCTGTCATCATGAAATCTTTATTTTTAACCCTGTCATCAGGAATTCTCAGTTTCAACCCTACCATCAGGAAGTCCAACATCAGGAAGGACAGATATTAGCCTTGCAATGAGAAAAACACCAAGAAGTTCAACCCTATAATCATGAATCTTCAATTTTAACCCTGTTATAAAAAAATCCTATATTCCAACCATTCCATCAGGAAGGACAGGTGTTAGCCATGTAATCAAGAAACACCAAAAAGTTCAAGCCTGCTATCAGGAATCTTCAATTTTAACATTGTTACTAGGAATCCTCCATTCCAACCCTGCCATCAGGAAGGATAGGTGCTAGCCCTACAATTAAGAAACACTAAGAAGTTCAATTGTGTTATCAAGAATCTTTAATTTTAACCTTGTTACCAGGAACCTCTAATTTTAACCCTGTCATTAGAAATCTTCAAATTTAACCTTGTCATTAGGAACCTCCTATTTAAACCTAATTATCAAGAATCCACCATTTCAAACCCTACCATTAGGAAAGAAAAAATTCAATATGCCATTAGGAAGGATAAGTGTCACCCCTACAATTAGGAAACACCAAGAAATTTATCATCAGGAATCTCAAATTCAATCTTGTCGTTAAAAAATCTCCATTTTTAACTCTTTTAGATAGTGCGTCTTTGAGCCATATCTCTTCTCTTCTGAGTAAACCTTTCTAGCCTTCACTTGCTAGATAATATGCTTTCTACCCCTATCTCTTTCTTTCTAAGTGTGCTTTCCAACTCTTGCCTATTAGATAGCGTGTTTTCTATCCATATCTCTTTCTTTCTAAGTGCACTTTTGAGCTCTCATTTTTCAGATAATAAGTTTTTTAGCCATATATCTTTTACACAATGCTTTTGGCTCTATTTTCTTCTGAGTGCGCTTTTAAGCTCTAACTTCTGACTCTTTTGTTGAGGATTTGTCATTCTCTAAAGTATCTGTGAATATCTCATCATTCTGAAAAAAGGATTAATTATTTCTTGATTTGGAAAAATGCACAATCTCTTATATTTTCTTCTTTACAAGCTTATTATCTAAAGTATCTTACAAGACTTTTTATCGTAACCTAATCTTAGGTTTCCTCCAAAACTGTCTTTTTCTTTAAAAGTAAAAAAAAATTAACAAAAATAAAAAAAAAATTAAGAAATGAAAAAAAAAAAGGATTGGCAACTTGGAAAGAACAGGTTGACAAAGGTTTTAAATGTATGAAGGAACCAAACAGAGACTATGAACAAAATCAGGAACCCAACTATACTTAAGATTGGAAGACAATGCAGATTCAGGGTTAAATTAAATGATTATTAGACGAGTTTGCATAAAAATTAAGCCTAATGACTTAATTAGATTTTTAAAAGGCCAATTTGATTTAATCATGAGCCCAACTAAAGGTTTTAATTAAGTTTAGGAAATAATTTTGGTCAGATTAAAAGAATTGGTTAACTACAAAAACTTAATTAGACTTTTAATAGGTCAAATTAATTTTATTAGGGACTTGATTGGTGAAAATAAATTTGGTTTTAATTGAGAAGATTGGAATTTTGGAGGACCAAATTTAATTCTTACAAGCTCAATCGAGTGAAATCGGGGGTAAAATTGAAAACAAATCAAAGTTTGGGGGTCAATTAAGGGTTAAATAGAAGAAGTTCAAGACCAAAAACCTTTTTACAAAAGGTACATGAATCTAGGGGCCAAATTTAGTTGTAAATAAAGGTGAAATTAAAAAAATAAAAGTTTGAAAGTTAATTAATGGTCAAATTGACCAAATACAAAATCAAGGAACATAGTGTAATAAGCGTTAAAGGCTGGGGGTTCAATAAAATATGCCAGGGATAAAATTAAAAGATTTTTTGGAATTAGGCTCAACAGAAGGTGTTAATAACAGAACTTCAACAATTTGATGACTAAATTTGAATTAAGAATGTTTAAATAGGTTTGGGGTGGAAGGGGAACTAAACGACATCATTTTGATTTAAGTGAAATGATATATTTTACATAAAACTATGTCGTTTTGTTTAAAGTTAATTATAAAAAGAAAGAAAAGAAATGACGTTGTTTTTTGCTGCACTGTTGATTATTTTGAACCTTTACCTAACCGAAGCACCAAGAATGGCAGCCTTACTGCACCTCTCCCAGCCTTCCCTTAAACTAGACAAAAGGATTTACCCCTGCATACCATGTCCTCTGGATCCGTACCCACACAAAATAAAACAACTCCTTTTACAACACCAAATTCACTATTATAAGGGGCCAAAAAACAAGCTACCCTTATATCATAATTAAATCAAGGGAAGAGATAAAGTGGTGACAAATCAATAACAAAGAAAGGGAAGTCGAGAATCTTCCAAAACCTCTATAAAAGCAATCTTGGAAGAACACTAAAAAGAAAAAGGGTACCACTCCATGCTATAAGGCACTACCCTTAACAAAACCAAGAAGGAACTCAAGAAAGAGAAAACTAAAAGGAGAGAGAGAAAAAAATCTCATATGTTCCAACCAACCTAACCAGCCAAAAAACAACATTCAACTTCAAACAAACATCAACCCTCCCGCACTAAAACAACGAAAACCAAAACCAAACTTCCCCTTTACCCAACACTACTGGAAAAAAAATAAAAAATAATATCAAGGATCTTTTTTAAAAATACCAGATTTAGGTTGTCTTTATTTTAACAGGCCCTAAACAAGTTCAAAAAATTCAAAACAATTCAGGGACCATTTTGAAATTATTTGTGGGTTACTTGCGTATTTTTCTAATAATTTTTCTTACTATTGGGTTATATACTTACACTGTAAAATATAAATCCGGTATTAAAAATACCTGATTTTTCTCCAAAATTTCAAAAAATCCAAAAAATTCAAAAAATTGGTCATTTAAAAAAATACAAAAATATGTTTTGTTTTCATGCATACGGCTAAATTCTAAAGGTTTTTCATGCATATTTTCTAAAAATAAAGGTGCATTTTTATCATGTTTTAAAAATACCAAAACGGATATCATACCAGTTTATGATTTATCCATTAGGATTTGGCCAAAATCTCAAAAATACCATAAAAACTCATTTGTTTAATAACGTAATGCATACTCCAAATATTAAATTAAATGAATTAATAAGGATAAACATTAGGAACTAGCTGTAGACTTTATTATTTGAGGATATAAAATTACACTATAAAGTATATCCTCAAATATTAAAGATACGAAGTAGGAAATAAGTGCAATGCTAAAATTTGAGCCCTGGAATTGTTAGGATTTAATCCGATAAGATATAGACTTTCTTACAAAGAGAGATCTATCTCGAACTTTAGATAAGACAAACGAATAAAAACAATACTTAGAATACCAATCAATCAACAATGCAGCTTATCATAGGTAGGGTGCATTAAGGGTGATGTGTCTTCCCCTTGCACAATTAGTCCCCTTACCTAGACTCTCGCAGAACATAGGTTTTCTAATGACCATGATACTAAGTTTCAACTCCTTTAAAAATCATAATCTTATGATTAAACTCAAAACCCTCTCAATCTAAGACGTAGATCTGTCATTCAACGTCATGCATACCACATAATTATTTATACCTTTCCCCTTTAATGACCCTAGCCCTTGTTTGGATTTATCAAAATTTATTTCCGGTGTTTTCTTGTACTGATTTGTGGCTATACTTTCAACCTCTCCAAGTTAATTTCCTGAATCATTTTTATCATCTATAATTATTCATTCAATGTATCCTAATATTTTATTTAATTTATCCTTATTAAATCTTTCTTATTAAAGTTTTATCATGTTTCTCAATCATCTTATTTATAATTTCTCAAGACTTTACAAGGAAGAAATATCCTAAATTGTTCTTAGACTCGGGTATGGATTTAAAATTTCAGGGATTTAAAGGAGAGAAGAATGTAAACCCCTAGTTTTGAAAAAAATAATTAATTTAAATATATTAATTGAGTAAAATTGACTCGATGATAAACTTGATTAATTTGAAAAGATATATATAACAGTGATAAATAGTTAGATATGGAGTTTTAAGGACCAAAATTTCTAGACGCGATTTATTTTTAGAAGGTTGATGAGATAAGATAACCATTTAAATGAAAACACTCAAAATAAAAAAGGAGGGTATTATCATAAATTGCAAGATATTGACTAGTATAAATGCACATTTGGCTTCTTAAGTTGCCCATTTAGAGAATAAGAGAGGGAGAAGTTTTATTAAATCTTTTTCAAAATTTCTTCAAAAAAATCTCATCTAAACACATGAAATAAAGGATAAAAAAGAGGATGGAAGGAGATCTAAGCTAGGAAATTGAACAAATTATAGGGTAATTGTTACTTAAGAAGGACTGTTTTGAAGAGGAAAAGAAAGGAAGAAAAAGGTGAAGGGGAACTTATTTTTTTACCATTTTCTACCAAATTTTTTGTGTTTAAGAGGTGAGGAAGCCTAATCCAAGCTTAATTTAAAGTTTTAATATGGATTTTAATGAACCGTGCATTATTTTGTATTATGGAAAAACTAGGTTAGAGATAATGGTTTAAATAGGTAGTTTAACACTGGAAACACGTTTATTATGGTGATTAAACAATTGGTCAAGTGTCAATATGAGACAAAGTGAACAAAAATCTTACCTCTCTTTTTATGCATAGGTTTGGCCAAATAGGCATAAAATGAGAGGATAATTAATGTAAATGGTATATGAGATCATCATGAAAATGTGTTTTTTAGCCTAATTGTGTGTGGTGGATATTAAATTACAAGGAAAGAATGGAAGTTAGATATAATGATGATGAAGTTAACTTGTATTGACAGGGGATACTATTGCGAGCAGACCATAGTCTATAGTAGGAGCTGGGACATCAGGTGTGGCAGGTAAGTGTCTAACACTTATCCTATTTAAATTAATACACAAGTATAATTGTTAATTTAATTCCTTATAACTTTTTAAAGTGGCATTAAAAAATAAATAATTTGGTGGATAAAGAAAAAGAGAAATAAGAATTGAGAATTTGATTAATCGTTCCCGATATAAGATACCAATGATGATCATTGGTATCGGTATTTTCTTGAATTTAATTAGTCATTTTTTATATGAGAGACTAATGATATTAATGATGATCATTGATATCGATATTTACCGGAATTGATTAATCATTTCTAGTATAAGAGACTAATTATATCAATGATGATAATTGATATCAGCATTTACTAGAGATTTGATTTGCTGATTCTGGAATATGGGGAAGGCTAATTATGTCAATGCAAAGACATTGACATCAACATGTACTAAAACTTGATTAGTTATCCAATGGACTGTAAGCTAATGACACCCGGTGAATTGGTATCAACATTATTCAGTGGGCTCAGGTCATGGGTGACTGATGATATTATGATGTTTGATGTAGTTAATAGGTTAAGGATTATCACATAATAATAGGATATTTATTTGTATTCTTTAATGTTTTAACTATTCATTAGATATTCCTTAGTTGATGTATTGTATGTTATCATACTCACGCTAGGAGTAGACTTTATCTTTTTCTTTTTTTATAGATTAGGTATATTACTTGTATTTTGGATTGTAATATTATTTTGTTTTAAACATGAATGCTTAACTTTTATTGTTGTTTATTAGTATATGTTATTTTCATTTGTTGCTAACTTGAAATCAATGAAAAATGAGAGATGATATAATAATAAGTGAATGAACGAGTCATGACTCATTTGAGTTGAGTATTGGTTTAAAATGATTGGATCGATTTTGTATTGATTGGTATAAGTTTGTGTAAATATATAATTAGTCTAAAAAAACTAATATATGATATGATGCCCAAATCGGTTTACCGTTTTGGATTACCAAATGATCTGGTCAACTGATTAATAGGAGGAATAGTGAAATTGACTATTGTTTAATTCAGTCAATCAAACCAGTCAATCATTTGTTTGACCGTTAAAGACACTAGGGAAATTTAGTAGTAACCAATCGATCAATTGGTTATGCCAATAGCAACAAGTCAACTATTCTAACTGATAGTGAACTATTACTATTTCAAAAAACAAATATTGGGACCTTTATAAATGTATTAAGTAATGACCTCTGCTTTTGTTTAATTAATATTTTTTAATCTCAAACTTAATTGAGTGTCATTTACCATTTATTTTCTCTTTTTTATTTTATTTTTAATTTTAGGTTTCAACTATAACTTAAGTATAATTATGAAAGTCAATCCAATTTAGTGAGTTAACTCGGGTCCTGGTTGAGTTTCAAATCATAAAAACCCAAGCTTGCAACTATCTTGGTCAAACCCGGGTGACCCGTCAAGTTAACCTGAAACTTGGGTGACCTAGTGTAACTTGGATGAGACCTAACTTTTTTATATATTTTTTTATTTCTTTTTAATAAACCCTAAAAATATAAAATTAATTTATGAATACTTAGCCACTCATATATTTTGTATAGCCTACATCTAATTAAATTGTTTCTTAATTTTTTGATATGAGATAATTATACTACACTTCACATTTCTTTTTAATATCCTACATTCACATTTTTTATATAAACTTATTTTTATTCTTATCACTATTATCATTATCATTATCATTACTATTATAAGCCCCACCACTATTATTACTACTATTATTACCATTATTATTGTTGTTAATAATATTATTATCAATATTGCTATCATTGTTGTTTTTGTTGTTGTTGTTGTTACTACTACTATTCATTATCATCATTGTTATCATTACTACTATAACTATTATTATAATTATAATTATTACCATTGCTTTAACTATCACAATTAATAAAAAAATATTATTATTACACAATTATTACTATCATCACCGAATTATTGATATCATAACACTATAACCACATAATAACTCCTACCACCACCACCATTATTACCANAACCACAAGGTCGACAACCACCACCACTAATTATAATTATAATTATTACCATTGCTTTAACTATCACAATCACTATTGCTATATTATTATTATTATTATTATTATTACTCCTACTATTACTACTACTGCTGCTATCTTTATTGCTAATATCATCATCATTATTTTAATCATTATTAATATTATTATCACCATAATTATTGATATCACAACCACTAAACCATCATAATAAACTACTATCACTACAACCATCATAATAAACCACCACCACCACCACTACTATCATCACTATTATTACCATTATTATCACAATTAGTAGTATTATCATTATCATAACCCTACTAATATTATCATTTCTTACTACTATTAGCACTAACATTACTATTACCATTAACTTCACTAATACTACTACTACCACCACCACCACCACCATCACCACCATAAAAAACTACTACCATCATTATAATTATTATCACTATTATTACCATTATTATTGGTTTCATCATTACTATTATTATCATTACTATTATAATTATAATAATAATTATTATTACCATTACCATTACCACCACTATTATTATTGTTGTTCTTCTTGTTACTACTATTGGTAATAATAAAAAACTTTCTAACTTGAAGTGATTTTTCCAAATAAAATAGATAAAATAGGGATTGAATCTAAAAAGAAAAGAAGTTCAAGGGATGTTGTGTTTTTTTTTTTCATGGGCAGCTTGAAAACCGAGGCATATGAGAGAGAAATGAAAGGGAAAAAAGAAAATCAAACCAACACCAAATCGAACATCATCATTATATATGTGCCGTCTAAAAAGAAAGAAAAGGCTCAGACGCATCCAATGCCACAACAAAACATTTTTTTCCACCATTGTAGTCACCCACACGTGCCGCCTAAAAGCGACAAGTAGCTGATGCACTGACGCATGTTGTGCTTATATCAACAACTTATTTTTTATGTGTTGAAAGACAACATCACCCCATGACCAAACAACTATTGCTAAAAAGCCATCATGGAATGATGAATTGGCCCCTGCAAAGATGCTTCGAGAATTTTCCTTTCAAGGTTGGTACCAGCAAATCCCCTAGTCGTCGTCCCTTTAAGTTTTTAATATGTGGGTTGACCACCCTGATTATGCAGGCTTAATCTCTGCAGGATAGCAATCCCCAGTGGCTGGTACTTCTATGTTTTTTTTGTGCAGGAAACTCAAGTCTTTGAAGAGTCCTTTGAAGACTTTAAACAAGCTTCATTTCAGTCACATCTCAGAGAGAGTTGCTAAAACTGAGGTTGATTTGGAGTATCATCAATACCTCCTTGATGATTCCAGAGATGACATCTCTCTCCTGAATAGGGTTAATGAATTGAAGTTGAATCATTTCAACCTCAAGTGTAATTTCTTCAAGGACGGTGACAGAGGTTCAAGTTTTTTTCATGTTTTGATGAGTCACAAGCACATGAAAAGTTCCATCCTTGTCATCCAGCGTAGTAATGAGGCTATTACTACCTCTATTGATGAAGTTGGTGATGAATTTGTCCACTTTTATCAAAACCTCCTTGGCACTTCATCGTTTACCTCTCCCACTTGATGAGACTTTTGTTCATAGTGGTCCTTGTCTTGATGAAACCCATTTTGATTTTCTCTTGGCTCCTATGTCCAACAAAGCTACCAAGAAAACTCTCTTCAACATTAGAAATGACAAAGCTCCTAGTCCTGATGGATATTCATCTCTTTTCTTCAAGAAGTCCTGAGACATAGTTGAGGCTGATTTCTGTGAGATGGTTCAGGATTTCTTTTCCTCTGAAAACATCTCAAGCAGATTAATCATTCCATTATTGCTCTAGTCTTGAAATCTGCTAATGTTAACTCTGCCAATGATTTTTGGCCTATCTCATGCTGCAATGTGGTCTACAAAGTGATCTCAAAGATTCTTGTTGTAAGACTCAGCCGTGCCCTCCAAGACATTATTGGTCCAGCTCATAATAATTTCCTTGGAGGAAGGAATATGATAGGTAACATCAATCTAGCTCAAGATTTTCTCAGACATTATAGCAGGAAGAAAACCTCCCCATGATGCCTCATAAAAGTTGATTTCAGGAAAGCCTTTGATTCGATGCAATGGCCTTTTCTTAGAGAGCTTCTTCATTTGTTGGGTTTCCCTCAGTGTTTTGTCCATCTTGTTATGCTATGTGTGGAAACTTCTTCCTTTTCTGTTGCTATCAATGGTAGTTTATATGGTTTCTTCCTTGGAAAGTGTGTAGTTATACAGGGTGACCTTTTTTCTCCCTATCTATTTCTTGTTTGCATGGAGTACCTCTCCCGTATGCTAAAGATAACATCTCAACAACCAGACTTCCACTATCACCTGAAATGTGCATTTCACCATATATGTCACCTTGCTTTTGTTGATGACATTCTTCTGTTATGTCGGGGGAATAGACTTTCTGTTCGGATTCTTCTGGAGCAGCTGCATATCTTTGGCCAGGCCTCAGGGTTACACATTAATGCAGGGAAATCTTCTATGTATTTTGGTGGAGTTGGAGTTAGTATTAAGCAGGGTATCCTTCAAGATTCTTGTTTTTCTGAAGCAGCTTCCCCTTCAAATACCTTGGTGTCCCCTTCAGTCCCCACAGGCTTCTTACTAGCTAGTTTTCCCCTCTCATGCATAAACTTGAATCTGTTATACAAGGCTGGATGGGCAAGCATTTATCATATGCTGGGCGAGTGGAATTAATTAGATCTGTTCTCTTTGGCATGGTGCAATTTTAGCTTAATATTTTTCCCATGTCGGATATTGTCATCAACCAAATTTCTTGCATTTGCAGGAACTTCTTATGGACTGGTAACACGACCAGAAGTAAGTCTACCTTAGTAGCCTGGAAACACATTTGTTTGCCAAAGGATGAAGGAGGTTTAGGGCTCTATGCCATCAAGGCAAGGAACTGTTGTTTCATCGCAAAACAGTTATAAAATATCCATTTAAAGACTGACTCGATTTGGATTAGATGGGTGCACTATTTTTACTTGCATGATAGTTCCATCTGGTTTGTTCCTTTATAGTGAACCTTCTCTCCCTTATGGAAATCCCTTCTTACTCTTCGAGATCAACTCCTTGCAGATTGTGGGGGTCAATCAGAAGTGATCTCTATGATGCAAAGTTAGGAAAATATTTCTGAGCCCTTCTTGGGTCATGCTTATGAGTTTTTGAGATTCAAAGGAACCCTAGTGTCATGGGTTAAAGTTGTTTGGGAACCTTGGTGTTTGCCAAGGCATAGCTTCATCTTTTGGCTTGCTTTGCTTGGGAGGATGAGAACAAGAGACAGACTACACTTTGTTAATACTAATGCTAGCTGTGTCTTCTGTCCGGATCATGAAGAAAGTCATAATCACCTCTTTTTTGCTTGAAGTTGGACATCCCTCTTATGGTCAAAGGTGAAATCCTGGCTTCGGCCTTGCAGGGGTATGGCCATCATTAGTAGTGCTGTTCGGGGCCTTAATATCAGGGGAAAAAACATTTTTGCCAGGATGAAAAAGGTCTGCTTCAGTATTGTTGTCTACTTGATATGGGAAGAAAGGAATCGGAGAGTTTTTAAAAACTCTTGCACACTAGTTGAATCTGTTTTCGGAGATTTCAGGTTTTATTCTACATGATAATGCACTTTCATGAGTGCAATCATCCTTAAATGTCTATGAGTTGAACATATTGGTGGATGTTCTAAATGTTCTTTATTATGATATGTTGTCTTCTTTTCGGTTTGCAGTCCATATAGTCACTGCTTCTGAGCTGATCGTATTGGTTGTTGCTGTTTCTCTTGAAGTTTTGTTGTGTTGCATAATGCTCATATCTGTCACTCCTTGTATTTTTTGGTGTCCAAGGCGTCTTTTTTGTGTTTCCTGTTTCAGTTGGTGCCCAAGACGCCTTCTTGCCTACTTGTATTGGCTTTTGCTTTGTGTTAGGTTGGGAACCTTGTAATTTATAGTTCCTCACATAACCATTGTCCGCTAATTTTAGCTTGTTAGCTATGACTTTGATGTAAAGTTTTTAAGAGAGTTTGTTCCCTGCTTTTGTAAATCAGTGTATACGAACTTGCTAGTTCTCCAGCACTATATAGTTTTGATTTATTAATACACTTACATTTTGATAAAAAAAAAAAAAAGAATTTTCCTTTCAAGGGTGATAGAGTCATTGCATTGTTCTAAAAAAAGTGAAAAACCACCAATGCCCCTAGCCATAGTTAAGTTAAAAATTGCTTTTGAGGATAATAAAGTTAATCCATTGTACAAAAAGTTTATGAAAAGACAGAGATGCCTCCCAACAATTGAAGAATGACAAAATGAACCTTATGAAAATACTAATCTACCCCCATTGGCTAGTTATAATTGTTTTTCCTCAGAGGTAAGAACATAGTTCCGCTATTGTAATTCATAATAAATCACACCTAATGTACAATGTTTCTCCCACGTGAATTAGCTTTTCTTTTAATTAATGCAATTAAAAAACTTGAAAGATAAATTTGTAAAAAAATTATGTGTGGTATAAAAGAAATTTATAATGAGAGCAATCTTTTAAGTAAATGTAAAGAATAAACTTCACTAATTTTGAATATGTAAAATAGATATTTGTAAACAACAAATACTTTTAAACTAAAAAAAAAAATATAGAAATCTTTAAGAGCTGAACTATTTATATTAGCAGTTTTTTTTTTAATTCAATGCTCTATTTTTTTCATTCATTCCTTTCTTCTTCTTGTTTTTTTTTCAATTTTATTCTTTTTTTATCTCAATTTCATCATTATATTTTTAACAGTTGTTCAAGTTGTCTTTTGATCAACCAAGTCGATTGAATGATGTCGAGACAACTCCCACATAGTTTAATTTTAAACTCAAGCTAAGCAAGGAGTCGTTTGAGAGGTTTTTTTTTTGTTAAAGTCATTTTTTTTTAATTTCATCCTCAAACTTTTTGAACCAATTGGCTTGGTTTACCTTTGGACTAGATAAATTGACTATGTCATACCAGAGCAACTTTCATATGATTTAATTTTAAACTCTAGTTATGCAAGATGTTGGATTGAGAGGTTTTTTTTATGTTAATTTTATTATTTTTTCTTCAATTTCATCCTTAGAATTTTTTTTAGCGGTCAAGAGATATATTTTTGGATTGGTCAAGTCGATTGGGTCACATCGGAACAAATCGCACATAGCTTAATTTTAAACTCAGGCCTGAACAGAGAGTTAAATCAAGAGGTTTCAAGATTGACCCGCTAGACCAAGTTTAATAAAAATATCAAATTATTTTCTATGGTTTGGATATTTTTTTATTACATTTAAATAATATTTTGATCTGACCACAATGTAACACATGTCTGTAACTAGTAAGGGGTTGTTTGGAATTGCTTTCCAAATGACATTTCTAAAAAAATGATTTTTAAATTTTTTTTGAATCGTTTTGATGTGATGATTTCAAAAATAATTTTTTAAAAAAAAAACCATTTTGATGCATTTCTAAACGAAAAGTACTTTGAAAAATAATCATTACCACACTCTCAAATACCCCTATAATTAGTCTAAATAAAATAACCAAGAAAAAACATGCCTAAAACGTCCCTAATGTTTTTTTTTTCTTCCTATTATGCATGTTTCCTTTTGCATTGCTTGGTCTCTTTGACTAATTGAATAGTCCAATTTGATCCCTAAACAACACAAAACTTAGCATTTTGACCCCATCATTCACATTTAACTAGATGATGTTTATTTTTAATGTAAATAATGCTCACTACGCTTCTATGCTTGATCAAAAGGAAAGTATAAAAGTGTTTGACTTGATGTCACTTCCACCTTGCTTTTAAAAATTCATAATTGAGCACAAATATTGATGACCAAATTTGGTCTCCTTTTAAGTAATTGCCCCAAGCTAAAAGGCCGAACCATCCTTCCTTCACAACTTTTTTTTTTCTCTTAGCAAAATACGTGAGTTTTAATTAAATTTCGGTTTTAATGAACCTTAATGTGTATATATATTTCAATTCTTTTTTTTTAATGTTTTTATCTAATCAATTGTAGTCTATACAAATTTACTTTTTATTTTTAATAAGTTTTTATCATTTTAATTTACAATTTTACTTAACTTTATCAAATAAGATCAAAATACTATTTCAAAGTGGAGCATTTAAAATCAAAAGCACTAAGTTGATAAAAAAAATTAAATGCAAACACTTGAATAATAATAAAAAAATATAAACACTTAATTATAAATAAAGTATTATTATGTTCATGTATATTTGATGTACATGCATGTGATGATGTGTCAATTTTACAGCCATATTAGTGTATAAATGACGAAATCTAGCACATATACTTAATTATAAAAAAAACTAAAAAAATTCTTTAACTCAATTAATAAAAATAAAAATAGAGACACTTAAATAAAAAAACTCACGCATTAAATATATACTTAAATTAGTTCCTAAACTTAAGCTTACATGAGTAATTGAGTTTTTTTATTAAATAAAATTAGTTTACCTTAACAAATGAGCTTAACAAATGAGGTTTTTTGAGACTATTGCATTTAGGTATTGGAGCAGCTAAGTAAAGACTCTGATATATTATTTATTTTTGTATTTTAAAAGTGTATTTAAAAATATTTAATTTTTTTATTATAAATTAGATTTTTAAATAATTTTATATTATTTTAATATAAAATAATAATAAAAAATTATTATTTTAATATATTTTTAAATAAAAAATATTTTAGAAAATAACTTTATTAAAATGGCTAATTATTGGACTCTTCCAGTGATTCCAAAATGTTTGCTGCACCGAATCCACTGCCATTTAGGAAAAACAGTCGGAACGAGGACAGTGCGTTCGTCAATGTTTGAGCTGTGCTCCATAATCATTCAATAAAAATCTACACCGTACGTTACAGAAACCGCAGGTATTCGAGAAATATTTAAGAAATTATTTGAAAAATAATTAATTTTTAAAATATTTTTTATAAAAAAATATATTAAAATATTTTTTATTTTTTAAAAATTATGTTTAGTATCAATCTATTAAAATAATTTAAAAATCTAAAAATATATTAATTTAAAATAAAAAATATAAAAAAATTTAAATTTTTTAAAAAATATTATTGAGTTTTGGCAGCTTCCGCTTTTCCTTTTGAAAATTTTTTCCCCACCTGTCTTCTCTGCTTTCTCACTTCACACACAAACACTGTCACCAAGAAAAGCTAGAGAGCTACTTCTTGTAAGAGAATTGAAGACGAACAGAGACAGAGAAAGCGAACGACATTGTTTTGTTAGTGCGTGCGAGACAGAGATGGGATCTGGGACTGGAAGCTTTTTAAAGGTTCTTCTTGAGAACTTTGACGTTCTTGCTGGGTATGCTTTCCTTCTTCATGCAATATCTATTTGTTTCAAGATTTGTTGAAACTAAGAACATCAAAAGCTTCATTTTTTGAAACTAAGAACATCAAAAGCTTCATTTTTTCTTGCTTTGATTTTGTGTTGGGAGTATTATTTTGCTACCGAGATAGTGGAAACCCTCAAAGTAGGGTGTTTGTATTTATCTTTTTTTTTTTTCTTTTGGTACGAAAAAGTTATTCAAAGATAAAACAAACTCATTGGCTTATTAATTTTCTATATATATAGTGTGCTTTTTTATTTTTATTTTTTTAAAATCTAACTTCTAATCTGAATAATTTCCAGGCCTGTGATTAGTCTTGTTTATCCTCTGTAAGCCCCCCTCTTTTCCCTCTTTCCTTTTTTTTTTTTGTTTCCTTTTCCTGCCATAGTTCTTTTTGTGAGTAAAATGTTATGATAGTTACTTAATTTCGGTTGTGTTTGGACAGATATGCCTCAATTAGGGCAATCGAGACAAAATCTCATGTTGATGATAAGCAATGGCTTACTTACTGGATTCTTTATTCCATGATCACTCTCTTTGAGCTCACCTTTGCCAAAGTCATTGAGTGGTAAGTTTTCTTCACTTCAAATTACCCTCTTAAAATATTTTAATTCGTTTTGTTTTGTCTGTTCTGTTTCTATCATTAATAGTAATTTCGAAATGGGAATTAGGGAATTGCATTGCTGATGGTGGTTGTTGAATAGTATTGTTTCGGAACTCCTTTTTTGCTAGTTCTGGTGTTATCCAAAGCTGACAACTCACAAAGAACCAGCTGCTGAGAGAATTGAGTCATCTTGCCTTTTGTTCTATCCTAAATTTATCACATGTTACATCGTGACAGTTTAGTTTTGTGCAGATTTGGTGTACTTCTTAATGGGAATAAAATATAAACAAAAAATCAATTAGCTTGGAAGATTTATTTTATTTAGTTTCTGGGGTAATTTCTCAATATGGTGAAATGCCTTGTTAAGTTGTTACTGTTATTTTAACAATGCACTTTTGCAAAAATATTTAGCTGGTGGCAGAATTTGCTAAACCCTTGAATGTAATGGCAGGATACCAATCTGGCCATTTGCGAAGCTCATTTTGACCTGCTGGTTGGTTGTTCCATACTTCAGTGGTGCTGCATATGTTTACGAGAACTTTGTGAGACCTTTCTATGCCAACCCACAGGAAACCATTAATATATTGTATGTGCCAAGAAAGAAGGATATCTTCAGCAAACCAGATGACGTTCTATCTGCCGCAGAGAAATACATTGAAGAGAATGGGACTTATGCTTTTGAGAAGCTCATTACCAAGGTAGGTGATGAGCCATAAACAATTTTCTTAAACTGATTTTGAGAGCCATAATGATTCTAGGAGTCTGCTGATAAAATGCCACACTATGCTTGTTTGAGTGGAAAGGATTGATGGATAAGTTGAGAGGGATGAGCGCCCTACATCATTCCCTCGTTGCCTGAACCATCTCTAGTTTTGTTCTACTAGTTAAGAAAAGAGCAATGCTAAACATTAAAATGCTAGGAAAGGACTGAGGGTACCACCATTGAATCCCGCATTAAGATCATGATCCAATGGCACATAATTTTCTAGAAATTATTTCTTGCCATTGTTTTCTTCAGCATTTTTGTGAACAAAAATAGCGCAAGTGATAAACTAGGGAGTTTCTTTAATTGATCATGATCGCAGTTGATTAATTGGTTTACCAATAATATGTAGCATTAAATATCTCCGAACACATTGCAACTATAATAAGATAATGGCTCAATGCATGTGTTCTGGTTCTGCAGGATAAGTCCAGGAGGAGTAGCAGCTATACATTCTTTGATGGTGACAGGGATGACCGATACTGAGAGCTTCCAGCTTGTCCTGATACAGTGTTCATTGTTGGGGAAGACTTGCTAGAGTTCCTTTCAGTTACATGCTGATGCTGCTACTTAGTAGAGTTCTTTGTTTTCACTGAATCTGGCGATTTTTCTGTCTGTCTAATGTGATCTGTGGTTCTTTCTAAGTATACATGATGTTGTAAGATTATAGTATTTAAATATCATGGTTGCTTGCTTTATTTTCATGCGTTTAATTATGTGCTTGACTTTCTCACGGAAGATGAAATACAGGCCAAGTACTACCAGATCCTTGTAATCGATCACTTTTTGCAGGAACCATTTCTTCTCGTTCACAACGTGTACTGCTTTTCCTCCCTTAATGTTATCTTCAGTGCAACAAGATTGTTACCTTACCCGCCGTTCAACCAGCCAATAACTTCATGCTGCAAATGGTTTCCTCCTGCATTGAGACTTCTAGTTTGGAAGTTGGCAATACAGCCAATTTTTGGGTTGCTATTAGTTTTCAGGCATCTCGGACTATCATGTGAGCTGTGTCGTTCATCTTCAGCATCTCAAGGCCCTATTCCATAGTCATCTAGTTTCTTTTCCACAATTGAGAAAGGCACAGCTGCAGGGATTTGCAATATTCCGAGTATGCCAGAAATTTGAAGTGCCGAGAGCGGGTTCTGAAGCAATTGCAAAATGAGAATTACTGTCACTGGAGATGGCCAAGGCGGACCTCAGGAATTCGAGGGAAGTTGCACATTTGTCCTACTCTCAAAATCGTTGGAGAAGATTGTTGGATCATAAGTTTTCAATCCTGTAAAGCTATCGGGACTGGTGATGAGAATAAATGGTCTCGAAGATGTTTTTATTGATCAAAATTGTTATAAAACATTGACATGCTTCTTAGGTTTTGACTGGTGCCGTTCCCTTTTTACGAGGGATGGAAATCACATGGCTGATCAACCTGATCAACTTTCCACGCAAGAAGTTAGAAGACATCGGCTTCGTACCCTGGTTCTAATTTCTATGCTAAGCTCAATCGATGCTCCAGTATGGATGTGCTCTACTATCTAATCTCCGTCTGTATGTTCTGATTTATGTTTTCGCTCTTGTGCTTCGGACTTTTTGTCAGGGCAATATTATGGTTCAATCTGTACTCTCAAACTTCTTCCTCAAACCATTGCTTGGTTTCCATGAAATCTCTTGATTTATCAAACACAAATAAAAAAAAATATATTAAGGCCTTTCATAGAGTACACTGTATAATTCCTTTTATTGCCGTCGTCACCATGGATCCCCCCCACCCCCCTGTTGTTCGTGATATGGCTGACTGCATGCCACAACCTTCAGATTTTCTGTGTTTAGATGTACATTCGGTTATTATCCAGGGCAGAAAGGCAAAATAGAGAGCTTTTTGTCTGTTCATATATTATCTCGACCACTGAAGAAAATAGCAGCTGATATGGAAGGGACCTGATAATTACATTGGAAAGCTAGTTCTATGAGAAGTTAGTATTCTCAACCAATTAAGTGAGATCTTTCGAGCTAGAGTCTGAACAGGCTGCACTTACATTTCTTATAAAGTTTCAGAGGAGATCTCTCGACAAAATCCAAATGTGACAGAGTGCAGCCTCATTGACAGCTCCAAGCTATGGTTGTAGCTGTCAAAACCCCTCTCTTTGGAGGCTGAATTTGCTTATTATTCCATGAGATCTCTAGTTTATAGAGTTACAATTACACCCATGTTACCAAAGAAGGGAGTTAAGATATCGATCGATCGATCGATCCTGATTCAAGTATGTGTGCATGTGTGTGCGCAACTCATATTCCAGCATTTACAAGAATAACTTAAAAAAATCAAGGAGGTAAAGGGTGAATCCTTACTTCACTTTGAAATCATATTCGTATACATCGCATCACATTTTATATTCATAAACTTCATGTCAAATTTGTATTTTTATATTTCACATCAATTTCATTAATTTTTAAAAATAGCTTCCATTTATGCAATGCAATCAACTTAATTTTTCAAAGTAGCCCGATTTTTCAATTCGTATTCTAAATTTCCCCTTGAGTTTATGTACAATAATTAAACAAAAACATTTCTTTAACAAAATGAGGGAAAATGGTGAACACATACCTGGTGTTCCTGCTTCTCCCGTAGCTGGTCCCGCTTCAAACGCCCCTCTTATCATTCAAGACGCTATCCATGCAGCTATAGTTATTAAACCCGGTCCGGAATTAATCCGGCTAAAAGATTGGGTTCTGAATTTTATGAGTTAACTCGGATTAACCCGAGAAAATTAAAAAAAAGTTAAAGTTTTAATATTTCATATGAAAAAATCCATGTAAATATAAATTATACATATTATGAAGTTTAAAAGAATATTTAAAAAAGTGTTTTTATCCCACATTAAAAAAATATTATGTTAAACTTTTAAGTTAAAGTATTTAAATTAAAAAAGTTTTTTATTCCACGTTGAAAAAACATAACTTTTTTCTTGAAAACATAAAGTATATATACTAATAGGTTTCAAATCTTACATTGAAAAAACATAACTTTTTTTATAAGAACATAGAGTATATATATAAAAGGGTTTCAAATCTCACATTGAAAATATACTATGTTATCCTTTTAAGTTGAAGTATTTAAACCAAAAGGTTTTTTTTATCCCACATTGAAAAAACATGATTTTTTTCTTGGAAACATAGAGTATATATACTAATAGGTTTCAAATCCCACATTGAAAAAAACATAACTTT
Source organism: Populus deltoides (assembly GCA_015852605.2). NCBI lineage: Eukaryota > Viridiplantae > Streptophyta > Magnoliopsida > Malpighiales > Salicaceae > Populus > Populus deltoides. The sequence continues at coordinate 7,448,336 of CM027584.2, read as the reverse complement.
TTTTTTGGAATATAGAGTATATATACGAAAGGCTTTCAAATCCCACATTGAAAAGATACTATGTTATCCTTTTAAGTTGAAGTATTTAAACCAAAAGGTTTTTTATCCCACATTGAAAAAACATGACTTTTTTCTTGGAAACATAGAGTATATATACTAATGGGTTTCAAATCCCATATTTGAAAAAAACCCGGATCTCGGGTCGACCCACCGGGTTACCTGGGTTTGGCCAGGCTGTTGCCACAGCAGGTCTTTTATTAAACCCGGACCGGTCCAGCCACCGGGTTAACCCGCCAGGCCGGACCGGGTTTAATAACAGTGCATGCAAGTATCTAATCATTCCAAGTCATTTATTTCAACTATCCATAAACATCATCATGCCTTATGTTATTTTTAGTTATCAATTCATTCATTCCATTCAAACATTCATTTTGTTATCCCATTTTGTAATCCATTTTATTGTCTAAACATTTCCTCATCTAATTTCATAACTCAATTTTTATATCTAAGTATTTTGTCAACTAACTCCATATTTCATTTTAATGATCTAACATTTTGATTAATCATTTCCATAACTTATTTTAATGTACTAGCTTTGATTATTTTTATAATTCATTTTTAATGTTCTAATCTTTTTTTTAAACCATTTTCATAACCCATTTTTAATGCCCTTGCATTTCGTTACCCTATTTCCATTACTCAATTTTAGGCTCTATTTATTTTTGCGTTTTAAAAACAATTTAAATTTTTTTACTTTAAATTAATATTTTTTTAGTATTTTCAGATTATTTTAATGCACTAATATTAGAAATAATTTTTTTTAAAAAAACATCGTTTTAATATATTTTCAAATGAAAAGCATTTTAAAAAACACGTCCATATATTTCATCACCTAATTCCCATTAACCTATTTTAATTTCCATGCATTTCATCATTCAATTCCATAACCCAAACATTCACTTCATTCTAACATTTATCATGTAATTTTTGACTTCCCATACATTCATTTCATTCTAACACAAGCATTCATTTCATTCAGACACCCATTATGCCATTTTTGGCTTCCCATACACATATTTTATTTTAACCCAAGCATTCATTTCATTCAAGAATTTGTCATGTCTTTTAAACTACTTACTCATTCATTCATTCAGACATCCTTTATGTTATTTTTTGCCACTTATTTACTCATTCAATTCAAGTTTTTATCATGTCTTTTGGTTACTAACCTACCCTTTCCATTAAGAATTTGCCAACACTTTAATCACCAACTTATTCATCTCATTCAAGTATTTTATCAAACACCTTCTACGCAATATTATCATCCCCTCTTCTACATCATGATTTCACTTAACCAAACTTCCTAACAAATCAACAACAATTTACACATCACAAGCTACTTTAATAGCAACATAATCAAACACAAACATGCAAATCACCATCAAATCACACAAAAATCAACTCAAAAACCTCATTACATCAAATCATGCTCAAATTTGAAACTTACTACACTCGCACATTCATGGCCGGCAACACATGGTTGGCCTCAAATTCTTTCATTTATCTACTAATTACATTATTTCAAACACAAAATTCTTAATTTTACATAACCTAGGGAGAAATCAATTACGCAACAAACACATGAAGTTAAGGAGAGTAAACATTCCAACACTTCCATGTAACTCTAATTTAAAGGAATTTTGGTGTGGGAATCAAAGAATCCAAGAACCCACCTTTCCTTCTATCCAAATTACAATTTTCCAAACCATAGCCAGAGCACTACAACCTCTCACTCTCCTCCCCTTTTCCACAAGCTTTGATTGTGTTTTTTATATCGATCCTCACTCTCATTCACCCTTAGAAACCAATTTGGAGGATAAAAAGAAGAAAAAGAAAGCTCAGAAAGCTCTCCTCTCACCCTCTCTTTTGCTCCTAGGCCACTGTCCTTAATTGGCTTTATAGCTGATACTTAAATGTTTTCCATTAAACCATCAATCATGAGTATTTTGTTCGTGTTACATATTCACTTACTCAGGGTTTATACTACTAAAAATGGGATTGACAATAAATTTTACCAATTTGCTCCTAATTCATGTCACACATGCTTATTTTCATCAAGTCTTCGGCCATAATTATTTTTCGTATATAGGTTTTTTTTTAATTATTATTTCTGGTCGGGATTTTCCACTAATTAACTATGATCTTACATTATTAAATCTTGGGGTACACTTGTAGCTGCAAGGAGAATCCTAAAAGCAATGGTTTCCAACTGAAATCTCATTATATCATGTATGTTGGCAATGTGGAAAGTAACTTTCTTGTGGTGAGCTGAATGGTTTCACATCCCAATTACACAACTGTTCATGATAAATGTTCTCTCTTTGTAAGCTATGGTGGCCAAGGTAGTTGACAGTGATGGATGGAAACAGCTCTCCAAGAACTTTCAGTTTTAGGAAAATGATAGGTGTAAATCATGTCACTTTATTGCTGGATTAAAATAACTAGCAAATTTGATGATCTGCTCTTATCGTTTTCCTTCAGATTATTGTTATCCACCGGGTCTACTCTGTGTGTGTGTGTGTTCTATTTCCTTTTCTTCGTGTGGGATATTGGCATTGAACAAAGAAAGAAGGAAATCAGACAACTAGTTCAGGACAAAACCTACGAATACGGTGGAGAAGAAAGCGGCATTAGTAGTTGCTTTTTAACTTTGATAGATTAGTCACCGCGTAAATTCACATAAACCCAGGAACATGTACTAAACTTACAAACACAGTGCAGAAGAAGGGAGCAACGGCAGCTTCCCTTTAACTTTGATAGATTAGTCGCCAATTAAATTCACAAAAACCCAGGAACACATAATAAACAGAAAACACTACACTTATTTACCATTGCTGGTAAAAAATTAAGCTTCATGACAACGCCCTGAAAGCCCTGCAACCCAGGCAAGATTCCATTGCTGGCCAGAACTCAAACTTCACTTTCAACTTCAGTTTCGCCAGTACAGATAGCTTCAGATAAGTATTCCTGAGCTTCTTCAAGTGCAGATTCCTTGGTATCAGCAGCATACAGTATCTTTTTTATAGCAACTACCACCTGCATGGAATTTAAACAATAGCATGACTAGAAGCACAACCCCACTCCATGTTTATGATACTAACCATGTCTTTTATCTATATATTAGGCATCCAGAAACTCTTACCGGTAGATCCTCCAATTCAGGAGTCTGACATAGTATTTCTATATCACGCAACTTTGCAAAGTAAAAATCTCTTTCTTTCTCCAAGAGGTCCACTGAGAGCTTCATATCTGCAATCTATATGCACACCAGAAACTTCAATACTTATTGCATGATATCTTTCATATTCCAAGGTCTCAATAGCCAAAGGCTATTATGAGAAGAGGTAAACTCAACGTAGCATATTACCTCATTATCAATTGAATCTAAATTCTGTTGACTCTATCAATTTTTCCCCGAACATAATGTACAGCAGTCAATGTTATCCCTACATCTATCCGCTGTTGATGACAGTTTAGATATTTCATCCAATTTGCACATGCTAGTTAAGTGTTTCCATCCATAGAGCCAAAATAAACTCTCATGTTCCCTGAAGAATAATTTTACCACCAAAATATAGTAAATTTCTCTTTTATACAAGATAGCAAAATGGAGGGGAAAATAGAAAAAAATAGTATTATTTAACATTAAGATTGTCTTTTAGGGAAAATTAGAGCTTATTTTAAAAACCTTGGAATAAAACACTTCAGAGCACGTGCAAATTAGATGGAATCCTTTAACTATTATTACAGGTGGATAAATAGAAGAGTGATATTTTCTAATGTTGGGGCAAAATTGATAAAATCAAAAGGTTTAGAACTCAACTCATAATGAGGTAATCTGGTAGGAATTAAATTGAGGTTTCCCCATATGAGAACTATGACTACAAAGTAGAGCTAGTGCGGTTATTGAAAAATTTCAATCGCTACCATCTGTGTAAAACACTTGCTCATCTCCCTGCCAAATTGACCATCTAAACTCTAAAGTGCATGATAACAATCTGCATATATCAAAGACACTAAATGCAAGGGGATTTTGACTCGCTGCTGTTTCAAAAACAATAAAAAAATAAAATAAAATAAATCCAATACCTCCTTGGACAAAGCTTGAATCTCCTCCGAAGAATTTGCCTCACCTACCACAGCACTTCCCCTCCCTTGCTTTTGCCCTGTAGCAACATGCATTAAACAACAAAGGATTAAAGCAAAATGAAGGCAAAATAAAAAAGAGAGGCAAGGATATGGAAGATATCACGTGCTGCATATTTACCAGACATTTTGTTCAGGTCAACTGTGTAACCAGAGGAAGAGTTATGCATGTTGCTTGCTTGCTGCGGTTTTGTGTTCTTCTGAGAACCCCTAGAGTTACGGTCCCTCCCACCCTTACTTCTCCGTTCCAATGGGTTATAGTTCCTTTTAGAAACAAAAATGTTCAATAAAAAGTATGTAAGAGACTAGAGCAAATGAAAAAAACAATTTCAAGAGAGCTAAAATAAATGGAAGGGTGAAGAATGTAAAAGTGATATACTCATTCATGATGCCACCATTCACAGAGTCACAGTATCGTTTCAGCCACTGTAAGAATTCCAAGTTGTCCAATGGCCTTCCTTTAACAAGCCTGTTAACTTCAAGATGCTGCCATGTAGATCGAAAGAGAAGGGATGTCAAGGAAAATATAGTGTCTTGGTTCTATTATTAAGAAAAAAGAAAAACTGTACCCAGTCTCCTCACTCATGTTAGAACCTTGAAGAATATCAACACTGTTAACTAAAAACACACACCTTCAACTCACATGTTAACAACACAATCAACAAGCTCAATCATATCTCCATATGTATCGCTAATACAACTGAGAGGCCACTATTGTGATTGAGAATGAGCCTATACTTGTGAGTTGAAGTATACTTCTTAACCTTTGATTCCCATTACCCCTTTTTCATTTCGCCCTTGAAGTTCTTTGTCTTTTCTCTGATGTTAGAAGCCAGAGATAGCCTTCTTGCGATCTTTAATCATTTTCTGCTTGCATCCGCCTATTAGATAGATAAGGGGGGAAGGGCTGTTGAGAGTTCAAAATGGAGGGGTGGAATAATGTCACCATTTGCTGAAACACGAACAATGTTTAGCTTCTCCCTCTCTGTTTTTTTTTCCTGACTTTGTTGACTTAAACCAAGCTCACCATCTTCAATTTTCTGGGCCTAGAATTGATCAGACTGAAACAAACCTGAATCAGAAATTCCAAGAATCTCCCATCCAACTCTGCCTTTGGACAGGCTTACTATAATGCCAACTCATATAGTTGATCCAACCAAGGAAGTAATGGTCCAAATGGTAACATGCAAGAATGGGAAAATGTATGAACACAAGAAGCAGAATGCTGCAAATTATATATCGAAACCGTATCATATGATGGAAATTACATTCTCATATTTTAGTCAGCGGAAGCTTCCTGCTGAGAATCAAACTAGGAGCCCAAGGTTTATATGGACATGGCAATTCAGTAAAATTAATAGAAATGTATCTGAACATCGAAAAGCTCTACACATAAAGCAAAGCGAAAAATTTATCTTACACATGAAAGTTGAAATTAGTACCTTCTCAATTTTTAACTTGTTAAATATATCTTGCAGAATCTTGTAATTTTGGATCATATCATATTCTGTCTTTGCATCAAAATTCACCTACAACAAATGAAACTGAAATGTAGAGGAAGGCATTCTATAATTGCAATACTAAACCAAACGACAAGGAAAATATTAAAAATAAAAATGTCCGAGGCAGAATTCTGTTACCTTGTGCATCGGTACAACTCCTGGATAAGTCATGTCCATCATCTGACACTGCACAGCACCGGAAGCAGCCTAGACACACACGAATAACATTAGAAAATAAGGGATTAAAAAGGCATGATGTGAAATACATCTCATTCGAAGAGCACTCTTTAGTCCTAAAGCCATATCTAAAGATTTTAAACTCAGCCTTAAAACACAAGAAATCCAAAGTACTTGTAAAAATTAACAATCCTGTAGACAAAGCTGATTTCAGAACCAAGTCGAACACAGAATTAGATAATTTAAATCAGAGCATCCCATTTTGGTTAATTCTCCGTAACAGAAAATTAACTTAAGAAAAATACTGGAAAACGCTTATAAACAAGAACCCATTTCATGAAAATGTTCCAAATTCCTAAAAGAAGAACAGTAATCACAAAAGGCCAACATTCCCTCAAACTGAGACAAACAAATATATTTCCTAAAGAAAAGAAAAGAAGACCTCTTCAATACGAGAGAGATTGAGCTGAAGCCTATTGTTGATCCATGTTAATATCTCATTCCTCCCGACAAAATACGCACTGTCCATCATCCCTATATTCGACGCCATTGCTCTCTTCTTCTTTTTTCTTAACAGAGGAGAAATGGGTTTTGCTTTAAATGAGAGAATATGAGGAAAGCTTTGGTTTTGGATTTTGATTGCAGACTAGAGCGTTAAATTAGGGAGTTTACGTTTTATTCTTATTATTATTATTCAAAAACTGTGTTTTCAATTTTTTAGTGAGTAGAAGCTGAAACTCAAGAAAATGGACGGTGAGAGAGAATGAGAGAGAAACCGATGCTTCTTTAGTAGATAGGGACGGACTGGAGAAATGGGAATGAAACTCCAAAACTTTGTCCCCTTGTTTTATGCACATAGATGTCATAATAGAGTAATCTAGGTTATTTACTAGGTGTGAGAAAAAAATTAAAAAAATCAAGAAAATTAAGATAATTGAAAAAATTGAATTATAAAAAAAATTTAATTAAAATTTTAAAAAAACCTGTCACTTTAGTTTGGTTTTGATTTTATAAGTCTAAAACCGAAAAAACCAAACCAAACCAGAAAAAACCGAGCAAAACCGGTTTTTATCCTAAAAAACCAAACCGAACCTAAACCAATCGGTTTGAACCAATTTCGGTTTTAAAAAAAAAATTTTGATTTGATTACTTTTTTTTTATAAAAACCAAATCGAACCGAAAATAATCATCCTATTATTTACCGTGCTATATCAACTATTATTTACAGATTTATTATTATAATAATTTTAATGATTAAAATATCTTTAATAACTAAAAAATTAAATTAAAAAAAAAAAGTAAAAAGAGTTCTTCATGGTTTCAACCAAAAACAATAATTCTCTAGTGTTGCTTACCATTTCAAAAACCATTATAACTAGCATTAAATAAACAAATTTGTAAAAATAATTCCAAAGCAACAATTCTTCACTGAAAATCATGCAAGAACACACCTAAAATTACCGACACAAGCTGACAAAAACAGCCATAAGATTACCAACACATCTTTGCTATACCTTCTTCTTCTTTCTTCCTCCTCCCACGTGGGGTGTGTTTTGAATAAGCTTGAAATGTCTGCTATACAAGGAAGGTTCTTCTTCCTAATGTATCTGTTTTGTTCTCGCTGGGTACTGAATGGCCTTGGCTCATGTCCCTTTGAATCCTTCCAAAAGAGTTAGTGGCACTAAAATGCAAAACCAAAGGGTCTAAAGGACAAAATACAAGGAGATAGGAATTGCACCAGTGCTATGGCTTCCCTAGAGATTAATGAAGTTCAGAAATATTGTAAGGATAACGAAGACAATTCCAGGGAGTAAGCACGCAGTCGACCAAGAAATAGACCTTCTTCCTTCTGGAGCTCCTTCTATGGCTCTCCGCAAACGGACTGCAACATAGCCTACCACAATACCCAGGAAAAGATACGGTAAAATCATCCCTATCAGCAGCATCGATCCCTCGTGAAGCTGGCGACAGGAAACCAAGGGCTAAAAAACCAGCAGTAACTACCGGCATCCCTATAACTTGAACACCATCTCCAACCGTAACACAGAGAAGCTTTGAGCAATCTGGTTCTCTAAACACATCACCAACAACAAGTTTCCACTTACACAGCTCCTCAATATCCGTGCTTGAGCTTCTGTGTCCAATTCCTTCTTACCGTGTTCAGTTAATTATGGTTTTTACAGCTTTGGGAACAGTAACCTTAATTTATAAAATTGGGGGTTTTCATGATTCGGTTAACAACGTTCAAAATATCTTTGTTTTTTTAAAAAAAATAAAATCAAATGCATATTTATAATATTTTAACAGTTATCTACTAATTTAATATAAAATAAACCTACATGTTATTCAACCGAAATATTAGATATATTTAAAAAACTTAGCTCTTTATCATTATCTATATATAGTTCTCGATGAATAAGGTTGAATAAAATAACAATAAAAAGAGGTTTTTAATTCCTAGTACTTGTACGCAGGAAAGAAAACAAATATATTATTTTAGATTTAATGTTTTTGTTAGGGGTGTCATGTTAATAGAGAGGAACTAAAGGAAACGAGGTTAAAAAAAAAATTATTTTTATTATACATGAGAAAAAAATAAATTTTCATTTAATTTGATTTATTATGCTGACCATGGAGGAAAATTGTTGACCAAATAAACCTATTTATGGGGAAAATATACCCAAACATTTGGTGTTAAAATCAAAACTCAATCCAATGTCCAAAACTTTTCTAAGATAATTAAAATTTACTTTTCTAGGCACAATGAAAATTAAATAAAACCTCAATAAAACTCTAATTATCAAAAGGAATTCATTGAAATTAAGAAAGACTTTTTTATGTTTGAAATCAGTTCCAATCAATAATTTTCTTTTTTTTTTCAACTGAAATATAATATTCTCTCTCCTCTCTACTATCAAGAACTGGAAAATAAAGAAAATGAATTTCTAAATCAAAATGAGATTTTCTTCAAAATATCATATTGGACATTATGTTTATTTGTCTTGTTCACTTTGGTCCCCCATCATAAAAGTTTTTCAATCCATAAAAGTTTTTCAATCCTTAACAAATTTCAACAAATTGGTCTTTAATTGGTTCGTATAAAGACATAATTGAAAAAAAAACTACAGGGATTATTCTAGGTGTTTTAGTATATGTTATAATTATTAATTAATTCTTTTAATTTTATAAAATGAATTAAATAATTTTTTTAGTTTCAAGATTAATTAATTTTTTTTTAGTGTTTATCATAGTTAATTTAATATTATTTTATTTCAAAAAATGTCCTTCTTTTCTCATCATTTTTTTCCCTTTTTCTACTTTTTGTAAAAAAAAACAAAGGAAATTGAAAAGAACATTAAATGGACAAAAAGGACCAATTATTAATTTTTAAAACTTAAGAGACTATTTAATTTATTTTACAAAACTAGAAAGACTAATTTATAATTTATTTGGGTGGTATATGATCTTTCCTAATTCTTTTGTCGACAATAAAAGTTATTTTTATATCATCTTAGACATCAACAAACATTGAGGTTTTCCCATGGTAATCTAAAGGTGACAACATGGTGTGACAATATTAATTAAATAATATGTCTAATATACTATGGTCAATATTTATATAACTAATTAATATTAAACTATTGATCATGAATATATAAAACACATTAATTAAGAAATCCTATAATAAGCAGGACATGATCAGTTCCATAATGTTCAAAACCAAAGAGTTCAAACACATAATTAGGATTTCAAAGCAAGAAAACCCTAGCAAAACGTAAAGTTTTCTAATGAGCAAGATAACAATAATTAGAGAATATATATATAATTGATGGTACCAAAATTTGATGAGACCTTACTAGTAATTTCCATAGTAATGTAAGATAAAAAGTTCAAGGATTCTAATTTTGTAGTAATTAATCTACAGAATATTTTATCATTAATATGAGCTAAACCATCTATATATTTTTATATTTTAAGCCTTATATATATTTGTTTATTTATTTTGCTATTTTTTGAACTTATCCTTTCATTCTCTCTCTAAGCTCATCTTCTTTGAAAGTCCTTGGATGCATGAGGGTTGCCACCATTTACACCATTCAAACAACAAATCTCTTTTTTTTATTTGTTTGGAAATGTGATTATGGTTATTTTTTAAAGTATTTTTTATTTTTAAATATATCAAAATGATATTTTTTTATTTTAAAAAAATTATTTTTAAAATCAATTCATCAAAACGATCCAAAATATATATAAAAAATTAATTTTTAACAAAAAAATTTTTTAATTTTAAAAAAACATGGATTGACTCATATTTCCAAACGCTCTTTTAATCGAGATATATGTTTCATAATCACTTTTTTTTTTTTACTTATTTAGATCTAAATGGTAATCAACTATATTTGAGTTTAACTAGAATTCTTGACACGAGTATTGCATGTGTATCTATAATTTTTTTATAAAATATTAAACTATTTAAAAAAAGAAAAAAAATTCAATAAAATAGTATATGGGAATAAAATTTAAGTAAAACTATTTATACAAATAAAAATAAAAATCTTATTCAAGGCTTCTTTAAAGTATACCATGCATGATTACATTATCATTAAAAAAAAATTATTCATCCTTTAATTTCCAAGATTTTATTTTTAATATATGAGGCAAATATAAAAAATATAGACACAAATAAAAATTTTATTCTTTCTCTTATATAGAATGTTTATTTTTTATATTAATAAAGTTCGTCAAAATTTATAAAATACTTCTCTCTAACGAAGTTAAAGATAACATAAAAACAAAATTAAAAAATTCTTATAAAAATAAAAAAAATCCAATTTAATAATGTGTTAAATTTTGATATAATTTTATTATTTATTATTTTAGTTATATGTGGTATGTATAGAGATTAAAGATATAGGCATGAAAAAAAAATTTGAATGTTTTGTTTAAAGGAGTCCATGTCTGTCATGTTAAATCATGTTTGTTCTCTATATAATAATCATTGATAATTTGAATAAGACTTGAAATTCTTTTCAAATCTCATTCCACTTTGACCAAGGATTTCTTAGTCAATACTATTTGAGAACAAATGAAATATTTTTTCTAATTCACTTAGGGTGATGAATCCTCTCTTAATCACTCAAGTACCTTCAAATAGTTCGTGTTATATTTCACGTCTTCCATTTCGTTACCTCGATCAAGAGAACATGTAACAAGATCAAAGTATAACATTCTCTATATAAGATGATTTAATGATCTCAAGTCTAAAGATCATTTACACAATCATCACGTGAACCTTTCCATAGACATATGTGATATCTTAATATGAATGGTAACTCCTTCCTTCTCCATCAGGGTTCCTATTTTTGGTATGATATAAAGCTATATACATATATATATGTATATATATATATATATATAATTATTAATTATATAAAAGTTTAGAGAAGGCACAACATTTACAGGGCTCAAGCATACAAGGTTGATTGAAAATCACCCTGTTATATAAGGACAAACTGGCTTTGTTGTTTAACTATTTATTCATTGGTATATATTTGTTTTGTATATAAAAGTATATATTTTTTTTTTATAGGTAGAGTCTTTATTCTGCATTATATTTTTTGATAATATATTTGATATTTATCAATTCTTAAAATTTAAGTTTTTGTATATATATATATATATATATATATATATATATATATGTTTTGAGTTTTAGGTCATACATATAAAAGTAAAAGTATTGTGCTCGGCTGGCTGGATATATTGGTTGGAAGAGAACCTATTACGGAGAATATGGATAATACTTGTTTATTGATTGTATTCTCGCTCCTGCTTATACTAAAATTATTTTGAATATAAAGAATAATATCTAGATTATATATAAAAAAAAAAATTGGCATTGATATAAATCTTAATACGGCTTAAATTTAAAAATTTTGATTTTACTCGGGTTTTAAATTAAATTGTGTGAGAATTTTTCTAATATAATCTTGTTTATAGGGTAAATTCATAAATAAATTAGCTCAATATTAAAAACTAACATTAAATATAAATTTGATATTAAATAATAGAATTGGAAGACATAAAGATAAAAAAACCCAAATAATTAAAAATTTTATATTAAATAATGTAATTGGAAAAAAAATAAAACAAATTAAGGTATAAAAAATTTTATTATATGATAAAAAATAAAAAAAAAACAGATTTACTATCAAGTAAACTGATAATAAAATTAAATAAAATTTTATATTAAAAGATAAAAAAAATAAAAAATAAAAAGGGCCAAAAACCTCAAAAGATATAAGAAGGGGGCCTCAAATGACTAATAAAAAAAAAAGGCCATAGCAGAGCATGAGGAAGGCTTGCATGCCTGGATTTATATTTACTTTTCTTTTCATAAGGGGAGAACAATATTTCGTCTGTTTCTTTTTTTTAAAAAATAAATAAATAAATATGCAGACAACAACAGGTCGTTTGTAGCCTAAAAGGATTTAATTGTCTCCACTGTAATTCGGGCCACCCGCTTGCATCAGTCATTGTTAGATGTGGTGTCTTACAATTCACATCTCTACTTAAAAAAAAAGAAAAAGAAAAAAAAAAGATAATATATTGCTTAATTGAGGCAGACGCTTGAATTTGAATGCTTCAATATTTTCAAATAATAATAATAATAATAGTGTTTTATACACAACTAATAATAGTGTTTTATACACAACTAGGTAGATGTGTGCTCGCAAGCAAGGACATTGAATACTCGAGAGCTTCGTCTGACTGCTGGCATAAGACATGCAATTAAAACATACCTTCTGACAGCTGGCATAGGACATGCAATTAAAACATACCTTAAAACACAGAATTTAATCTCAAAGTCTGGATGCCCAAGGAGTCAATCTTTTCTTTTAATAAATATTAATATGGATGTCTGGATTAACTTGTGTATATCTCGACTAGTCACACGAGCCCTGAAGTTAACGATTATGTAAGCTTTCAATAATTTAAGACTTGCGGGACTCAAACTAGTGATTTTTAAAAAATAAATTTAAAATCTGATCAGTTAAATTATATCCTTGAGATTACAGTAAGATAATTTATAGGTTTACAAGTTATATTATCAATCAATATATAACTAATTAAAAAAAAAAAAGCGGGTAAAAGGCAGGAGAGAGCCTGGATAAGATCATGACAAGAAAGCCTTCTTCAATGTCCTCTTGCTCTAAATAAGAGGGGTAAAGCTGAATAGAAAGGATGTTTCCTTTTAGATTGGGAGAGATCTAGGAAGAGATTAAGGCTATAGAGGAAAACTAAAGAACAAATTAGTGTTTATTAAAATATAAGATTTAAAAGTTTCGCCTAGGTCTTCTTCATGTCCATAGTTACTTTTTCTGCTTTCTCAAGCCAAAGAGTAGCCATCAGATTTAAAGAGCAGGTTGCTATTTTCTCTTTCAGTACTTCCCATCTTAGGTCAAAAAGGTGATAGTAAGACTTGGGCAGGTTGCTATTGTTTTTGCTTTGGCTTGAAAAGGTAGTTTTGAATCTTTTATCTATCCCAAAATAATTTTTAAAATAAAAAATATCATTTCGGTCAGACGGAAAGGTGATTCTAAGAATGTTTTGTAGTATAGTTGTGGTTGTTTTTCAAATAACTTTTCGTATTGAAATACATATCAATGATGTTTTTTTATTTTTAAAAATTATTTTTGACATCAGCACATTAAAACGATCCAAAACATACAAAACATATTAAATTTTAATAAAAAAAAATTTTGAATTTTTTAAAAACACGGTTTGCACCGTATTCCCAAACAAATTCTAAATAAGTTCTGTTTTACTAGATAACCCTTTATCAGAATACATAATTATCGTTATTTTCACGTTGATACTTAGATGATCAAGAAGTAGGTAAGGGTAGAGAAAATAGAGTTACCACTCAATATTGATCTAAGAGTTTTTTTTAGCTAAGAATGTTGCGCGCACAATTAGAAAAGACCTCAATCATCCTAACATGTCCTATTAACAAGGTTACCATTTATTTTTAAATGAAAGAGATATTTTATACAATTTTCATTTTCATTTTCAGTTTGGGAATTAAAAGGAAGTCTCAATCTCATTAAAAAAAATTAAAATTAGGCCATTATAGGCCACTTCAATCGAGTACTAAATAATTTATCATAGTAGAGGGACTGATTGATTCAATACGCTAACCTAGAGGGACTAGTTTATAATTAACTTATCATGCAATTTCACATGGTGAAATGATTCATTTTGTCCTCTAAGTTTGACAAAAGTGATTTCAGTCCTTATGCTATAATTGTTTTACAAATAAGGTTTTTGTAGAATATATCTTTTGGTTATTGCATTTCTCAAAAATACATTTCAGTTCTTATAAAAAATAATTAAAATCACGCACTAGTCAATGGCTTTATGTACTATTATTATTTTTAAAAGGGAGAATTTCAATTTTTCCACTTAACATAGATTTTTGTGTCGTTTCAATTTCATTTAAAACCTTTGTTTGTTTCAATTAATCCCATATAAGTTTTAAATTTGTTGCAAATGTCAATCTCTGTTAACGGAAGCCTTTACACGTGAGAGGCATATGTGTGCCTTCACACGTGTGACTCTCAAATATGGTTGCTTCAATTTCGGTAACAAGTCCAGGTTTAGTTTCGATGCTCGAGTTCCACCAATAAAATGTTTCTTTTTAAATGCCCCCATCCACATGAACTATCGAGTTCATAATCAAAAAAAGAAGGATATAATGAAGACAAGATAGCATTGCGTTTTAAAAAAAAAAAACTTTATAAACAGTAAATTAGGTTTTTATGATTGAAAAAAACTAAAATTAAGAGGTTCGTAGTCAGGTTTAGTTTCTCTCAGTTCATTATGCTTCTTCTTCATGCCTTTTTGTATCTTTATAATCAAAATCATCCTCATTGTTAGTAAAAAAAAATTAAAATAAGTTTTAAATTTCGATCAAATTATAAGGTCAGATTTTATTTTTCTTTAAATTCGAAACATCATCATGTTTTGTCTTTTCTTATTTTTTCTTAAACCTATGTTTTGTCTTTTCTTATTTTTTCTTAAACCTGATCTGGTTCTAGCTTCAAATCAGCTGCATTTCAGATCAACCCATTAGTCCGGACTAGATTTCAAAACTATACTTGTTAGTCATGCTTTCTTTTTTAAAAATTTGTTCAAACAATTTTGAAATTAAAAAAACCACATAATAAATTAAAGCAACCACACGTGTGACTCTCACATGTGGTTGATTTACTAGACTTTTGTTACCATACACGATGGAAATTGATGTTGAAACAGATTTGAGATTTATTAGGTTAATTGAAACAAATGCATATATTCTTTCGAGTAAAATTAAGATAATACATAAACCTTAGATAAGCAAACTAAAATTTACCCTAAACTAAGAAAATCACATGTAGTTTTAATAAAAAATGAATATATAATAAAAAATGCCGTTTCCATTAATAAACTCGAACCAACCTTCCTGTTTTATTCGGAACGTGCTACACCCCTGGTGGATAAAATTAACATGGATTTTGATTTTCCATCCTTTATCTCATAAATACTCTTTTGTTTTGTATCTTCTCTGCCTCGGCTACATTCAAATGGATAATGCCGTTCTCCTTCATCCTTTTCCCTCCTCCTGAGATAGTATCTCGGAGCTGCTCCTCGCTCATTTTTAACAACTTCAAGCCATCACTGGTTTTAGGAAAGAAGGCTTCAGGCCTCAAGCACCAAGCTCTAAATACTCCGAACAAAATCTCCATATCACCATTAAACCTCTCAACACCAGCATCATGAAACTTCACCATGCTCATAAAAAGGCCATTAAAAAGCAAGTGGTCAACCCCTGCTGCCAAACTTCTCCAGGCACCAACAAAATCTATCCGGTTCAAATTTTCTTCTGCTACTGCCATCTTTCCTTGCAAATAATCTAGAGCCCCGACTAAAGTTTTGGAGATTGTCCAACTTTCTTCACCCTTTTCTTGCCACTGCCTCCTGTTTTTTATATATTCTCGACACCTAGCATCAAATCCCCTCAAAACAGCAACTGATATCCTTTCAACCCACTCTTTTCTAAAATTTTCAAACTTTTTTATCTCCTCGTCAAAAACACAACCAACAGGTCCATCAATTCGCCCCTCCAAACCACTATTATCATTAATCCCTATTCCCAGTTGCTCGCTGTGATCAAATCCCAATTCAAGAAAAAAGGTGTCCTCACACCATTCCTTTAAAACAGATTCAAAGTAGTGAGCAGCATTAACAGAGTTTGCAACTTTGATCAATCCATTGTCATCTGTTAATGCAGTCAGTCCTTCAGCTTCCTGGCACCTGAGTAGCAAACAATCCAAATATCGTTGCGTAATAGACCCACCAGCCATTTTCAGAAACCTTGACCTCAAAAAGGCGTTAGGCAGTGATCGGCATCGATCAACAACCAACAAAAGTCGCCGAACAAAGGCACTTCGAAACTGCAGGAGATTTGTAACTTTCAAAACCAGATAAAAGAGCACCTTCAATTTTTGCTGTCCAGTTTCTCTCATCATCAACCTCAGGTTTTAGCTTCTCAAGTGTGTCATTAAGTTCAATTTCTGCCCATATATCAAGCCAGTCAGGTCGATCACAGAAGACTGATAGAGAAGAAATCTTCTGCAGGTTGCCATCGTCCTGAAGGGAAAGCGAAATTCCAGAATGCGTTACCAGAGACTGAATCTGTTTATCAAAAGCAATCATAAGATCAACAAGATGAAGCCAAGAAAATCTAGCCTTTGATTGTACACCACTAACACTCTCCCCATCCAGTTCAGCAACATACTTGGGGAATATCTCTTTTGCCAAGTATGTTACTAAAGAGGTTACCATTGCTGAAATCCATTCTTCTCTGCAACTGTAACCCGCTAACCTTGCTTCATCAACCAGTGGTTGCAATAATTCATCCATAGTGTCGACATAATCCCTGGTAATCTTATAGACAAGAGCAAAAACGAATTCTGGCTTATCAATCCACTTTGAAAAATGTCTTTGGCATGCAATTGAAATAGGATTCACAAGTTCTTCGATTGCCCAAAGTGGTTGCTGCAGAGCCACTTTCCTGTTGTGACCCTCAAGTTGCCGTGATTTTCTCCGCCACTGCAGCTCCTGCAAGTGACACAAAGCAAGAAAGTTTTCACAGTACTGTTGTTTAAGAAGCCCTTGCATTGTGAAAAGAGGATTGGAGACTTCAGCTGATTTTCCAGCATCAAGGTTTGAGGACGTCAAAGTGGAAAGTGGAGGTGGCCATCCTAGGGATCCAAGAAGTGATCGATGATCTGCAATTGCCTGGGGTCTTAATGTGGCAAGAGCCCTATCTATTCTGTGGTCAACTGCTGATACAAGACTTGTCCACTGAGGGTGTGTCTCTGTAACAGAAATTAAAACATCTTCTGAATGTCCGAGTCTTTCAATAGCAAGCAGGCGCATTTCCTGCAAATGTAAAAAAAAAAATTAAAAAAATGATGCAATAAAAAGATATTTGCAGCATTATTTACATTATATTTAATTAAAGACTGCTCACTTCTACACTCTGTGTGGAAGAATGCTTCCTTAGTTTTTTGTTCATTGCAGAAGATACCGCATCCTCAATATCACCAACCAATGTATCAAGTTTCAATGCCGTCTCTGAAAGGTACAAGAAAGTTGTTGAGAAAACTGACAAATTTTAACCACATGTTTTTTCTTTAATTTTTTATTTCTCATAAATCTTAATAATTACTAAATAATTTAACAAATTTTTTTTTGTAAATGGTAATAGTCACAAATAAATTTAAGCAATAGAAGGGGCATTTTTATAACTATTTCTACAAAAGATAAAAGGAAAGGTGCCAAAAAGAACTCTGAAATTCGTAGTTAAGGGACAGATTTTTTAATTTTTCACAGTTCAGAGACAACTGTTTTCCTTCATTTGCAAGTGTTAAAAAAAAAAAAAAAAAAAAAAAACTCCATGTGAATAGGAAAAAGTAGGTGAGATGGCATTTGGCAATCAAAAATGGATTTGACTTGAAAAGGGTTACAGTATATTATATTAGGGTCATTTCTATATTTATTTGAAGGCATTACAATTACTGTGCTTTCAAATTACATATTATTAAATACTTTTATTTATTCTATTGTAATAAGTTATATTATCAATCAATAACTTGACTGATAACCCCATAATAATGCTAGTTGCTAATATTATAACACAATTATCACTAAAAAATTATATTGTTACCTTTCAAAAGAAAATAAATATTGTTCATTTTGTAATAAGTGATTACAAACTGTTAAGTAGATTCTCTGAATGCATCATAAAATTATTTAGCTAATAGCTCTGTAATTGTGATAGTTACAAAAAATTAAGTATAATTTCAATAGAAAAGTTCTTTATTACCTTAGAGAAGAAAAATATTATTTTAGTCACCAAAAAAAACAATTAAGTAAATACGAACTAATAAATAACTACACTTATTGTATAGTGACTTCAATTATTATTTCATAAATTTAAAGGCACTATAATTTTATGCCTTCAAGTAACCATAGCAAGCACCAGTATATTTTTGGTTTAGGACATGTCCGGTTCAATATCTTAATATTGGCAATTTCTATGGTTTTGAAGGCATTATAAACATAGTAAGTTACCAACTAATAAATATTTTTGTTTATTTTCTCATATTGATTTATCTTACCGCTTGGTAGCTTAATTAATTATAATGTAATTATGCTTTTAATAATATTATTGGATAATTACAACTTAAAAAACAGAGTGTTACCGTCAAGACATAATATTATTCACTTCATAACAAGTGATTACAAACTGTTAAATAGACTCAATTAATGCATCATAAAAATTTATTTTATCTTTCCATAATTTAGCTAATTTCTTTGTGATTATGACACTTACAAACAATTAAGTATAACTACAGTAAAGGGGAGATGAGCAAATGGTAGGAAACACAATACATGTAAAGAAAGATGGCCCTGGTAAATTCATATGATTGTTAACTCGTGCACATGAACTTCATTACATCCCACATTCAACACTCAAAAGAGCCTCCACCATGCCATAAGATTAAAAGAGAAACAAGGAAACAAAAAAAAAAAAATAACAAGGAAGCAAGAAGTACTAACTGATTTTGATGTTGCTATCAACATAAGAAAAGGTGAAGAGGATTGGTCATTTGAGGATAATGGGACCAATTCACCTTTAAATTCACAAAACCATGTAGGAAACTGTGAGTATCCAACAAAATCCATTCCCATGTTAGGTAAACTAGAGAGCGTGCTGTGCAGTGTAGAGTTGCCACAGAAAATAACTCATCCTCCAATTGTGCAAGAAAAATACATAAAGCCTATTCAGGGAATCATCAGGAAACAGCAGAACATAAACCCTCCATTTTGAGAAACATACACAAAATACTTCAATCGGGTTTGAACCACATGTATGAACCAATCAAGCAGCAAAATCTTGGAATACTTAACAGCAATATTTACTCATTTATTTCAGTAATAAAAACAAAACTGACCCGCGTAGGCCCGAACCGTTTCGACTCGAGCCACCTCCTTGGCCAGCGCTGGTAGTTCCTCGCCCAATATCTCCTCCTTCCTTCCTTGTCCATCTAAACATTTAACAATTCTCAACAAAAAGTACGATAGATACAGAAAATTAAAAAGCAAAAAAAAAACAAGAACAAAGGATTGAAACTGAAAGTGAACCTGATGGTGATAGAGAAGAAGAAAGCGGTTGGGGGCAAGTGAAGGAACGTAGATCGGTCAACTTGGAAGTGGCATCATCGAAAAGGAGATGAATTCCATCGGAGAAGGAAGCGTAAGAGAGGAGAGTGGAATGGAGTCTGGAATTGAGGTCGATTAGGGTTCGGTCTAAATCGAAACACTGAGATTGAAGCTCGTCGATATAGCTTCGTGCTCGGCTGAGATCTTGTTCACTGTTGAGAAAAGAAAGAGCTGAAGAGGAGAGAGACGATACTGGTGGCAGAGTTATTTGGATTGATGCGTCCATTGGATTGGGAAGGGAAGAAGAAGGTGTGAGTAAATTTGATGGTTGAGTGAGGGTAGTTTAGGGACATCCCTCCCCCTCCTCCTCCAGTTACGTTAGTGATGCTTGCTTTGCTTCTCCGACGAATGATTCTATTCCATTCATCCAACAGAAATTACAGAGTAAATTATTACGGTTTCATTCCATATTTAATTTCGTAGTCTATATTTAATTTAAATTTAATTAATAATTTATTATAATTTCTATATTTAAAATAAAATATTAAATCTGAAATACCCCTAAAAACAAATTGAATTAACAATTTTAATTTCATTTTTTATTCAAAAAAATATTTTTTTTATTACAAGGATGATTATTTATTAAATATCGGTGTTTTAATTAATTTATGCAACTGTAAGGAGTCAAATTTCTTCTATGATAGATAGAAAGGAGAAGAATCAGAAAGGAGCATTATTTTAGATTACTAAACTTTAAAAAAATATATATATAGAGAATGGGAATGGAATGTTGAGAGAAAAAAAATATTAATTTAAAATAAAAAAAATAAAAAAATTTAATTTTTTTAAAAAAAACCTTTTAAAACACAAAACAAATAGGAGTTTAATCCTCTTTATATAGACTACTTATTGCACAAAGAATTCACGCTAAACAAGAACTTCCACCAAATAAGAAATCATACACTAAATAGAAAAACATAAATATTTTTCCTAATAGCAATTTCATACACAATATCCAACAAAAACTCTAACAAATAAAGATGAGAAAAGGTTAGCAAGAAATAAGAGTAAATGCTAAGGAAAATAGTAAAGAAAACAATATCGAAACTTTGTAAATTAAATAATCAAAGACGTAAAAGTTGTAATCACATAAGGAAACAATGTAAACCGACTTTCATAAGGAAACCCAAATTTGATGATTTAATAAAATTTAAAATAATTAAAAAAAAACTTATAATAAATTGTGTAATAAATCTCTCATTAAAAAATAACTGAAAGGTGTGAGAAAAGTATTATTTATCAAACCCATTATATTGTAAATTACAACAGTAATTCATAGTGTGTTTTTATTATTTTTATTTTTTTTTGTTATTGTTTTTTAATTTAATCATTGGATTGCGTGTTTGTTGAAATTTTAATTTAATAATTTATTTTGATTTTTTTATATAGCTATCAGGATTTAGACAAATTCCCATGCATTGGACCGGTACTTGATTTCATAAAAAAAATTCAATTTTGTTATTTCTATGAAATTTAAAAGAAAGAGACCAAAATTAAAAACAATACAAAAGAGCATCATTTTTTTAAAAAACAAAAGGTGCTTTCAAGTCTGGTACTTCATCTTTTCTTTTTCTTTAGTCATCAATTTTTTTAATTCCATTTTGACCTTTTATGTTGTGTTGATAATTTTTTTATATGCTTTTATGTGCTCATTTTATCATATAATTGTCCGTTGGTGATTGATTTACCAAATATTGTATAAATTCTTTGTTTTTCTAAATATTAAGAGTACATGGACTAAAATTAAAGTATAAAAAAACATTAAAACCTAAAGAAAATAATGACATAAGAGTTAAAGAGAAAAAAGGGATAAAAAGAGTAAAAGAAAATGGGTTGTCAATATCACATCAAACTTATAATGCAAGAAGCATCATACTTTTGTAGGGTAAAGGATATTGCGACGGTTCTTACGACCTCAAATAAGACACCGATTGGAGCTAGGAAGACTATTCACACACTGCCTAAAATTCCTTGTACAATAGCGTGTATGAAACGCTTGCCATGAACTCTTTCATTTTTTTTCCAGTTTAGTCTCTTGATTTTTAAAACCTTTTTGATTCAATCCTAAAACATTTTAATTACTTTTTTATTTTATATTTTGAGTTATTGAGTTAATTAAAAATCTTGCTTCATAATTTATTTTGTTTTGCTTTTTTAGGGTTATCGTGGTGTCAAACAATTGTCCTGGTATTATATTGTTGCTTGATTTTATGATTGTCTATTTTTATATATAGTTAAATAAAATATGGTTTCAAAAAAAAAATTACTAATTTATGGAGTTCATGAGTCGATTTGCGACTTTGGCAAGGTAATCTTTTTTTTTATTGGACTCAATTTTATGATCGTCTATTTTCTTACAATATAGTTAAAAAAAATAGTTTCAGAAAAAAACCATATTATTAAACTATATGGAGTCCATTAACTAGTTTATGAGTTTGATAGGTTAACCTGGATTACTTTAGTTTATTGATTTGTAGGTTAACTTTGATTGACCCAATTCACATGTTTAGTAGGTTAATTTTTTTAGTTTTTTTTTCTATTTTATCATTTAACATTAGGTTTATCGGGAATTAGACTTCATAATTATTATTGTTTCATTTTCTATAAGGTTATCGCAATCTAAAATAAACATTTTAATATTATATTGTGTTCGATCTTATGATCGTCTATTTTTGTTATCATATAATTAAATAAGCAATTTTTTTTTAAATCAAATTATTAATATCAGTGGACTCCATGACTTAGTTTGCAAGTTTATCAGGTTGCCCTAAGTAGCTCAGTTCATAGGTTTGACGGGTATATTCACCGAACCTGATGTGCCTTTGGTTTTTTTTTATCTTCTAGTTTTTTTAATTGATTATTTTTTTAATTTTATCATTTAATATTTGATTTATTGAAAAATATGCTTCATTATTTTTTTTATGCTTTCTATGAGGGTATTATGGCCTCAAACAAATATCTCCCAAACTTATAGTTAAATTGTATAATTTTTATTTTTATTCATTTTTATGATGAGATCTTTCATTAGAAGATACCTAACTAAAATTTTCTCTTTATTCTTTATTCTCTTTATACATCTTCTTTGAGTTTCTTTTTGTATTTCTTTTCTTTTCTTTTCTTTTTTACATTTTCAAATCCAACAATGAAAATTAATTTATATACAATTAATGGTTCTAATATGAAAAGGGGGTAGAGATGAAAGTTATGAAAACTAACTCTTTTTATTAGGAATTGGAATTCATTATTTGTTTTGATTTACCTTTTATGGGGTTGTTCAAGTTTCATGACTCGGGTTGCGAGTTAACCTGGGTTAACTTGAGTTATTCTTTTGTGTTTTTTTTGTTAATTGATTTTTTTTAATTCTATCATTCAATATTGGGTTGATTAGGAATCAGACTTCATAATTTATTTTGATTTACTTTCATTGAAGTTATCCTGGTCTTATGATTTGGGTCGAGGATTTGGCTGGTTAATTCGAGTATTTTTTTAATTGATTTTTTTTCAATTTTTTTCAGCATTAGGTTAATTGAAAATTAAGCTTCATAACTTGTTTCAATTTTTCTTTATATAAGAGGTTAATCTAGGTTGACCTAAAGAGATCCAATATGTTATCGTCTCATTATTTTAAAAAATAATGTCGTCTTGAATTTTTTTATGTCAAACTATTTTTTTATCGGTTATTCAGATTGCTTTACGATTCGCCAAGTTAACCAGGTTATATTAGGTTAACCCCCATACATTTTAATTTTTTTTACTAGAAAAACATTAGCAACACCTATATGTTTCTTTTTATGTTAAAAAATTTAATTCAATCCACAACGTAGCACAGGTCAACGATATCGTAAGATATGAAAACTTGTTTCTTGTCAATAAAATAAAAATTGGCAATAAGTTCTCAAAACTTTTATAAAAAAAAGTAATTTTTAAAATTGGTTTTTTACACTATCAACCTATGATTTAAGAGTCATGTCGAGTTTTAGTTCAAGAAATAGAAGTGGATCATGTCTAAGCTAGACTAAGGATGTGCAAGGCCTAATCAACCTTTGACAAGATTCAAATGAGGTTAATTGTAGGCCATTTAATAGGTGTTTGTTTTTGTGGCTGCTTATACTTTTGGAGTAGACCATAAAAATAAATCATTTGGTTACGTTCTAAACACAATTTTTTGTTTGTGGAACCCATTATCGTTTGCGTTTAAACCGCAGGATAACAAAAAGAAACTTCAAGCTGCTTTTTTCTGAGTTGTAAACATTGTGTTCTAAACTTCCTAAGCTTTGTCATCTTCCCCATCCTTTCTACCTTTTACTAGCTGGTCATCCCAGTTGTCATCATTTTGCTTCAGTAAGAAGAGAACTCAAAACTTCCCAGAACTTCAACGATTCCTCTAGAAAGTAGAAGAGAAAGAGAGAAGGAAGAAGAGCAGAAATAGAGGAAAAATAAGAAGGACCATCGTCCATTGGCCAAGCAGCTCCCTCAATTCACCACTAGCCTCCGCCATTCGCCAGCCAAACATCACCGTCGTGCAGGGTAGCCTGCTCTTCCCCTTCCCCTTCCCCTTCTCCTTCTTCTTCTTCTTCTTCTGATGTATTTTCCCGTCTTCACTGTTCTACAAAGTGAATAGTGAAGAGTGAATTAATTTACTCTTCACTATTTATGGGCTCGACCGGGTTCGGGCCAAACCTAAATGCATTAGACCGGGTCCGACCCAGTAAAATAAAAAAATCCAAAAAAATTTCTCAGATATTGTGTTTTATTCGAAAAACTAGTTTTTAACATTATTCAATGACACTATATAATTACATTAGAAGGAGATCGCATGATGATGTAATATTTGCAGAATTTGATCGCAATCCCAATTTTATTTCTGATGATATTTTACTTGATGTTGTTACACGCTCAAGAAGCCATGAGGAAGCTATGGAAACTGTAGTCCTTGTCGGATGGATTTTGTACGTGATGAAATTGTAAATAGTTTAATGGAACAATAAAAAATACTTTATAGAAAGTATTGTTTATTTTATGATGTAATAGTAGTAGTTAAATCTATAATATTTCAATTAAAAACCATCAATATTAACATATGTCATTTTTAGTTATTTTATAACTTCAATTTGAATAGCATTCTTAACCAAACACATTAAACTACCTTTTGTTCAGCCTCAATTTCCACAACAGTTTTAACCAAACATGTATTTTACCAAACCAACCTCAACTAAAAGTGCTTTTTATAAAATAATTTTTTTCAAACTACAACCACAAAAGCTACTACAATATCAAACACACCTTTAAGGTTTGAGATCTAAAGCTGAGTTTAGTAGGATCAAGAATTAGGTCAGGACTTGGTCTCAAACATTTAAGAGTTGTGACAAGGATATAATTTTGTGCACCTAAGAGTTGAGCCAAGATTAGTTATAAATGACATTAAAGAAACGTGTTTGGATCAGTCTATAATGTCCAGGGTCAAGTCAAGACCAGGTCCAAGTTGCTTATAAGCCTATATTGGACCAGGTCTTAAGTCAAGAGGTTCAAGGTTCTTAAAAGTCAGACCAAGACCACGTTTAGACTAACCTAAGGATCAATCTAGTATTAGATCCAAGATGTTAGGGGTTAAGCCAAAACTAGTTTAGGGTGGTAAGGATCAGGATAGGACTAGTTCTGGGCATATGGTGAGTAAGGCAGGATCAAGTTCAAAGCACTTAAGGATCGAAACAAGACCTAGTCTAGGGTGCTTGAGAATTGTGTTAGGTCCAAGTCTAGCACAACATGGGTTTAAACAAATTCAAGGCATTAAAGGCAATCTAGGTTTAGATTTAGAGTACCTTGTGTTGAAAGTAAGTTAGGTCCATGACATTTAAGGCTAGGCAATGTTCAGATTTAAGGCTGTCAATGAGACAAGAAGATTAGGTCTAGGCACTCAAGGGTACGTGTAGGGTGCTTAGAGTTAGGTAGAGATTGAGTTTAAGGTGTGGTGGGTCGAGAGCAATATGCTAGAAGATCAATTTGGTATCGAGTAAGGAAATGACTAACTCCTAATATTCAAATAATATAAACATTAGTTTTGAAAATATAAGTATTTAATTAAAACTAAGTGTATTTTCTAACCAAACAAAAAAAAATCAAATCAAACAAGTTTTCAATTTTATTTTTTTTAAAAAAAAGAAACATAAAAGGAAAACTATAGCAAACGGCCTCTAAGCTGCGAATCAAGAGATTGTCAATCAAAGGACTGATTCCAACATTGTAAAAATAGAATAAAATGGACTGTATGCTGAGATGGAAATTTTATAACATGATCAATGATAGTCTCGATCATGGGAGAATGGAGAGGAGGAACAATGAGAAAGGAAAGGAAACAAGTGTAATAAAATCAGGTAAAATCCTTTTTGGCGTTTTGTAGCACTAAAACCCATCCCTACCATGCACATAACCAAGTAACTGCTGTCACAACTCGAGTACACTTGTCAACGTATCGGAACACAACAAAAGATCCCTTCTTTCTACCGGATTTTCTTTTCTTTTTTTTTTTCTTTTCCGAGTTTCTTAAGTTTGACCGCGTCGTTTTGCAAAAAAGTCAACATGAAGGTTTCAAATTTATAGTTCTGGTTCCCTGGCTTTGACCACCCCCTCCCGATTACTTCAAACTTCAATCTCATATAAACTAGTTTTTGTTTTTGTTTTTATGTTTTAAAAATATTTTTTAAAAGTATTATTTTTTATTTTAAAGAAATATTTTTTAGATATTTTTAAATTATTTTTATATGCTAATATAGAAAATAAACTTTAAAAATAAAAAAATATTATTATAATATATTTTTAATTAAAAAAAATCACTATTACAATAAATTCCTGTTATCAGGTTAATTGAGTCAGTAGGGTTATTCAAGAATCAAAACCTTGGTAATTATGAAGCTTAAATCAGTTGGTAGTTTTTTCTTATGTTAATAATCTAGGGAATTTCAACCTCAAAACTCCTCAGAGAGCTCATCGGCTTCTACAGAACTGTCCAATAATCCAACGGCTTGACGGCCTCTGCAGTCTATACATGACAATAGAAATATGTGATTACTTACCATTTATAAATGCAGAAATCCCATAGCCTATAAACATCAATACATCAGACAAATGATGATAATATTCACATCAAAATTATTTTGCTAATAATTAATTTTGACTAAAATCACACATGGACCTGCCCACATTGTATACATCAATAATTTTAATTTCCCAACACCTAAACGCACATTGGGATAGCACAACGTGAGCCACCCCAGGCATGACCAGAGATGAAACTCTGCACCTCGGCTGAGGAGGAGAACAAGTCAGGTAGACAGATGCTCAACACAAATATTGCTGAATATTAAAGCTGTCTAGTTTATGATTTAGAGAACAACCACACTTTATAAGATTCAGCAAAAATAGAAGGTAAGGAAACTGTGCATGCCATCAACTTAATCAGATAGGCTGGAGTATAACCAGTTCAGTCAATTATAAACGCACTGAACTGGAGCACTAAAACAGTGAATATATACAGAGGCTGATGCGATATGGATGCATGCATATGTGTATATATTAAAGTTCATTTGGAGCTTTGTACTTGAGAAATAAACACACCAGAACACAAGCTCTTGGCTGGAAGAGGAAAGGTATTATTCAACATCACCCCTGTCCAGGACAAGAGAATTATCATTATCTTGTCCAATGATGAAAGGGAGGAATTGAGTATATTATTAACAACATGACACATTACAACAAACTAAAACTGTAATTTTATTCATCTGTGCAAGCTGTTGATTTTCTCACCTTTGCAAAGCTCTTATGGTAACCAAACATACAAATGACAATCAGACTATGAAGGAAGAAAACGACACAAAGCCATGAAACAAATTAAAAATAAAAGGCAAAGTTATCAGCACCTCCTAAAACTGTATCTATGGATCTAAATTAAAACCCAAATTCATCCCAAAAGGGAAGGCAGCGATTACCAGATGTCCAGATTCACATCTCCTCAACAAAGCCATGATCCAACAGCGCAGATTGATACGCTACACGTAGTTGGTGACCGATGTGCACATCAGCATCCCATCTCATCACAGCAAAATTTGCACTTCCATATATTACTCAATGTTGGTGATATAGGTGTGCACGTCAGCATCCCATCACAGCACAATTGTACACAAAGCTGCCCGAAGGCTTACTAGCAAGCAGGTCCCACTTTGGAGGACCATCACCTGGAGCCCATGAGTGCAGCTCAATCATCCCTCCACCTAGAGCCCTAGGTCCACCTATAACAATAAGTCGATCTCCACATGCCCTAAATGCCAGGCCCCAACCATTCATCGAAACTGCTTGTTCAGGTAACCTCCCAAGTGTAATCCACACATTGTTTTTTTTGTTATATTTCCTCACCTCCTTTTGTGCATAATCAGCTGCATAGAGCTCATTATTCACAACTGCAACTAAGGGAGGTGCCCCAGCTGCAGCAGGTGTTTCTGTGACCACAGCCCCTCCATTTTGAGCAGGCAGCATATCAGGTATCTCATGCCACGTTCTTGTTTTCAAATCATATGCCTCCCCACATGTCAGCATCTTTGAATTGCCAGCTCCAATTCCACCAATAACATAAAACTTGCCATCCATAAATAGTCCAGAACACATTTTCCTAGCTTTATTCATGTTTGGAATAGCAACCCACATGCCAGTTTCTGAATTGTATAGCTCCGCTGAGTTCAAAACATTGCCACATGGATCACAACCACCAGCAAGTATCGCAATTTCCCCCAGACTGGAAGATCCAAACAAGCACCTGGGTGTGTTCATCTTCATGCCAGATGTCCATGTGTTTGTTAAAATGCTATATCTATAAATAACATGGGACTCTATTCCCTTTCCAAAAACTAGAAGATCTGTACCAACAGCCAGCGATTCCTTGTCCGAACACATGAAACATTCATTTGATTTAATTCTTGGCAAATGCAACCATCGAAGACGAATAGGATCATAGGCCTCCCATTCAAGGAGATTGCAAGAGAAATATACCCATCGCTCGACAATTCCTGCTTCCCGCCTCAGCTTATACAGCTGACCACTCTGAACTAGAGAATGGAAGCTTTTATTGAGTAAAGCAATGGCACCATAATCAGACCTTGAGCAGTGGAGGAGACAGCTTATTGATAAGTCTCGACCAAGTTGGTTAATGAGTGAACTCGAATCTGATTGATTATCTACTTGATGGTGGTTTTCTAGTTGATTAGTTTGTGCAATTGAAAGAGCATGCAGACAATCAGCTTGATACTGATTATCTAGTTGATAAGTATGCACAATGGAATGAACATGCAGAGCCTCCATCTTTTCCTGTCTCTCATGGCCCTCCAGCAACTTTGCTGCCTTTCTTGAGGCAACATCTTCCCCATCTTCTAATGGCCGCTTGTTGGAGAGCTCAACAGCGCAGCAAGCATTATAAATCCACGTGTTCTCTTCCTCACACGATGCTGGTAATTCTCTTGGGACAGGATAAGATGAAGCTTCCAACATGGTGCTGGGGTTGAAAGAATTAAAGAAACAAAAGCTTACCAGCAGACTCCCTTGTAATAATAAATTGCAAAAACAGTCAAACAAGAAAGGAAAATCAATTAGTCATGAAATCTATTGAAAAATAACGCATGCAATCAAGAAATATACAGCCAAGCCAAAAAAAATAAAATAAAATAAATTGGAAACAAAAACCCAGATCTTTGCAGCATTTTTGAAATGAATGCAAAACCTAACAGACACAGAATGATGCATGTTATAGTAACAACTTTTTTTTTTTTTAATCTAGAAACACTAAATTCAGGCATGACAAAACAATCTAGTAAAAGATTACATTTCACCAATCAAAAAAAAGCTACAAGTTACAGAAATAAATAAGACAGTGAAAGCAGCTATGCATGAGAAATGACAGGAAACCAATCTGATCTCTGAGCTCAAAAAACCACAGTAATTCAAGAATTAAGCACACATATCCGACTACAATCCAATTCCTTAATAAATTTTCCTTTAAAAAAAAAAAATAAGGATCTGCTGAGAAGACTAATCCATGCCAATCTATAACAAAATACTATCCATATAAGAAATGATTTAGAAAACAAAAAACAACATTAGCAAATTGTGCTACCATAAATGTTTGCAGCAATCATTAAAAAGAGACAAAGAAAGACACTCACACAAATTCAGCAACAAAGTTTTGAGCTTTCGCTGCAATTCAATGGTATGTGAGAATCAAAATCCAATTGCTATTTTCTTCCGTTAGATTCACCCCCTCCCCCCTCCCCCCCCCCTCTCTCTCTTGTTTTTCGGGTTCTATTAGCAGACAGCCGAGAGAGTAACAAAATGTGTTGAATGGTAACGTTGATTTAATGTTGGAGGCTTTTATATATTTACATCACAAAAATATATATAATAACATATTACTTTTCCGACGCGGCCTATATACTGTGACACAGATCCTTGTGGTATATATATTGGCGCCGCGCGATGCCACATTTTCCTTTATAAAGCTATTTAATTAATAATGATAATTACAATTAAAATACGTAATGGTAAGAATAATAATTATTTAAAAATAAAAAAAAAGATGTTAGAGTGAAAAAACCTCATTTATTGATATCTACATTAGATGGGATTTTTGTATATTAATTTCAGTTGAATAATTTTTAATACAGATGTGTTTAAGAAAAAAGACCTTGTGCAAAAGTCATTAAATTTAATTTTTTATCATTGATTTTGAAATTATTAAAAATTAAATAAAATATTTATAACCTTTACTTTTTATTTCTTTATCATAATATTGTTTTTTTTGTCAAGTGTCATATAATATGATAATTAAAATAATTATTTACATTTAGTTTTTTTAAATAAAAAAATCAATCAGATTTTATAAAATTAAAGGCAAGATTGAAAAATCTAATTAAATGTCTTTGAAATCTCATATTCTTGAAACCCTTTGATAAAATTCATAAAATTAATAAGAGAAATATCATTTTAAATGTGTAAAGTGAATATTTAAATTATAGGGATGAGGATAAACTTGGGAACTTGAAATAAAATGTCCTTGTGTTATGTAAACCCTTGGTTAAAATCCATGAAGATAGTAAAGTATATATTATGTTAAGATAGTAAATTGAATATAGAATTAAAAAAAATTGTTTTAGATTTTGGAAATTTGAAATAAAATATTCATGTGTTAATTTAAAAATAAAAATATGAAAAATGGTAGAAAAGTAAAAATAAAAGAAAAGCATATAAAAACCAAATGAAAGAGATAAAACAGAAAAGCAAGTTTTGGGATATAATGTAATGAAATTCGATGTAGTTAATTTAAACTTGGTATTAAAATGCGTTTGGACCTAGAAAATATTACTCAGCGAACATAAAACGTACAATGTAAACCTCTAATCCAAAAATTAATAAACTAATGCTAAATATGGAGAATGTTTATAAATTTGAGGCGAGAATATTTAAAAAAGTATTTTAGAATTTTTAAATAAATTAATATATGGTTTTATGCGTGAATGACCTTGACCTTCAATATAAATCTTACATACAATCGCGTAGTTTTTAACTTGAAAAGAGATGAAATTTGAGGGGAATTTGTATTATAAGTAGGGATGAAAGCATCTAATAGAGTAGTTTGGAAATCATGATGGTTTAGGCAATAAAATAGTACCTAAATTCGAATTGTAGCATAAAAAGTATATATTGTCTAGCTTTTCGCTATTCAACATAATTCTCAATTCAACTATCGGATCGGACCAATATTTTACAAGGAGTATCCTTACATATTATTCTATCTTAAGTTAAAATTTGAAGTCGATTTGTGTTTAGAAAGATTATACAAATTATCAATATTTAGGAGAACTATCTAGAAGTTAACAATGATGCATAAAGTAGGGATTTTTTCGTAAGAAAATAAAAAAAGACCCACTTTCTTCTTTATAAATATGGATGACAACCATTTTAGAAGGAGGAAAGCTCCCTTCTTTATTTTTCTTGAATTTTCCTTATAGTTGTGAGGGAATTTAAGAGTTTTGATGGTTTTAGCATGGATTAAAGGGAGAAAAACACTTAAATACATGATAAAAAAGAGATAAAAAAGGAAAGTTAGAGAGAGAAGCTAAAGGAATCAAAAAAAGAAAGAAGGAGACTTGGAAAAATTTTGACCGAAAGGCATTCGGAGTTCATATAAATGACTAGTAAGCTGTTTAGAACTCATTTATGTAAGTTTGAGTAAGTTTTAAATAGTTTTGAACAATTCATGAATCTTTAGGGTTAGAGTTCTTGATAAGATTTTGAGGAAAATATAAAATTACTTATGATTGAATTAATTGAGTTGGAATAGGTTATAATGGATGCTAAATCATAAAATAATTAAGAACAAATCATTGTGACAAGTAGGATTCTATAGGCCGACCAAAAAGGAAATTGTTTTGGAGTGTTTAGATTATAGAATTCATGTAATTGTGTTGTGTTATTGTGTAAAGTGATTACAAATGGATGAAGTTAATTTATCAAAATGATAATGAAGTTTTTAGGTTTGTGAGAATAAGGATTTTTAAAGAAATAATTGAATTAAAAATATAGTTAATTGTACTTGTTTTTACATGGTATACATGATGAAGAATCTAGTTTAAACTATGAAGATTTAAGAAACATTTCAAGAGAAAATGGAAGTTTTGAGGCTGGTTATAAGTAGAGTCAAGGAAAATTAACAAGTAAAGATAACGTGATATGAATTATGTTTAGTTTAAATGTTAAGAGAGTTATTATGAGTTAAAAGGAACAAATTGAATTATACCTATATTGAAAAATAGATTTGTGTTTTGGGATTTAGAAGTATAAGTGAAAGTTGTGATGAATATATGGATAATAGATTGTAAATTGGACATGAAATTGAGGTTTTAAAGAACAAAAAGTAAAAGGAAATGATTTATAAAAATTAATGGAAGTTAGAATTTTATTTTTGAAAATATGAATTGTAGTAAATATGTTGATATAAGTTATTCGTATAGAAAATGAAGAAAATCCTAACATAAATAGGTGGAAGAAAAGATGATAGTATGTAAGGGTGAGGAATTAGATAATTTAATTGGGTAAGAATATCATTATGAAAAATTAAGAATTAGGAGAAATATAAAAAGGAAAATTGTGAGGTGGTTGCAATTGTTAAGGATATAGGAGTAATGGTTGAAAGCGGTAAACCTAAGTACTTATATGCATGACAAATTGAAGAAAAAATAAATTTATGAGTAGTGTGATGAAATTATGTAACATGAATGTTGATGTATGATGAGATAAAAAAATATATTGATAATGATATCTTTTCTAAAATAAAAAGAGGCACCACAAGTGGCATTTTCTATAGCTAGAGGAGCATGTTTAGCTAGAGATACAAGTAGTGCTCAACACCTTATTCTAATTTAAATTTTAATTAGTCTTATTGATACAAAATTCTTTTATTGTAAATGACTGAGTTTTGAATGTTTGGAAGAAAAAAAATTAAAGAATTGGAAGAATTTATTGGCATCTATAAAGGATCTTTGAATTGATTGGCAAGGCACCACAAGTGGCATTTTCTATAGCTAGAGGAGCATGTTTAGCTAGAGATACAAGTAGTGCTCAACACCTTATTCTAATTTAAATTTTAATTAGTCTTGTTGATACAAAATTCTTTTATTGTAAATGACTGAGTTTTGAATGTTTGGAAGAAAAAAAAATTAAAGAATTGGAAGAATTTATTGGCATCTATAAAGGATCTTTGAATTGATTGGCAACCAGATAGGTTTATTGGATTATTGGAATTCATGAAAGGATAGCCGAATTGATTGGTAATCAAATGGGTTAGCTGGAGTTTTGGCATCCAAATGGGGTAGTCAGGTTATTGGTAACCAAATGAGTTTACTAGATTTATTGGCATTCATCAGGGGATGGTTGGGTTATTGGTAATCAAAAAGGTTAATTGGTTTTATTAGCATCCGTGAGGGATAACCAGAATGATTGGAATTCAAGAGGGATAGCTAGGGTTATGAATATCTGTATTGGATGACTGAGATTAAATTGACGTAGTTGATGATGGTTAGAATACTTAGGTTGTTGAATCAACGAAACAATTGAATCTCTTTTAGGAATGAGAATAAGAGACTCTTGTTGATATGTTACTTATATTTTAATTCTTGTAATGGTATTCACGCATTTATAATGCTAATTACTTGATTCCAAGTTCATCTCATTACATATATAAGTAATAGATCATTGGTAAAATATCTTTGATAGATAAGTGATGATCCCTTGGAAAGGGTATATCACTGATTTGAATCTTATAACACGCAAGCGTGCACGCCCCCACACACACATATATATTAAATAATTTTATTTTGATGTGTAAACAAACTGTAACTTAAGTATTTAACTGTTCATTATGTTTATTGTTAATATGGAATTGATTTGAAAAGTGAAAGATTCATCATGGATGAATGTTGATAAGGTAGCCATGAGGTTGCTATAGTGTTATATGAGGATATGGTTTAAGATGTCAGGATCAGAATTGTGCATTGATTTGTGTGTATCAATTATAAGCATCGCCAAATATGGAAATGATCCATTTTAAAGGGAAATTTTTGCTGAGATTGTAGTAGACTAAATAAGGATTATTTCAAAGATTAAAGAGGAAGGATATGCATGTAAATATGACAATAAGTAATATGAGAATTGTGAAGATCAGAGAAAGTGATAAATTCATAGGATTTGATAACTAAAAGATGATATACGACTATATATGATTTTGTACTAGAAGAAACACTAGAACATGTTGTTAATAAATAAAATAAATAATGATTACAAAAAGTATATGAATGTCAAAGGGTACAAGGAAATGATTTTTTAAAAGAAAAATATATGGATGAACCAAATAGTACAAATTAATAATAAGAAAGAATGGAAAATAATATGGGTAATGTTGAAATGATAATTTATATGTAAGGACTAGAAATGATATGGATAAGTTATGTGTGACATTAAGCATGTTGAAATGATTTCAAGAAAGATTAACCGATTGAAAACAATAAAATGGGTAAAAAAGATAATTGAATAAATATTAAAAAAATTAAAACAAAAGGAAATGGACATTAAAGAAAAAAGGATAGAAGTAATGATCATAGATATTAAACGGTAAAGGTGAGGAATTGTTGAAAAATGAAGCAATTAAATGAGTTGTGAAAGATGATATTGATAAATATAAATAAGGATGGAAGTCGGAAGATGAAATGCATTACATATGTTATTATATAAAATAGTTGTGTGAGTTAAGTGTGAATGTAGAATGAAATATGGAATAAATTAAATGTGTTTTTAAGAAGGAACAATTAAAGGGTTCAATAAAGAAAATTGAGGTTTAAATCTACCGTGTTAGGAATAAGATATTGTATAAATTAAATTGTGTTAGTGAAATGATATAACATATGACATGAATATAACTTGTATGAGAACATGATAGGAAAATGATATAATGGAATCAAAAAGAGAATTCAACTGAGGTTGATGAGTATGTATTAAATTAGAAAATGATATCGATTTGAAATATTAAAGAAGATTAATAAGAATGGTATCTCTTGCATAGGTGTTGAATATTAATAACTAAAATAACTCAAATGTTTATTATATTTTTTATGATTTAATATGTTTTTTCAAGTAAATGTCTTTAAAAATTGAAGATATAAATGAAGTGCTATTAAATTATTTGATTTTCCATCTTAAAAGTTATTAATAAAGTTCGAGGAAAAATGTATGGTTTATGGTTGAGGTAAAGGGCGAAGAAGAAAGGCTATTTATTGATAAAGGGAACAATGTGAATGAAAGTTATGATATTAATGAAAAATTTCATAAAAGAAATATTTAAGGTTTTGTCATTTATAGAGTTGATTTAAGCATTTTGGTGATGAATATGTATGAATTTCACTATTGTGGTTATCATTTCTTAAGTTAGTGGAAGATCTGGTGATGAGATTTATGGATATCAAAGATATAGATCTAAATTAATTATGTATTACAAGTATTTGTCCATTGATTACCTTAGTTCTTTTTGGGAGGAACCTTAAGCTACTTAACCTTCCATGTTAAAGAGATTCATGTATTTCGAATGAATACTTTAAGTATAATATATATGTATATCACTAAAAAAAGTAATGTAAATGTATAATTGTGTAAGAATGAATTATGTATTATTGTATTGGTTGATGAAGTTGTCGATAGATGAGTGGGGATCATTCTTATAAAAAAAGAAATCTACTCAAATTGTTACTTATTCGATTGCTAATTCAAAAAGAAAAGTGTTTGAAATATATTGCGTTACATACACTTGAATATTTGAAAATTTTTTTTATTGAATCTTACATAACATGTAAATATCTTAAATGTAGGAATGTATTTGATTCCTATAGGAAACATTTTGAGGTTATAATATTATGACTACAAAGTTCTTTATAAAATAAACTTTGGTCTTATTTTAAACTTTTTGTTACCATAAATATTTATAATTATAAATATCTACANTACCCAAAATATATATAAAATAATNTTTTTTTTATTTTATAAAAAATAAATTAATTATGGAGAATAAAAAAAATTAAAATAATAATAATTATAAAAACATGCTAAGCGAAGCCTAAGTGTTAAAATGCTTGGGACAACAAGTGAGCTAATAAAGAAGGACCTAGGCTATGAAAGCCTAGCTTAAGATTTTAAAAATCATTTTAAAAAAGAAAAAAAACAGACATGGACAAAACAACATGTGTCCCAAATATATGAGTTGTCCTCTTTTCTAATAACCTTTAGGTTATAAAAACAAATAATAAAAAATTGATAAATTTACCCTTAAAAAATCTAATTTTATTCATTTTTGCATTCTTTTTTATGCTTTAATCTAGTGAAGGCTTATTTGAAACTAGTTATCCTCCACAATCATCATATCCTAGTTGCTATAAATCTATTTATCTTGTGTAGTGTCTGTTTAGGTTTAAGAGACATCAAAATAAAAAATAATCAGGGTAAATACAAAATCTTGTAAGAATTTTGAAATTAATGGTTTCGGATGGAAATGGAAACCTTAACTTTATGCTAGTTTTATGATAATTGGTTCTTAAATTTTTTTTATTGCTATCTTCTAAGAATTAGAATGGCAGTAAATATATTTGGATGAACTCAAATGAGTATTGATGGAGGAGCCATATTTAAAAAAACCTAGATATAATTGATGAAATTAATACTATAAGTTTTAATATACTATAATTTAAATTAATTGTTCACAAATAAAAATTACTATTAAATTAAAAAAATGTTCAAAGTGGCAATAAGAAATTTTTTTTTTTTTTTTATTATTATTGAATTTGAACTTTGAATGACAAACAAGCTGTTTGAACTTCCCAAAATCATATTGGATTTATATTAGGTGTGCCATGTAACAATTGATGTAAGGATTATACATTACCAGAAATTCGCTAAATAGCAACGGATTTACCGACAGAATATTTCCGTCGGTAATTTGATGTCGAAATTACCGACGGATAATATTCCGTCCGTAATTTAGTAGGTAACTACGGACGGAAAATTTTCTTCGGTTTTTACCGACTAAATTACAGACGAAAACGTTTCCGTCGTAAAAAAAACGGGTCACTGACGTGGAGGTTTTGGCGGGTTATTTTTTCAGACGGAATCACCAACGGATTCAAAAAGACAGCCCGTACAGCGACCGCCGTTTATATTACCGACGGAATCACCGATGGATTTGAAATAACAGATCCGTGCGGTGACGTGTTGATTGTACGGTCAGAATCAATGACGGTTTCACCGACGGATAGTCCGTCGGGAAAACTGTTGGTAAAAGTTAATATATGTCCACTCCACCGACCCTCTCCTGTCCTATTTCTCCTTCTTCTTCCTAATCCCAACTCTCCCCATCTGCAAACAACCAGCCCCCCCTCCCCCTCAAACAAAAATCTCCCTCATATAAGCACAACAAGTTATATTTCTTGAAGTTTTGTGGTCACAACATCCGTGTTTTGATTTACCGAAGGATTTTATCAATTTTTGTAAGTAATTCTTTCTTTTTAAATTTTAACATTTAATTAAATGTCAATTTTATCATTTTTTTAGTATATGTATTTTGTTAGTAAATGTACATGTTTTATTGTTATTTCTCAAACAAACTTGTAGTATATGAATGTATAATTCTATACCTGTTATGGTTTATTTTAGATTTTGTAAGATTGTATTTGTTTGTAAATTGTTAAAACTTTATAGAACTACCGAAGTACATGTGCTGTTTTGAAATAATTAATAGCTTACTTAATGAGTCCGTTTAAAGTTTTGTCATTGGTATTGCGGAGTGGTAATTTCTGTAAATTTATATATTTTAATTTGTATGGACGTTGATAAATGATAATGAATATTTAATATTTATGAGAAGTTATGATTGGTTTGTTGGATAATCTCGAGGTAAAGTAATATTTTTGCAAGTTTATTTACCTAACTTAGTTAATTAATACATTATGTTATCATAATTTTATAGAGGTTCGATATAAATCATGGATGATCGTTCATGAATGTATCGAGATTCACCCCAAGGATTACGGAGGATGAATTATTGTAACGGGGTTCAGGGTTTTATTAATTTCGCAACATCTATTCCTAGAAATTTTACTGGAGGCGGTATTAGGTGTCCATGCAGGAAGTGTCAAAATAAAAAGTATCTGCATCCAAATGTTGTAATGATGCATCTTATACACAAAGGGTTTATGGAGAATTACCAGTGTTGGTATGCACATGGAGAAGTATTTATTAGCGAGAGTGAGAGGAGAATGGAAGAAACGGTGGTTGTGTCTACTTCTAGTGCTAGCAACGTTCATGAAGCGGCAAATGACAACACTAATCCTTACAGAAATATGGTTATGGATGCAATGAGAATGAATGAAGGTAATGTCAGTCAATGTCCAATCGTAGAAGAAGAACCTGATGGAGATGCAGCTAGGTTTTTTGATTTGTTGAAAGATTTTGACGAACCATTATGGGATGACTGCACGAACCATAGTAAATTATCAGTCGTAGCACAGATGTTCACCATCAAGTCAGATCACGGGTTGAGTGAGGCCGGGTATGACAAGATTATTGAATGGGCAAGAAGCATTTTACCTAAAGGGAACATGCTGAAAGAGAACTTCTATGCTGCGAAGTCCATGATGAAACCCCTCGGTTTATGATACCAAAAAATTAACATGTGCCCTAACTTCTGCATGTTATACTACCTTGAAAATGCTGAGATGACCGAGTGCATGATATGCGGGCATTCCAGTTACAAACCTAGAACTGGCAGGGGAAAGACTCTAGTGGCATATAAAAAACTTAGATACTTTTTGATCACACCTAGACTGTAGAGGTTATTCATGTCACCAAGGACTACTGAGCACATGACATGGCACCAAGCACACCATGCGGTTGATGGAGTGATGGTTCATCCTTTTGATGGCAAAGCCTGGAAACGCTTTAACAGTGTTCATCCTCACTTTTCAGCTAAATCAAGGAATGTACGTCTTGGGTTGTGTACAGACAGATTCAACCCATTTGGGTCATTTGCTGCTCCTTATTCTTGTTGGCCGGTCATACTCACAGTATATAACTTGCCACCGGGAATGTGTATGAGGTTGGAGTTCATGTTTTTATCTACTGTCATACCCGGTCCAAGAAGCCCGAGGCGGAATATAGATGTTTTTCTTCGACCGTTGATTGATAAGTTGACGCAGTTGTGGTCCTCCGGAGCTCTGACTTATGATATATTGAGGAAACAAATTTTCCTTATGAGGGCGGCTTTGATGTGGACTATCAATGATTTTCCAGCTTATGGAATGCTTTCTGGTTGGAGCACGCATGAGAAACTCGCATGTCCATACTGCATGTAAAACAACAAGGAATTCACTCTAGCAAATGGAGGTAAAGCTTCTTTTTTTGACTGTCACCGTCGCTTCTTTCCACTTAATCACAGGTACAGAAAAAACAGAAAAGATTTCTTTATTGGTAGAGTTGAAAAGATGTTGCATCCCCGCGTCTTTCTAGTGAAGAATTGCATGATGTTGTCTTAGAATACGGTGACATTGTGTTTGGCCTTCAATCAGGTAAGAAAAAGTTTCCTGATTTTGGTTTGACCCATAATTGGGTAAGGCAAAGTATCTTTTGAGAGCTTCTTTATTGGAAGACCAATCTGCTCTGCCATAACCTTGACGGCATGCACATTGAAAAGAACACGTTTGAGAACATTTTCAACATCGTCATGGATGTGAAGGGGAAGACAAAGGACAACATCAAGGCTAGATTGGATGTAGCGCTGTTCTGTAACTGTAAAAATATGGAGTTGGTTTATGATGAGTCACGGGTTGCAAAACCAAGAACAAGCTTCGTGTCAGAGAAAAACGCACAACTGCTAGTCTACAAATGGCTTAAGAGTCTGCGTTTTCTGGATGGACATGCATCGAACATATCAAGGCTGGTTAATATAGGACTGCAGATTATATGGAATGAATAGTCATGACTGCCACATGTTTATGCAAACACTCATCCCATTAGCTTTTCGTGATTTGTTGCCAAAGGGAATATGGGATGCACTCACGGAGATCAGTCATTTCTTCAGAGATATATGCTCCAGCAAGTTGAATGTTGATCATATTGAGAGGCTTCAAACGAATATCGTTGAGACACTGTGCAAACTTGAGATGATATTCCCTCTATCATTTTTTGACTCAATGGAGCATCTCCCTATACATCTACTGTTCGAGGCAAAAGCTGGAGGACCCGTCCGATATAGATGGATGTACCCATTCGAACGGTTAGATATTACAGTTGCAATGTAATTCATATATAAAAGTATTTTATATGTTTTTCTTAATTGAAAATACTTGATTAATATTTCAATGCAGGTACTTGTTTAATCTCAAGAAAAAGGTTAAGAACAAGGCGCATGTTGAG
Organism: Populus deltoides; assembly: GCA_015852605.2. Lineage (NCBI taxonomy): Eukaryota > Viridiplantae > Streptophyta > Magnoliopsida > Malpighiales > Salicaceae > Populus > Populus deltoides. Next base: position 7,407,579 of record CM027584.2, on the reverse strand, counting down.
GCTTCGATATGTGAGGCCTATATTGTTGAGGAGATCTCAACATTTATCTCGTACTATTTCGAACCTCATCTGAGAACGAGAATCAAAGGGTTTTATTTAACTGTGATGAGCTGAGACCTTTTATTTAGTAAGTTTATACTAATTAAACTTTGTTAGTAATATACTGTTAATTATATATTGTAATATCGTACACTCATTATCACTTGCAGGCAATATCGACAATATTTGCTCTCCAATAACTCACAGCTAACCGAATCCCAGATCTTTCAATTACAAGATGAGCAGTTTGCCACGTGGTTCAGAACACATGTAAGCACTATCACAAACTCATTCTAACTTGTAAAATTACTGTACGTATGCATGTCATTACGAGATTCTCGTTCATTGACTGTTTATTGATGTACATTACATACAAGGTTTATCAAATGGGAAGGAGTGCACCTAAGTCATTGTCTTTACTAAGCCTAGGGCCTGAAAGAAAATGTAAGTGCTACAACGGGTATTTTGTCAATGGATATGTTTTCCATACTGAAGAATATGGGCAAGGAAGAAAGACATACAACAACGGTGTTTGTATTAAGGGATCCACTAGTAGTAAGTTAGAAGTTGACTACTATGGTAGATTAGAAGAGGTTGTCGAACTGCAATATCATAACGAGCAGAATATAATGTTTTTATTCAAATGCTATTGGTATGACACAACTGACAGAGGAATCAGAGTTGATCCGCACTATGGTCTGGTCAAAATCAACTCAAAAGCTAGACTCCGCAACATAAACGATGTCTTTGTTTTCGCAAAACAATGTCAACGAGTTTATTACACATACACCCCTTCATTTCGAAAGGATCAATCAAGAGTGGATTGGTTGTCCGTTTTAAAAACGAAACCCCGGGGTCGTGTCGAGGTTGTTCAGGATGAGAACAAAGACACAAGTGTGTGAGATGAAGTCTTTCAAGTTAGTGAGGTGGTTGAAACATATCAAGTTGCTCCTTCGATTGAATTGGAAGAAAATTCAAATTTTCGCGTATTCGATGATAGTCTTGTTGATGTTGACGCAGGGGAGTTGAATTTTTTTTTGAGCTCTAGCGGACAAGCAAATGTTGATGAAGAAGATGATATTCATATTGAAGATTACGATGAAGGTGATGACAATTCAATTGATGATGAAGAAGAAGAAAATTCTGACTAACTACCAAAATGAAACCCTATGTAAAACCCTTTTTTTCATGTAATTTAGATTATGAATGATATATTTTGAAACACAAAATATTTATTACTTGAAATAATTAGTTGAAATGCCACAATTACAAAATAATTACATGAAATAATTATTGATCATGGATGATATATTTGGTAACATGAAATAATTACTTGAAATGCCACCACAACACCGACGGCCACACCGATGAATTTATATCCGTCGGCATTTCACAGAGAGTTCTAAAATAATTACTTGAAATGCCACCACAGCAGTCCGTCGACATTTTGCAGAGAGTTCGAAAATAATTACTTGAAATGCCACCACATCACTGACGGCCATACCGAAGACTTTATATCCGTCGGTACGTTGTCGGCGGGTCAATTTTACCGACAAAATTCCTGACGGACTGCGCGAATTTCAAAGGGTTGTGCATTAAATGCATCTCTGAGTTCGAAAATATTGCAGAAGGATTTACCGACGGACCACGAAAAATATGGAGGGTCATCGAAAATTTGGTGCGAAATTCAAAATTTACCGATGGATTTTTGACAGTTCACCAATGGAATAAATTAAAATAATAATTAATTTTATATCCGTCGGGGGATCCGTCGGTAAAACTGTCATATAAGTTCCAAATGACCACGGCTCGGGTTCATTTTTTTCTTCTCCTTCGTTTCTCACCTTAAGATTTCGATTTTTTTCCTCTCTATTCTTCAAAGCTTTCACCTCCAATCTCTAGCAAGTTTTCTTGTAAATCTTCATCAGTTTAAAAGGTATGTGTTTCTTCTATTTTATTTTACTTTAATGGTTTTTTTTTTGCTATTTTTTTTTTGTTATGTTATTTGTTTTGGTGTATTTTTTATAATGTAGATAAAGTCTATAGTTTTTTTTGCATAATTCATTGCTAAAGTCTATAGTTTTTTTTATTGAATTTATTGAATATTTTTTATTGTTGTATTGACATAATTATTATTAGTTAATTTGTTGAATATTTATTGTTAATGTTGAATTTACCATAGAATTAATAATTGAATATGTTGGAATAATTATTAATTTTACTCTATTATTGCATGATTTTTGTTTTAAGTTTTCCATTTATTTTGATTGTTATTCTAGAGGTTTTTTTTTAATTTATTGTTTTGTTGTATTGGCATAATTATTGAATAATTTTTTGAATTGTAATTGTTAATGTTGAATTTACTTTAGTATTAGTAATTGAATATTTTGGATTAATTATTAATTTTACTCTATTTATTGCATGATTTATGTTTAATTTTTTTCATTAATTTTAATTATTAGTCTACAGTTTTTTTTTAATTTATTGAATATATTTTATTATTGCATTGGCATAATTATTGAATAATTTGTTGAATTGTAATTCTTAATGTTGAATTTACCTTAGAATTAGTAATTGAATATGTTGGAATAGTTAGTATAGATTGCTTTTGTTAATATATGCAGGTTTGTGGATTTGGGTAGTAGCCAGTAAAGGGGAGGTGCTGTCGAAATTTTTTTTAACATTTGAATTTAATTATATAATTATTTGTATAAAATTGTGTAGATGCGTAGAATGAAAAGCAGAGTTGGTCGCTCACGTACGGTCACAGCTAGTTCGTCTAGCAGTGATGATGATATTTCCTTAGGTGCCTCTCAAGAAGAGGCACCTACATCACCTGCGTGGTCAGCCGATGCTGCCTCTTCCAGCGCTACTTCATAGCGCAGAGGCGGGGTGCCTTCTCAACGGAATCAATTTACCGCAAGTACGAGGCACAGTGGAAGGACGACCTTTCAATGTAAGTTTGTTAAGGTTTAATTTTTTTTTTTTAAAATTACAACATAATTTATGAAGTAATCACTATTTAATTTATTTCATTTATTTTTAGGTTCACAAACATTAAGGCCGCCCGAGTAATATCATCGGCGTTTAAATCATCAATGCAGATTTCATTGTTTCAATGGAGTCAGATATCCAAGCATCCTGAATGGATGCCTCAAATCAATGCATGGTTTGGCAGATTTCAGGTTGGTGTTAATTTATAATTTTTAGCTTATTTCTAATAAATTATTAATATAATTGTAAATACATTATTATTTTTATTTAAACTTGTTTATTTATACACAGCACAAATTTGACTGGGACAGTGAGCATAACACTGTTGTGTGGGTGTGGGAAAATTACGCGGCAACTAGGTACGATCGAAAACAATACAAGATTTTTTTAGACAAAAATTTACGTTTCGAAATGTAATTTTTGATTGCGTGAAGTAGGTTGCGTGATTTTTGGTAGAAGCATAAAAAAAGGCAAAAACAACCGCAAGGGATAGGGTTTCTAAGGCTGGAACGATGTTGCGGTTTGGAGGGATTTCAAACCGATATACATCCCGGAAGATATATGGCCGCACTATCTTGAGCACGTGACGTTTGAGCGGTTCACATGACGCTCACAGTCCGGTGCTGGCAACCGGAATCGGCCAATTCATGGCGGGGTGACAACGCACACTGGCGGCTCCGTTCTGTTTGCTGCACATGCGAAACGGATGGTAAGATTAATTTAAATGAAATATATCGTTAAATTTAGTTGTTGTTAATATATCTTTTTTCATTATAGGCTGCGTCTCTTGGACGTGAGCCGAGCCCGATGGAGCTGTTTGTGGAGACGTACGTGTGGAGTCGAGACCGCCAGGAGGGGACGCAACAGTTCGTTGATAACCGTGCTCAACATTTTGTGGTATGTTTGTTCAACCATTTTATTTTGTAAGTTATTATGTTTATTGTATTGAATATGATGATTTCTTTTTTTTTTTTTTTTATTTTCAGGACACCTATAATAATCGATTGAGGGAGAGATACAGGGACGATATTTTGACCCATCTGGAATTCGATCCGGATTTGTGGATGGAGGTTGGCTCGTCAGGTGGACCCGATAAAAATCAGGTTTACTGGCTCTCCAACACTACGGCCGACAACTTGCGGTCGACCCATAGTGTTTCAACCGGTAGGAGCTCCCAATCAATATCGAGCTCCCAATCTAAGGAGTTCGTGGCCTTGCAGCAACACACGGCTCAGCTCACCGAGAAATATGATAACCTATCAGCGGAGTACTCACAACTCAAAATGTCTCATGCACAACAAAGAGCGGAACAAAGAGCGGAGACTGAGCAAATCAAAGCGTCTCAAGCACAACAAAAAGCGGAGTATGAACAACAAAAAGCGGCTTATGAACAATAAAAAGCGGCTTATGAACAGCTTCGTGAAATGATTATGAACATGGCAAATAGTGGAACATGTGCGCCTAATCTTTTTTGGCCGTATAACCACCAGCCTCCTCCAGGATCTCCTACTCCTCCTCCAGCTCCACTTTTATATTAATTTGTAATAAACATTATTTACCTTTAAAACTTCATTTAATATTTTTCTTGAAACATATTCAGTTTGTAATGAATATTATTTAACTTTGTTTTTTTTTTCTTATGTTTAATATAAATTTTATTTGCATAATTGGTTTGTATTACAATTAATTTATATAGATTTATATTATATATCCTAAATAATTTTTTAAAAACAAATTCAGAAAAAAACTATTACCAAGGATTTTACCGACGGATTAATTCGGTCGGTATTTTAAACACTCACCGACAGACTTACCAACGAAATTAATCCGTCGGCATTTAGCAATAGCTGCCACACATACCGACGAATATACAGACGAATATATTCGATCGGTATTTTAAACACTCACCGACAGAATTACCGACGGAATTAATCCGTCGGCATTTAGCAGTAGCTGCCACACGTATTGACAAATATATAGACGAATATATTCGGTCGGTATTTCATACACTCACCAACAGATTAACCGACGGTTATTTTCCGTCGGTAAATCACAATATCACTGACAGAATACAACTCAGTCGGTATATTTCAAGTGAGAATCTTTTTTTTTTGGCGCGCAAATTCCGTCTGTAAAACCATAGGCAAATGATTTTTTTGTTTTTTCGACCGATATAGTGATGGAAGGGGGAATCACCGATGAGTGGAAAGCCGACGGACTTAATCCGTCGGTGATGACGTCGGTAAAAAAATCACCGACGAACTTCTAATCACACACCGACGGAATTGTTTTGTCGGTAAAACTGTGCAATCTTGTAGTGATATACCAATAAGTTTTTTTTATAATAACACAAACTTTGTTCAAAACATTTATTTTAATAAAAATATTTGTAATTTTTAAAAATATCACATATATTAAAAGAATTATTGATAAATACTAAATAGATTCTCTAATCTTAAAACAAACTCTACATGCCAGCATAAAAATACTTATACTCCATATAAGAATTCTATTTTTGTTTATGACAATATATAATATATTTCAATACAATTCCTTAGTTTTAATTATATCTCTTACTAAAAAATACTAAAATATTAATATACTTCCTAAAAAATATATTAATTTTATTTTTATATTATATATTTATTTATATATCACATATAATCTTAAATCATATATAATTAGTTTATCAAATCACCCATTACTTTATCTTTACTACTAAACTTGAAAAAGATTAAAAATATGTCAACGAAGACAATAATTAAAATATCAAATATAATAAAATTATATCATATTAAATTCATCAAATTATTAAATCAAGACCTTAGTAATTAATTATATGGGATTTGTTTTTGTTATAATTATCTTATATATCATATTTGACTCATGAATGGATTCACAAATTTTTCTGAACAAATTTTCATTCGTACATACATTTTTAATATTACCTTACATATAACTAAATATAACTCTTAAAATAAAAATAATTTATAAGAATTATAATGTTAATATTATCATGTTAAAAGTTAATCAAGCCTTGAATAATATTTTTGTTAACAATTTATACTGTTACTCCAAAGGATATTTGATGCTAGCTTTGCAATTAGGGTGTTATTTGGGTTTAGAAATTACTAGTGTTGTTTTTTTTTCTACAGTATAAACTTGTAATTCTTATAACCCTATTTTGTTTTAGCCTTTTATATCTACTTTTTAATTTATTGAATTTTTGCAAGAGCCTTTTATATCTAAATCCTAAAGATAAACAATTATTGGTGTCATGTCATCATTAGTTATGTCATGTGATTACCAAGGAACTCCCCCCCCCTCAATTAATTGGTTGAAAATTTCTTTAGCTTTTTTGATGTCAAAAGAGTGTTATTTACCCTCATCGATAACTTTAATGTAGTAATCTCAAACTATCTTTTCTCTTTGAGTTTTGTGACTATCAAAGTCCAAGTTGATCATTCAATAGGTCATTACAACCTCATTCAAGTAGCTAACTAGGTAAGTTCCCCTTAATGATTTCTTTTCTACTTGTTTACCCAGCATCTTTTCATACCAAACAATATTGTCTATAAGGGTATAGATACCAATATATTTGTTTATGACCAAACTCCTTTTTATATTTCATAATATCTCCTTTAAAATAAGTTTGATACACTTCTTCTCTATTATAGTTGTTGTATCCTCTGTTTTGAGAGTTCTAAAATGAAGTGCATAACTTTTCATGGATTCTTATATATTTTGAACAATTTTGGCCAAGTTAGCTAGTGTTATCTCTAGTTATGTCTCATAAAAGTGCTCATATAAACAAGCCTTCATTTCCTCCCAACTATTAATGAAATTTGATAGTAATAAGGAAAACTAGTGGAAGGTAGTTTTGATTAATAATGAACCAAATAACCTTAGTTTCATGAAGGGATTGACAACAGTATTACCGTATTGATTAATGAATTTGGTGATATGTTCCTTTGTTAACTTACTATCTTCCTAAAAAAATGATTAAAATTAGTAATTTTGATTTTTTTTTCTGGAATTGGATGGGTTTGATCGATCCACTTAGGGCATGGATGATGATATATAGGCCTTAATGTATATCCAATATTTATCCCTATCTCTTCTAAGTGTTAGGCTAATTCAATCTTGTCAATCCTTCTTCTTGGTTGCTATTTAACAACTGGTCCTCCAAGTATATGAGGATTGACATTGCCTTATTGAAAAGTAGCATATGGGGCATTGTATTACCTAAATATAGATTGGGTTATCTATAGATAAGGCTATTGGGCTATATAATTTGATTAAGGCTATTTATATACTTAGGGAGTAAATTGTACCTTATTGTGATCATGCTTTAATATTGTTGAGGTTGCGACTATGTTTACTACATAGGCATACGATACCCAATATGAGGCTAAAAACTTCTATACATTCTCATTAAAGTGTTTACTATAGGAAGAAACCATGGTACTTGCCACACAAGTGTCTGCATGTGAGATCTATTCCACCTTATCTATTTTTTAATCTAATTAAGCTAATCAATCATATCTTACATGATTATATTAACCATCATAATTTTATTATGATAAGTTATGTTTGATTTATTTTTGTCATCTCTATTTGGATGGCTCTTAAATCAACCTATATAAGTTTGTTTAATGATAATAACCATCCATCAAAAGGAGCTATTGATGACTAATTGGAGTTCGATTATAGTAGTTGTGACCACCTAATTACATTATTAATTTCTAGAAAGGGATATGTGTGATGTTATGATAAAGGTGTAGGAATGCCACTATATCTTTTAAAAGTCGATGAGGATCACTATGACCATCCATATACAACTCTTTGCTATTAATAAAAGTTAGGTGATGAAGAACTATCATATGATACATCTAATTAGGGTTGCTCAATTGGATCTTGTATTTGTCAATTACATGTATTGATTTTTCATCAGTCATAATAATGATATTTTTACAATATTGTTTTTAAGATAACATGATGACTAATATTTTATTATGTTAATAAATATGTCTCACTACGAATGTTAATCTATTACCCTAACAGATAATTTGGGCCAATATGCTATTTATTCTTCATTTTTTGTTTTCAATGAGGAAAATTATAATTAAAAACTAAATATTGAGCCGAGATAGATAATAACCTCATTTCCTACTTTGATTTAACATATTAGAAAGAAAAAGGAATGTAAAATAATCAAATCTAGGTAAATTTGTTTTTTAAGAAAGCAATAAAAAATAAAGGCAAAAATTGTGAAAAAAAAGAACAAGGAAATGAAAAGTGATAAATAAAGGATAAATTGTAGAAAGAAATTGTGCATATGTAAATTACCATCATTTCTAATAATTTGATGGACTTTTATATTGTTATAGAGGTTGAGTTTCATATAAATTTCTAATTCTAATCTTATAAATACTATTTATAATAGATAAGGGGTTTATATTATGAATTCTAATATAATATGAATTTCTATTTACGCGCCTCTTTCTTGCAATCATATGAATTCGAACTAAATTGTAAAATTTATCAGCTTATTCCATAGTGGACTCTTGTTCTGGATAGAATTTAATCTTTTAGCCAACCATGCAAACTAACTTTATGTACAATTGCGTTTTTCTGCTAGATCAAGATTTTTAGCTTTCATGACCGATCATTACTTATAATCCTTTGGTTCATTTCTTTCTATCTTTCATGATTGATTTGGACTCTTCTGAAATATATTTGATTTTACTTTCATTGATTGATTTTAGCCTTCCTTTCCTTGTGATTATGAATGACTACTATTTTTATTTAGTTGATACGTAAATATAAAATCTTAATCCTACACAAACTCTTTATACCAGACAAGAACTATACAATCTTAATCACAGTACAAACAATTATAAAGATAAAATTTCATGTAAATATAAAATCTTAATCCTACACAAACTCTTTATACCAGACAAGAACTATACAATCTTAATCCCAGTACAAATTATAATATCCTATAAATCATATATGTTCCTATCAATCATAATGTCCACCAGTTATCCTACTTAAGACTCATTTTTTATGTAGGATTTGATTAGTCAATCATTTAATATGAATCTTAATCTCCTAGATGATTGTTGATTTCACCCTTCTTTACTAGTTGGTGGTCAATTTTATCTTCTTCACTAGTTTGCTTACAAACTAATTATGAACAATTATTGTTCTTAATCCAGCTGGAAGGAAGGATGCATGCAAATAAAGGAGTATAAATTATACAAGGATTAAGATTGTACGATCCTTATCTGCCAAGATAGTTTGTATAGGATTAGAATTTTATGTTTATGGAAATTCTATCTCTATAGTATTATAAATAGGTCATGCAATATCTATAAATGATGACCAACCCTATATACACAATTTATTAACAATCTTTTGCTATATATAGTTTTTTTTGCTTATCACAATTTTTTCTTATTTTCTTGACACCTTTTATTTATAGCTTTATTTACTTGTTTTATGTTTTTCTTTAGTTTATTTTTTGACATTACCCTTATTTTATTCTTAATTTATTAAGGTCAAGTTTATAACTCCATATTTTGTTTGTTCTCTAATTATAGGTTCTCCTCGTTAAAATAAAGAAACTAAGAATATATCGCATATTAATCAAAGAATCAATAATTGATTAATATAATGATAATGATTAATCAAAGAAATTATTTGACATATCAATAAACCTAATACTAACCTTATTTGTTATAAACATGGTAGAGAATCTTTTAGTGAGGGATAATTACAGCGCATAAAACAAAGTGATGATTGATTTCCATTATTCGAGAGCTACCCTTTTGCTACTACCACTGCCAATGTTAATGTTATATTTCTTGAAATAGTAGGTTGTGTAATTATTTTAAAATCATTTGAAGGATCTTATGGTTATCAAACCTTAATGGAAATAGTATTTGGTGATTCAAAATTGATACCTTTTTAAATGCCTGACTATTTGACTAAGCATTATAATGTTGTTGGGAATTTTGTAGTTTCAGGTGCATTCTAAGATCAGTGTTTTAATTCTATGAATGCTAACACAATCACACCAAAAAGGAGGAATTTGAATGTTTGCAAGAGGAAATTAAAAGTTAAGGTTATGAATGTAAGAGGTTGATATGTACCGATGGAGTAGAAAGTGACTGACTTTATAGACTTAACAATAACATTTGCTAATGTAGGAAACTCTCATCCTGCTTATGATATGGTAGTTGTTGTCCAATATGAACCTGATATAAATATTGGTGCTATTATAGGTGTTGATGTGACAATAAATATTATTGATCATTGTGAAATGGAAGAAATGACTTATTAAATTCATAAACAAATCAAGTACAAGGAGAATGATTAAGCTAGAGTTTTTTTTAGCTCTTTTTCTTCCATTGGTAATACATAACACTTTTAGTGAAGATATTTGCTTCTGGAATTCTCATGACCAGGTAGTACCAGTAAGAGAAAGATTATAAAAAATATTATTTTTACCTTTTAGCTAGATGTTTACTATTTATCAGAGACATATTTTTTTTTTGATGTCTTAGACTCTTTTATTAATAGATTATGAATGGTTATGAAATTAGATGGAAATGTATTAGTTTAAGAGGTCGAACAGGTGGTATATTGGTGGTATATTGGTAATATGAAATGATGTATTTAAAGTAGTTTATGTTGAATTTGGTTCTTAGTGAGAGGCTTTTTTTGGTTTTTTATTAAAGCTAATTTTAACCATGTCTATGCCTATTCTACTATGGCTAACATAAAATTTTTATGGCATGAGCTGACTATATTGAGACTTTATTTTAGATTACCTTTGTTTTAAAAGAAATGGTTTTTATCGGAGAAGATATTTATTATCTAGGTTCAAAATTCTTAGAAATAAGTTTTGTGCCTGATGGCCATAAATAATATTTACATCATTATAGTTCCAACAATAAAGGGTGCTCCTAGATTCGCTGATTGTGAGCCTATTACTCATAGTGAACAGTTTGTATAAAATCATTATAAATATGCTTTATTTAAAGGTTGAATAATTTCATATAATAGGTTATTAGTTAGAATCAGTCATTTTTTGATTTCAGGGATTAAGCTTTAAAATCAATTTCAGAAAGCTTTTGATTTAGTCATGTAGGAGTACATTATTCAAGTAAAGGGCTATATAAGTTTTGGTGTTAAAAGGAAAAATTGAATTAATTAGTGCATCTTAACCTTAAGAGTAGCCATCTTTATTAATGGATCACCAATTGCTAAGTTTGCTATGGCTAAAGGAATTCATCAATGACCCTCTTTTTTCTTTTCGATTTGATGCAGAGGTAGAGAGTTAATTTGTTTTTTTAGGTTAATATCTTCAATTTAATTTCTGTAGGTGGTGATGTGGCTGTAATTTAGTCCCAGCAAGCTGCCTAGCTGAGGAGAAGAGGGCCAAAACTGAGCAACAAGGAAAAAGGAGGAAGAGGACTAACTAGCTAGGCTTAACAAGTGAAAACCAAACAACAAAAGAACTCTAGCTAACACTTCAAAATGAATTACTTTTTGTCATGTGCTAAGGGAAAGTAACAGGGTAGCTGATACTTTAGACAAGCATAGCATCCAAAAGCGGGCAGAATTTTTGTCCCTTTTCTCTCTCAAATATTGTAATTTCTAGGCACTATCTTGTTGCTCGTCTTTTTTCGTTTATTTTCTCTTGACTTTCATGTAATTCAATTATTACAATATGTGTTCTCACTGACCAACGAAAAAAACATGAAAGACTAGTCATGCGTCTTTATCATGTGAGTTCTTAATTAGAGGCTCAGGCGTGAAAATAACCTATTTTAATATCTTTTGAACTTTTTGACTCTGTTTTAAATTGATTGCTCGATATTTTCTTTTTCTAATGATGATGGAGAGAAGTATTCTTACCGGATATATGTCAGGAAAATGGCTGGTTAAGAAGTTTGAAGTATATATGAGCTTGAAGAAAGAAGGATTTATATTACATTAATCTGTGTTTTCACCTCTAATTTTGAATAAATGGTTGATTAGTTATATAAACTTAATAATATTTTAAAAGTATTTTTGAAAAAATTTAAAATTTAAAATTTTTTATTTATTTGAAATTAATATTTTTTATGTTTTTAGATTATTTTGAAATGCTATGTTAAAAATAAATTTTATAAAATAAAAAATATTATTTTTAAATAAAAATATTTTAAAAAACATCAAAATCAACAATAACAACGTCAAGAATCTCTTTGGCCACCATTCTCAAGGTAAGTACAGACATTTTGGTTATGAAAATTAGTGAGTTTTGCTGCTAAGGCTCACGAAAAGGGTGTTTGATTTGACCTTAAAAGAACAATTGTGTATAAGCGACAACCCTAATGAACTTTTTAATATTCTTTTATTCTGAAGGGCTGGATTGATGCCACGTGTTTGTAGAGCACGTGATTGGACTCTTTAAAACTATCAAGAAATGTTAAGGTGACACTGAGTCAATCAATCATACGGAGCCTTTCTTCAAGCCTATCAAATCAAAATATCCTAAATATTGCCAAAGGTCCCATATCACGTATCCTTGACTTAGCTTTATAAGCAAAAGCCCCAATCAAGGTGTTTCGCTCGACACTGATCCACGTAGATGTTGTTTAGAATAGGGATATGTTAGATACACGAAAATTAGAGTATTTATTATTATATTTTTATTAATAAATATTTATTATTAATAAAAACTTAATTTATCTTTAGTATTTGATTTATGAATATAGAACAAAGATAAAATTCATGGAACAAAAATGTTTTACAAAAAAAAATATAAAGTTATTATAATTATGAGATTTATATTGCATCAAAACATTCTTCCTAAAATGTTTCTGGTCGACGCTCTCTTAAATACTAGACATTTATTAGAGTCGTAGAGACTAATATATATTATATTCTTTCCTTTATGAAAGGAATCAATTGTTCTCATAAGTTGAGGTATAAGGGATACCTAGAACTAATATATAGGTGCTTTTCATAAAATATATACACTAAACTGAACCGCGTGAGAATTTTATACGGAAAAATCACATATGTCTAAGGAAAGGCTCACATGATGGTTTTGTAAGTGATCCTTAAACTTGAAATTACCAAGTTATCTTATATAAAAAATGTTATATTTTGATCTTGTTACATGTTATCTTAATTAAGGTATCAAAGGGGAAGTCATTGGATATAACATGAACTATATGAAGGTACTTGAGTGATCAAGAGAGAATTCATCACCTTAGACGAATTAGAAAAAATATTTTATTTATTCTCAAATATTATTGACTAGGAAATACTTGGCCAAGGTGGAATGAGATTTGAAAAGAGTTTCAAATCTTATTCAAACAATCAATTACTATTAAGTAGAGAACAAACATGATAACATGATAGACATACTTCATGCTTTAATGTTAAATTAGAATATTATTAATAAAAGGATATTAATTACATTGAGAAACCAGTCACTAAAAGGTTAAGTTAAACCACTAATGACTTTTCTAATGTTTAGGATATCATGACACATTGTTAGACGATGCACCTGATTTTTAAATATAAATTAGTCAATTGTTAAATTGATAATAAATTAAAATTTTTAATTTATTTAATTCTATTTAATTATAATTATGATTTTGGGCCAACATATTATGAACTTAATGAGTTACACACATTAAGAATTATTAGTAAGAAATTAAACTAGGATGTTTTAATAAGTATAGCTTAATTAAAATATATTTTATAAATTAAAGACAAGAATATAATTAATATAGAGATTATATTTCTAAACCTAGAAAAATCAAGTAAGGATTTGATTGAGTTCATTTCTAAAATTGTCCTAAATTAATATTTGGATATTATTCAATGGGCAAGTTGATATTTTACTAATTTATAGTGTTTTTCAAATTTTCATATAAATAGTAAGTTATGCCTCTTATTTTTAATAAGTTGTTGTGTGTTAGATAAAAAAACTACATAAATCACAGAATAAAGAGTTAGCAATCTAGGCATAACAATTCTTCTCTCCTAAATAGGGATTTATGAGATTTATTACTGGTGGTTCATGGGAATTACCGTTGGAGGCTGGATAATTGAGTGACTTATGATCTATGACAACTTAGTTTTTAAAGAATTATTCAAAACTGATGAATATCATATCTTCAGGTAATAAATCCCTAAATAACTCTAGATCTGTCTAATGGGATCCTAGGGACTCCCGAATAATTTTGTTGTATCATTTTCATTGTGTGTATTATATTTGGAAACCCAACAGTGTGACCATGAACAAATTCCATGCGTTTACAAGTATAAATAGCAAACTCGATCTCCAACTAATCAAGGTGTGAACTATTTAAAACATCCAACACTTTTCACATATATTTATCACTTGATGGCCGAACCCTGGGTCATTCTGGTGCACCTCACTCTCTTTGGTTCTTGCACCTCACTCCCTTTGGTTCTTGCAAATTAGGTTTGCTACAATTCAATACATCTTAGATTTTGCAGGTCTAGGCTCTTTCATTTAAGCTTCTTATGCTTGCATAAACACAATATTTGACATGAAAACTTATGGTACTTGATAATTACACAGGAATTGTGTATATATAATGATGATGTTGTACATAGTTTTGAAACCCGACCCGGTCAAGTGATTGGGTCATGGGTCGGATGGGTTGACCCGGGTCAACCCAAAAAAAACATTTGCTTTTAAAGTTAAGGTGTTCTAAATAGCTAGATCAATGATGCATCTGAAAAACAAGTTCATGCAGAATCACACTTAAAAGGAAGCCTAACTGTATTCACAAATATATACAATCCAACTCCGATATACTTGAAGACAACTCACTTAACTCGACCATCCTCAGCTTTCAATGTCTGAGTGAAAGGACATGCATACATGCCCAAGAATGGAGCAGCATACTGGGAAAATCAGTAAATGGAACAATTGGATGTTAAAATCAAAACGACAGTACAATTGGATGTTCAATCGTCCGAGCAATACAAAGTAGAAAAAGAGGGGACTGCCTATATATGAGGGAGATGACAAATGCAATCAAAGACGAAGCAGGCTCAACATTCACTTACATGGGGGACTACCTTTCCTATACCACAAACAAACATTTCTTGCTCGTTTTTACTGCCTTCAGCAATCATGCGAAGGTCAAGCAACCCTAACATATATATATGTCAATTATATCTGGTACCTGAACCAGAAAGCAAGATTGTAAATGGATCACAGGGTTATTTACAGCTCATGAAAGGAAATATCAAGCACTGCAGAGCTCACACCATTAATAATCACCAAACTTTAAAAGCAAATGTTAGGGATGCTTGTTCATAAACCAAAACAGGTGCTTGAAATTCTACAAATATAGTTACAAACACTCACATTATACCTATATGATCACAGCTACAACGTAGAATATATTTTCACGAGTACTGATTGATGGCCTCAGACTCTTTTCTATCAATCTTAACCTCTGTTATTCATTAAACTTCCTTTGTAACAAGCTAGCAGCCTTTTTTGGCGTGTAATTAAACACAATTGTAACAAACTAACAATCCAATTCCACACAATACACTGTCATAATCTTGTTCATAAAACAGTCATAAACATTAAACAGCATAATCTTTACATATATTTCCAAATTATAAGCTAAACCTTACAATCTTTAGACACCTCCACACAACGTTTTTTCACTGCCAAATCATGGTAACACAGTAACAGCATCAAAAGAATCAACGAACAACGAATCGGGCTAGAGAGTTCAGTAACAACAAAATCAGTACCAGCATTCTAGAGTTCATCATGCAAACAACAGAGTTCTTATTTTTTTGGCAGAAGTTGAAATCGGGCTAGAGAAATTGAGTTGACTGGCAGAAGAAAAGACAGAAATCGAGCTAGAGAAACATACCTGAGGTGACTGGGCTGCGAATGAATCAACGAACAATGAATCGATGGCAGCGATTGGGCTCGATGGCAGCAGATCAGTTGAGAGTTCTGAAATTGAAATTGATGCCAGAAATGAGAAAACGGCCAAGAATAAAGAAAACAAAGAGTGAAAGAAGGAGATTCAAACCTTTTTCGCGATCAATGGTCAGACGTTGACGTCCCCTGCTCCTCAGCTGGGTTTCAAAGAGGAATTAGGTTACTGATTTAATGATTTTGCTTCGCTCTTCTTCAGTCTTTCTTTAGTCTTCAGTGTTTTGTCATTTTAGAAAGTTAAAAATGACATCGTTTAATCACAGTTAAAATAAAAAAAAGTTGATCGGGTCTTACCCGGGTTTGACCGGGTGGCCCAGGTCCCGGGTCGACCCTCCGGGTTTTCCCGGGCCAATTCCCGAGCGGGTTTTTGCCTTCACCCGGACCGGTCCCAGGCCCGGGTCGGTCGGGTCCCGGGTCGACCCGCCAGGCTGGTCTGAGTTTTAAAACACTGATGTTGTATGGTGTTTTGATTTTTTTTTTTAGTGTATATGTTTTGTAGTCAATTAGTTGGTTACACATGACATTGATATTGTTCATGTAAATATATTTATTTAATTAATTAAAGGATAATTATCTTTAATATTTATCGAATATTTTATTAATGAATCTAAGGTAAAGATAAAGTTCTTAGAACAAAAATGTTTTGCAAGGAAAACTATGAAGTTGTTATAATTATGAGATTCCTATTGCATCAAAGTATTGTTCATAAATGTTTCTGTTCAATGTTCCATTAATACTGAACATTAGTTATAGTTGTAGTTGTTGAAACTGATACATATTATGTCATTTCCTTTATAAAAGGAAGTGGTTGTTCTTATAAGTTGAGGTATGAGGGATATCTAGAACTAATATGGAGGTACTTATTGGATGACATATACATTAAACTAACTCGCAAGAAAATTCCATATGGAGAGATCGTTTGTGTCTATGAAAAGGCTCACGTGATGATTGAGTAAATAATCCTTAGACTTGAGATTACTAAGTTATTTTATATAAAAAGTGTTACGTTTTGATCTTGCTACATGTTGTCCTAATAATCAAGGTTAACATAGAGACAAATATTTGGTATAACATTAACTATATGAAGGTATTTAAGTAATCAAGAAAGGATTCATCACCCTAAGTGAATTAGAAAAAAATATTTCATCTATTTTCAAATAGTATTAATTGTAAATCCTTGTGCAAGGTGGAATGAGATTTGAAAAGAGTTTCAAATCTTATTCAAAAAATCAATAACTATGGTGTTGAGAATAAACATGATTTGATATAGTAGACTCACTTTATGATATAATGTCTAAACCAGAACATGTTGATGAAGAAATAATAATTATATTGATAAACTGGTCACTAAAAGGTTAAGTTAAACCACTCATGACTTTCCTAATATTTGAGAGATCATAATACGTTGCTAGACATTGAACTTGATTTTCAAATATAAATCAATCAATTATTGAATTTATAATACATTACTTTGTTTAATATATTTAATAATATTATAATTAGGTTTATGATTTATGATTTATGATTTATATTTAGGTTAACTTATTAGGGAGCCTAATAGGTCACACATATAAGAACTATTGATTAGAAATTAAATGGGATGATTACTCAAGTGACTTGATTGTAAATAAATTTTAGAAATCAATGACTAAAATGTAATTATTACATGGGATTACAATTCTAGACTTAGAAACAATCATATAAGAAATTTATTGGATAAATTTCTAAAATAACCTAAAATAATATAAGTGATATTATTTAAGGGACAAATTATTATTTTACCATTTATTGGGTTTTTAGGTTTTTCTATTAATAGAAAGTTATGCCTCTTATTTTTTGTGATGTGAATATAGTAAAGTACATAAATATTTAAAACACAAAAAAAAAGTTAACACTCAAAGGTATACCAATTCCTCTCTTTTAAAAGTTAAAAAGATTTTTTATTAATAGTTCGTATGAATTATCATTAAAAATAAAATATTTAGAGAGTTTGTAATTCCTAATAATCCAATCTTGATACAACTATTTAAAGCAGACAAAAATATCCATGTCGCTTTCCTAATCTTTAGCCGCCTACATCCCTCTTGGCGTGTATCATATGTATGTCCCTTTCGGCGTTTCACAAGCCATGATGAACGCGTCCGTTTTGAAAATGTGATTTCCCATCTCAACAAAATTGCACCACCACCCTTCGAACTTCCGTCTCTGATCATACAATACCTTGTATATTAGTGCAACAATATATTTTTCGCACTATATAGTTAAAGATTAACCAAAATAACCTGCACGCGCGCACACGCACACACTCATGTATATGGGCTTGGCAAGCAGACAATAAAAAAAATGAACTTTCTTCAGTAATCTTAAGTGTGTTACTGTTGAATATAAAGCTTATTATAGTGACCCAATCCAGATCTAACCTTAATTCATTAAAAGTCAAAATATGTAAGGATTCCAAGAACGTGCCGTCCACTGATCTCTCCCCTCATTTATTTATTTTTTTCGTAAGAGGGGATTAATAATTAAGTCCATATATATATATATATATATATATATATATATATATATATTCCATGGTCTTCAACATGTAAGCACTAATTAGTAGATCCAGTTAAGCAAAGAACGTGCCATACGTTGTTTTGATAAAACCATGGCAATGATTTGTTTTAATCAAAAGTGCCATGCATGCTGTTGTGCAGAGATTGATAAGCTCATTTGCCAGCAAATATTATTATTATTATTATTATTATATTCCTTGACATAGCTTTGCGAAAGGATTTTCTAATCTCTGAAAAGCATCATTACGGTTGATTCTAGTGCTAAAATCTAGATATTAAAAGATAGAGAAAAACAAAGGAAGAGAGGGAAACAAGCACACGATCCTAGCTACTGCATAGGCTAACAAGTACTAATCCTTAACTAGCCCTATTGCATAAGCAAATTCCTAATTATCGCAGCTTGAGTAGTGTCAGTTGTCTCTAATAGCTCAGAAAGCCGCTCGCTAAGATCATCAACCTCTCTGTGCAAGCTTTTAATATAGTTGCATGTCTCCTGCAAGGCCTTGGCAGCTGAGACCTACGAAGAAAAACAAAATCCAATTTTAAGTTGAAAGCTAGGAAATTAAGCACAAGCATATACAGAAGGTCTTAACATTAGTTAGAAAGTAGAGTGAACGTCATAGCTAGCATATACAGAAGATCTGTAAGCAGCTCAGTACTCCAAGAAATTGCAGTACTTGAATATCAGAAGTGTTACATGGAAGTTTATCCTTAAAGTTCATGTGTCTTTGTGGGTTTTCCATGGATAAGTAGAGGAAGAAGTTAAAGCAAGCACATGCGCTAGAAACTCCACTCACGCTTATGTATCTTAAAGGAAAATGATGAATATATATATATATATATATATATGATGGAATCGATCAATCTTCAATAATTCTACCAATTATTAGAATTGTTTTTCGCTCGTAAACCATGCACATCCGATCCCTTTATTTTTTCTTGGTTTAATTTTTGTTTGAGACCAGACAAATTAATAGGAACGTCATCATCCAGCTCCTGGCTACAATTTGTAACAATCGTTTAGTGGTAAATATAGTATACGACGACTAGTTATAAAATAGACTTAATTGATACATAGCTAGGGATAAGTACTAGAAAAGTGTTTTTTATATATTATTATGACTCCTACTATATTACCTTTTCAGAACGCCGATTTCGAGTCTCGGGAAGAAGTTGTTGCAACTTTGTAACAAGATCAAGGATCTGATCATCATTGATTCTTGAACTACCTGATTGCCTTGATCGCGACTTCCGGCTAGACATATCTTATTGAAATTTATATTAACTTGTAATTAAAACAAAGGCTAGCTAATTAAAGATATATAATTAAAGAAGAAATGATAGTAGTCTATATATATATATATATATATATATATATATATATATATATATAGATTCAAGGTTAATATGACTAGGCACCAAGTAAAATGTATATATAGCTAGGCACCAAGTAACAGAAGGAATTTACTTGTCGGAATTAAATTATTTATAGCTAGAAAAGGAGTGAAGAGACTCCTACTACTACTACAAGTTATGGAAGCAAGCGAGGCACTGGAAGGAGAAAATTAAGAAAGAGAGAGGTAGCAAGAACAAGATCACAAGCAGTGGCGTCGGAGCTGGTGGAGAAAACAAATTAATACATGGGAGAGAGCAGTGGGCTAAGCTTGCATTTAAATAGGGGTTTCAGAGAGAGAGAGAGAGAGAGAGAGAGAGAGAGAGAGAATCAAGTCTGTAGAGATACGCCAAACTGTATTCCTTAGGGTGTGTTTTCAGGTCGGAGTTTGATCTCTACTCGAATCTCACAGTCGGAGCCAGCGAGCACGTCAGTCCCTCCACCCAATACCATCTTATTTTATTATCTCCATAATTAACATTGTTTTTCTTCCGACATGACTAGATTTATTATATATTATCATATAATGTATTAAATTCTTTTACGATAGCAAGACAGATACGAGAGGTGAACGTTTTGGGAAAAAAAAAAAAAAAGTCTCCATTAATATATAAATTAATCTGAAAATATTTTTATCATCAAATCAAAAAAATGTTATGCACTCTATATTTATTAATTATTTTAATCAATAATTCATAATTATAGATCATCTTTAAAATTTAAGCTATGAAAGTAATTTTTTTTTACTTTCTTTTTTCTTAAATAATAGGGAGTGAGGGCAGGGATAAGTCTTTCAATAAATTCTTATTAAATACTAAGTTAATATTTGCTGAGAATTTGTATAAATTATAAGTTCAAGTTAATCAATAGTTCAGTGAATATTTGAAGCTAGTCATTTTTTTTTTAAATCAAATTATTTAAGAAGTTGTTCTGAATTTGCCATATCTCGATAGAGCAATAGTTCACGTAATTGTTTTTATTTTCTTAATATATTTTATTATAAAAATATCAAACGTAGCAAGCTCGTTCTCCTAATATCACTTATTATTAGAGAAAATATAAATTATATCATGAGACTTTACCTAACAGTTTAAGTTATTGGATTGAGATGATTCTTTGACATGGTATCATAGCCTTGATGACCAAGCGATCACGAGTTCGTATTTCATCATTCTTATTTATTTGAAAAACATTAAGCACAAGCTAATGTGGGTTTGTGTAAGTTTCAAGCTCAAAGAATTTTCACTTGAAAGGGTGTGTTAGATAAAAATATAAATCATATTTTGAGACTTTACCTAACAAATTAAATTATTGGGATGAGATGATTCTTTGATACTTATAAACCACATTTAATCAAAAGTAGAACCATGGAGTAGTAATTTAAGATGATTGTTAGTTAAAATATCCCAAAAGAAATTAAAAATAAATTATTCCATGCTTATAAAAATCAAAAGAAAAATAAATGGTTGAAACTCAAAAGGTTAAGCAGAACTTAAAGCATATTTGATTCTTGATTCAAGATAGGTCATGAAGTACCAAATTTATGATTAAAGCTATGTCAACTATATATTATTTTTCTTTCCTTTTTTTTTTTTTGGGAATCCTTTCTTTTCTAAACATGATTATATGGTTGTTATCATAATCAATTACGTGCGATACTTAAAGTCGTGGTTGATTAGGGGATATGCTCATCAACCATGTTTAATTTATTTTTGATGAATCAAATAATTTCTAGAATAATTTTTTTTTCTTTCATATGATACAAATAACCACAATTAAAAACTAAATTCCAAGCCGAGATAAATAGTAGCCTCATAAACAAATGAAATATAAGGAATCCTACTTGATTTTAACAAGCTAGAAAGATAATGCAACAAAACTAAACTAGAAGAAAAAAATAGAAGAAAAAAATGATAGAAGAAAGGCAAATTGCATAAATAAAATGTGTATATGGAGCTAATAATTATTTATAGTAACTGGATGACCTTAATATATTGTTACAAAGATGAAATCCTATGAAAACAACATTTCCTAACTCTATATAAACTGCCCATAGCAGATCAAGAGCTCACAACATAAATCCTAATACAATTCATATCTTTATTAGCACGTCTCTTTCCTAGTAGACATATGATTCCAACCTAACTTGTAATTTATGCTAGTGTAATCTATTATAAACTCTTATTCATAGTAGAGCTTGGTTTTTCTAGTCAATAACGTGAAACCTTATCTCTATGATCAATTACCGTATTCTCATTAATCATGTCTTTTAGCTCTCTTAGATGATTATAACATTTGATTTTTTATGTCGATTGTTTCCTATCTTCCCCTAATCGATTTGGATTCAACTTGGACCTAGTCTATTTACTATTTACAATCAATTTTATCCTTCTTTTTCTTATTTAGTAGTGAATAATTACTATTTTTATATAGTCAACACATGGATGTTTGAATTTAGCTTAAATAATCTCTTATATATTCCTATTAAAGTGTTTCCTATTAGAAGATACCCTGGTACTTGCCCTTCAAGTTTCTGTGTGGGAGATCAATTATACATTAAATTATTCTAAATTTGATTAAGTTAATCTATCATGGCATGCATAGTTTTATTAAATATCATAATATTATTAGGGTGAATCATGTTTGTTATGTTTTTTTTATCTCCAACAAGATGTTCTTATAATAGTATTGAATAATTTTGTTTTATAATAAAAGCATAATCCTTCAAAAGAAGGCATTAGTGGCTAATTGAAATTTAGATATAGTGATTATGATTATTTGACTACACAATCAAGTACTTGAAAGGAGTATGGGCAAGGTTGGGCTAAAGGTGTAAGAATGCCACCATGTTTTCTATAAACTGCTTAAGATAATAATATTTGGAATGTTAGTAAAGATATAGACTACACAGGATAGCCTTCTCATAATATTTCAGTAATTTCTAAATAAACTTTTCATAATATTACAGTAATTTCTAAATATAGTAAAGATATAGGCTATACAGGATAGCCTTCTCATAATATTACAGTAATGAAATCCTATCAGAATAATGATTTCTAAATATATATAAACTTTTTTTTAGCTCATTTGTAACTAAATTGTAATATCTATTAGTGTGTAATATGCTATAGACTCTTATTAAAAAAAAAATACTTATTCTTCTAATTAATTACATGAACTTTTATTTATTGGTTGGTTATTTGTTTTTAGTTCATTTCGTTTTTTATTTCTTGGACGATAGTAACTTTTAATTTCTTTGATTAATCATCTTTTATCTTTCTTGTTGATATGGATCTTTTTAAAACTATATTGATTTTACTGTTTAAAATAAACTTTTTGGCTTATTTTTTCCTGTTTTATTGTAAGCAATTAGTGTTTTTATTTTGTCTACGTGTAAATATTTTTTTTTTTTTAGTGTAAACATTTATAAAGAACCGAAAAGCATTTCGTTTAACTTATATCAACAAAATGAAAAATCATAAAATAGAGCTCAAATCACAAGCCACCAATGAGTTAGTAAAATAAATAGACCAATTAATAGCTCTAGCTTTTCAACAGTAATTTCTACTACTATGACTAACGAGCCCTCACTGATTGAGAAACAGCCAAATTAATGAGGGGATAGGAGTAATTAAAGGTTGACTGGTCAAAAGTGCAAAGCAAGCTAAGCCAGCACACCATGTTCTTGCCCAGATCACAGGCACACCGCCACACGTGGTGTCTCGGATCCCAAGCGCGACGCCAACCCGGTTACGCGGTACAGATATATTTATTTTTTAACTTTAACCACAATATTCTATACTTTAATATTTTATTGTATTTAAAGTTTGTGGTATTATATGGTTTACCTCAAAAGGGGTATCCAGTGATATCACAGTTCTTTATAATATTTTTAAAAATTTAAATATTTTTTAGATTATTTTTTATATCTTTTTAAATTGTTTTAATGTGCTAATATTAAAAATATTTTTTTAAATATATATATATATATATATATATATTATTTTGATATATTTTTAAGCAAAAATACTTTTAAAAACAACCGCTACTATATTAAAATTACCTAATTATTTTATAATTTGTAGTTAAGTTTTTATAATTACAGTTAAAGATATACTTTAGATTTAATGTTTTTATTAAAAATAAATAAAATTCTTGAAAATGTAAATTATTTCATTGATTAAATGGAGTTTTTAAAATAATTTAACTAAAAAAATAAAAGGAAAATTGAAACATTATATAGGTTTGGTCAGTGGCGAAGCCAGAGTTTTTTTAATGAGGTGAAAAATTATTAACAAATAATATATTATATAGATATGCATTAGAAATCAATTCAAAACATATATCCTAATTCATATCAAGTAAAATTAATTTAAAAATACTTTTAAACTGAAAATACTTACATTATAATTGTTCTCTTCGAGTTTTCATATTTTGAAACCGTTTTATAATAGCTTCATTATCAATCTTATCGAAGATATCTTTCTCAATGTATACAACCAAACTATCATTCGTCCACTTACCTCCCATCCTATTTCGCAATCTACTCTTGACAATATGCATAACAGAAAAAACTCTCTCCACTGTAGCAGTTGCAACTGGTAGAAGTAATGACAATTTGATAAGCATATATACTAATGGAAATATCAAATTCTTCTTTGTTTTTACCATTTTCTCTGCAAGACTAGCAATACCTTCAATACCACAGAATTCATCATCACCACGTAGATCAATAATATACGTATCAAGTTGGTCACCAAGTACCATAAGGTCCACTATAGAGAATTTACTGGGATAAAAATAAGAGCAAGGCGAAGAAGCTTTTCTTTGTTGAAAGCAGAGAAAGAGTCACTTGGGTTTAAACATGCCACACAAAGAAGTAATTTTGTACTCGTCTCAGTAAAACGATCATCCAACTCATGAAGTTGCATGTTAATGATATTGTTAAACAATTCATAACGGAAATGGTGTAAGTTTGTAATCCCTTGAGATTTTCGCCTTGAACGCCCACGAAATTGTACTCATCATCCATGTTTAGAATATCAATATCATGTTTGATGCAAAAAGATGACACTTCTTCTAGTAAAGATTCCCAATCATTCTCTCTCATCATTTTGAATCGTTTATTTGATGTTTTCAATAAACTCATAGCATTTTCTATGTCTTGATCTTTTCTTTGTAATGCTTGTGAGAACTCATTAGTAACTGCTAGGATCCTTCTCAAACAATGAAGCATGAATACAAAATTAAATGATTCCATAATATCTGTTAAAACGACTGCTTCTGTTCTCTATTGTGAGTTCATCCCATCCTCCCTTATAATCGCAAGCACATCAAGAACTGATGAAAACATTGCAAGTAAACGAATAATTGTAACATAGTGGGAGCCCTAACAAGTATCACCATACCTTCTAAGAGAAGTTTCTTGATTCAAGCCTCGTCCACTAGAAATTTCTCCATTTTCAAGTTCTTCAATAATTCTAGCATATTGTTTTTCTCTAATCATCTCCATCCTTTTGCATGATGCTCCAACTATGTTTATAATGCTAGAAATAAAATTGAAGACATCTCCAACTTCATTATGCTTCTTTGTAACAGCCACAAGAGTCAATTGAAGTCTGTGAGCAAAACAATGTACATAATATGTACTTGGATTGCTATTTAGAATAAGTGCTTTCAAGCCATTGAATTCACCTCGCATGTTACTAGCTCCATCATATCCCTGACCACGCAATCTTGATATGCTTAGCCCATATTTAGAAAACAAAGCTTCAATAGCTGCCTTGAGTGAACTAGCAATTGTATCTCGTATATGTTGAATGCCAAGAAAATGTTCAATTATATGTCCAATGTTGTCTACATATCGTAGAACAACAGCCATTTGTTCCTTGATTAATATGTCACGTGACTCATCAATTAAAATTAAAAATAATGGGTCACCTAGATCTTTGATAATGATATTTGTAATCTCCTCTGCAGCAGCTTGAGTAATGTCTTTTTGAATATTTGGAAAAGTCAATTTGTTATGTCTAGGAGCTTCGCTGAAAGTAACTCTTTTAATAGCTTCATTATTTCTAGAAAGAAAATGCAAGAGCTCTAGATAATTTCCTTGGTTGCTTGAACATTCACATTCATCATGGCCACAAAATGGAAGTCCTTGGTGCAACAAAAATAAGCACACTCTATTGAAGCATTCAATCGAGTTCGATAATCACTTTGACTCTTTACTGTCTGCTCAGATAACAAACTCATGATACTTTATTTTTCATTCATCAAATTCTCACATTTTATCCGAGCTACATTGTGACAACTATTAGACTTTCCAATATGAAGATCAATTCTTTCCTTTTTTTTTCCAATTTGAAAACCCTTCACCCACAAATGAATCAATACCCCCTTTTGACTTGAAGAGATAACAATACAAGCAAAAGACAACATCTTTGGCTATGTTGTACTCTAACCATATTGGGTATGCACCAAACCAAGCCGGATTAAAGCGTTGTAGTGTTGATATATTCCCAAATTGTTTTTGAGGAAAATCACAGTGTGAAGGTTGACAAGGACCTTTTTGTAGATAAAATCTTCGGATTTCATCCCTATTATTTATATGGTATTCATAAATTGATCTTCTTAAGCCAGGGTCAGCAAGGAGAGTGTCGGGGTTGATTTCAATATGAATTTTCTTTGAACTTGATTGAGTTACATGACTTGAAGCTTTGATTGACTCTTTATCCTCAAGGGATTTACGCTTGAAATACTTGTCTAGTGACATGTTAATTTAATATAAACCTGCTGGATTTTTTGATTATCATTAGTGTCTACATAATAATTAACACAACTACATAATAATTCACTGTTAAATAAAAATCAGTTGAGTTACACAATAATTCTAAATCTTTCATATGAAATTCATAACAAAATACACATCAATTCATCAAAATCAAAACTTATTTCAATTCATATCTATATGCATATAATAAGTATGTTGATTAAATTATACTTAATCTTTTCTAGATATTTAATTGAGGAGCAATGCCTCGTGTATGTGTAAGAGGAACAATTCTTGAAAAACATGATTTCTACTTGATATTTTACTTACAAACAAGTCATGTGAAAATATTAAATTTCAATAAACTACTCTACCAATCCAAGAGATGTCAATAATAGTGGTTTTGCATAAATATTAATTTATTCCTTTATAATAAGAAAAGAAACATTTAATTGATTAAATTAGTAGATTTAAACATTTATTTTGAACATATTGGAACATATTCATATCAAAACCCCTAAATTATCATAAACCCTAATATTTTTAATAACTAATTATAAAAGAATAAAATTAAAATTAAACAATGAAATAAAAAAAATTACCTAAAATATAAAGCAAAAAAAAATTAATTACTTAACTATACTTTATGAGAAATTTGCATACCAAAGAGGCAGAGAATAGCAGTTCATGAAAAGAATAAAGCAACACAGCAGCTCATGAAAAGAAAAGCAAGAACAAAAAATATTCTGTTAGTCAGGGATTCCATAATTTTAAGCTGGTACTAATGATTTAATATAAAAACGAAAAGGAAAAAGGAAAAAGGAAAAAAAATTGTGCAATGAGCTGTGTATATATATTATATTATATTATATTAATATATAAGTCAACAATTATAAATAATATCAACTTTTCTTTTTTTTCCTTGCAGTAACAATTTCCTAAACTAATATATTAATATTTTAATATAAAAAAAATTAAGGGGACAATTGTCCCCTTTTATCTCTCTATGGCTCCGTCATTAGGTTTGGTTTTAAGAAAATAGAAATAATTTACAATTTATTGACTCTCCTTTGACACTTATCCAACTATAATAACGGTAATTGAAGCATAAAAAATAATATGTTTCATTTTGAATTTTTTTAATCTTATTCTTCTATAAATCAGGTTTTGTTTTTCTACTTTTAGAGGATCACATTGTTTTACTTTCTCATGGTGTAACTATATCGCTGCAACTTTCTATACTTTTTTTTTTTCATTTTGAAAAGACAAGAGTTAATACGTGATAATATTTTTATTTTAAAAAAAAGAAATATATTGTATAATTTGTTAAAGACTCATAAATGCAGTATATATTTTTTATTAATTTTTTAAAAGATTATTTTATCTTTTAAATGAAATAATGAAATACTTAGCTTTTCATCTAAGAAATATAATTAAATCTAATAAATCTTAAAAGAATCACCTTCCAGTTTCAAAAGTCAAGGGTCATTTGGTACCGTTTCCTCTTTTTTTCTAATTTTTTAAAAAAACAAAAATATTTCTTGTTTATTGTTTATAGGTTTTTGAAAATCATTTTTTTTATAGATTTTATTAAGTTATGAAAAAATTAAATTATTATTAGTTAAAATATGAAAAATTATAATATTATATAGTTAATTAATAAGATAAAATGAATGGATTGAAGTGACAACACGATGGTAGTGGTGGCAATAATAATAGTAGTTATTGTAACCTAATTTTTATCCATTTAAACACAAAAGGATTTGCATTAGTATATTTTATAGGCAAAATTTGATAGATTTTGAGGAAAAAATAGATGGAAAGTAATCAAAATATATATAAAAAAAGTAAAAAAATTATCAAAAAAGAAAATTAAATATAAAATCAAATAAATAATGAATTTTCAAAAGGCAAGGACTAGGCTACAACAATCACAAGAAAGGTTAAAATTGCATGTAATTAAAGACAATTGAATTATCTCCTATCCAAGGTTGAAAAGCAAATTAGAGAAAAAAGTTGAAATTTGTCACAATTGAAGTAATTGAAAGATCAAGAATCAAAATAGAAAAGATGACAAGGTTTAGAAGTCCAATTCATTCAATTAGGGGTTTAATTAAAGTTGGAATTTAAGGAAAATTTGCATAAATTTGGTGGCTAAGGACCAAAATGAAAGAAGCGATTAAAGTTAAAGATGAAATTAGAGAAGATTAGGGATGAAATTAAAAGGAATTCAAAGTTAAAAGAGAAATTGGAAACCAAATCAAGAATTTTTAAAACCAAGGATTATAACTAAAAACGCACCGAGATTCAAGGACCTAGATGAAAATTACCTTGGAACAATATCATTCCAATTAAAATAAAAGATCCATAATTTATCTAAAGGGTTGAATGACATGTTGTTTGGTTTGTTCTTCAGGACCATTTTTCTACAAATGGAATACAAGCCTACATGATGAGGAACTTTAGTGCCTTCTTCCCCCTCTTGTTTGATCTGTTGAAACAAAAAGAAAATGCTCCTCCTTCATCTTTGATCTTGTAATTCTCATTCAACCCATTCCCTACTCATCTTTAGCTTTAAAACACTCTGCCAAACCATGTCAAAACCCTCTATCTAACCAATCTCCTTTATCATAATACATTTTAAGTTATCTATGGTGGTTTTTGGAGAATTGAATGGTTCTGAAAAGAGGTTTTAGAATGTTCCAAGGAGCTTATATAAACCTCCAACCAAGAAGAACGATGACAATAACAATTATATGAACAATCATTAAAAAAAAAAACCAAGAAGGGAGAGGTGAAAAGAGAGAACAAGATAGAGTAGAGAAGAAAATAGATGGAATAAAATAGAGAGAAGAAAAAAAAGGTAGAAGGAGATAGTAGAGATTTTGAGAAGACGATTGATGAGGAGAATATATAGAAGAGTCTTTTTTATTAAAAAAACTAGAGACAAAAACTAAAAATAAGGATATAATGGATATATCTTAACAATAATAATAATAAATAAATAAATAAATAAAAAGAAAACTTTTATGACATGATATGCAAATTCTTAGATTAAATAATATAAAAACTCAAATGAAACAAAAATAAATGTTATAGAAAAAATACCTATGATCAAATATTTAACAAAAATAACTAGTGGGACTTAAACGAGTGGTACATTTGTAAATAAAAAGAAAAAAAATCCCCCTTTTCCTTTTAAATCTAGACGATGGTAAAAGGAGAGGGAAGTAGGAAAATTTGGTTCTTTCTCTCCTAGAATCCTTCCATTTCCTCTTAATTATGGGAAGGGTGTAGTTAAATGAAATCTTATAAAGAAAACTCAAACAAGTAAAGAATTAGAGAGAGAGAGAGAGATAGATAGATTTAGGAGTTAAGGGATAGAGAGAAATTAATCAAATTGGAAGAAAAGGAAGGCATGTTTGGAATTAATTTCAAAAATCTTCCTAGATTGGATTAACTAGTTATGGTAAGGGGTTTTTCTTCATTAAATGCAATTTTACTCTTGATTATTTTGGTCGATTGAAATCCCTAAATTGTAAAAATTAGGGTTTATGCATTTTGTGAATGAAATTGTGAGATTGTGTTAATTATTAGTTGATTTTAGGTTAAATGACATGAATAACAAACTAATTGAAGAAATTGAAACTATATTGGGGAAAATTTAAGACTTTAGGGATGAACATGATTGGGAATGTTGGAGGTTTTAGAAATTTAATTTAAATTGAGTTTATTGATGATGTTTTTATGATGTAGCGATTGTCATCGCCGCGATAAGAAAAAAATAGTTTAGTTTGAAGTGAAAAAGTGGATGTGTGTCCACATTTCTACTTAAAGGGATTGAATTGATCACCAACCATTAGATTACAGAAAAAAGAGGGATGGTTGACTTTATACCTTACCAAGGGGAACTAAGCTCATAGTATATGCAAGTCTAAGGGGAGAAAATCAATATCTTGCCCCAGAATAGCATGAGCAATGGTTGTAAGTTAACATTTATTGGCCTATCTATTTGAAAAAAAAAAACATACGACTTACTTATAAGATGCATATTGCAAAACATGCTTTCTGTGAAAGATTTAAGACTTGTTGAAAATACCGTAATGTGTATTGCTAAGGAGTAGTTATTGTTTTATGTATGGAAATAAAGAAAATAAGAAATTGGATTGAATTGCATTGATTGTTGATGTTATGAATGTTTGAGATGTATTAGAACATTACAATGTGAAATGTTTTGCTTGACAAGTGGTAAAATAGAAATTGTGAAAAATATCTAGGTTGGATATATAATGATAATTAGGAATGTGAAGTTTTATTCTGAACACAAAGTGGAAATATAGGAAAAGGTGAAATTGTAATTGAAATACAATAAGTGGTATGAAAAGAATAATGTTACATTTTATTAAGTGTGATAAATAGCTTAAAATGATTTGGGGTACTAATAAGGATGTTTTCCTTAAAAATCAAGAGGGGCATCCGAGGTTAGACTCGCAATCGACGAAGCACATACAACTGAAGTGTTAGGTAAGTGCTTGTCACCTCATTTGTTTATTTAAAAATACATTTTTTTAGGATTCTATATCCTTGTGAAATGTTTTTGGAGAGGATTACAAAAATAAAGAATTTGATAAAAGAAAGTCAGTCATTTGGACGGAGACTAATTATTTATGAGCTAAAGTCGGTCGTTTAGACAAAGACTAAATTATTATGTATTAAAGTCAGCTGTTTGGACGAAAACTAATTATTCATATATATAAAAATTAGATGTTTAGACAAATACTAATCATTTAGATATATAAAAGTCAATTGTATAGATGGATCCTAGATATAAATGTGTATCTCAGTAGCCCGCATCAGTGGAGACTAATGGTGAAATTGGTTAAAATGATGGAGTTTATAATAAAAGAGAAACAAAAGAAAAGCAATTTGTATAAAGTGAACTATTGTAGTTGTGTTTGTAATTGAGGTTTAATATAAGACATTGTGTTTAAGGTATATTACATGCTTATATTTATTATTTAAACTATTATGTATTCCAAGTCCATCATATCTACCACCATAGTAGTGATTTCATTGTTGAGGCTCTTATCAATTTTGTATTAGGTAGAATTTAGTAGATTATTATCTTATAATATGTATATAAACTAATATGTATGTAAATCCTTTATTTTGAGATTGTAAACAAGCAATAAGATAGGTTATTAATCATTTTGGATTCATTGCATAAATATATGTTTGTAAGATTGCATATTTTTCACAAAATAAAACGAACTCTATTTGTGTATTCAAGTGGTGAATAATTATAATTGATAAATTATTGGGTGGCTTGCTTAAGGATGCCTATAATCATTGGTTGTGTGACCAAATATGGTTTTGATTGCATTCATGTTCGAGCATATATAAATTGTAAAATAAAATTTTATATAGGGCTCTTTATAGGGGAGATTTTGCTGTGATTTTGTCAAATTATATAAAATCTTTGATTTAAATGGAAAACCCTTAGCATGTTTAATATTTATACATATAATAAAACACATGTTCTAATATGTCAATTGGGATGGCCTTTGTATAGGAAGACTTCACCTTTATGAAAAGAAAAAAATGACTCTATTTTTCATGTACATGATTATCTTAAAAAACTAATTTATATTAAAAAGGCTTGAGGTATTACAGTTAGTATTAAAGCTTATGGTTATGATTTAATAGACTTTATAAACTTGAATGGTATTACTAATGAACAATGTGTATTACATGATGGCTCAAATAAGAAAAGGAACTAAAAAAATCCAACTATAAATTTGATGAGGGATAAGTTCACTGATGTTAGAGAGCAATAAACAGAAGACCTCTTAGAAGACATTGTATATTTTTCACCAGTTTCGAATGATAAGAGGAACTCAGACGAATGCACCTCCTAATTTAAGGAGGGGATAAGTTTGCTGATATTAGAAAGGAATATATAAAAAACACTTTAAAGAACATTTCATCTCATTAACCAACTATGCCATCATAGTCAGCCTAGAAGAAGGTATCACAACTTAAAGGTGTTTCCTCATTAATTCCAGTGGCAATGCCATCATCAATTTTATTTGATATTATAAGACAATCTAGTAGACCCTGTCTATGGTGCCACCAATAGCATCGATTCCATAATAGGATCCAACATTCTTAGCACAAATTTTAAGGGTGATGGTGTCTTATTTAATAAGGGTAAAGTGGTGTAGACAGAGATAACACCCCCACCTTAGTGCATTGGGTGAATAATGTGAGGGAGATGAGGTGCTCTCCATCTCTAGGGGAAGAATATGTTGAAGTAGTCAAGCATTGGATCTGGAATGATTCAGGTTCCTATGCCAAAACTATACAAGTAAATTATATGACACAATTACTTTCATATAGCGCACACTCTTGGTAGGTGACTATTAGGTAGAGAAAAGCTATAAAAATACTATCCTGGATTAGTTTCTGAATAGAATTTTGAGAATAAATATCACTCTTGATGATAAATGAGGAGTAAGGAGTAGGAATTCCTTGCTTTTAAGTAAAAATAATATGATGGTACTAGAGTACGAGTACTACCTTTAGGATCTTTCTATCCTTTCCTTTATTCTAATGCCTACAAAACAACATCTGATAAAAAGGATAGGGGATGGTTTTAGATAGGAGATCAGAAATGGATTGGACACTTTCAGACTAGTAACAGTTATAAAACTAGTAGAGGTTACTTAGTATGTAGAAGTAGTTCTGGAAAAGGAATAACAAGAAGTAGTGGATCATGAACAACAAATGGTGTGAAAAAAAAAAGTTAGCATTACATATAGGTAAATTGGTTTAATCTAAGGGTAAGTCAAATAGTGAGTTCAGCAGGGATTATATCCCATGAGATGTCTTTTTTCCCATAGTGTAACTTCTACAACCAGCCATCCTGGTGATTATATAGTGATGACTATGACGTGTTTCATTTGTAGATATGAGAGGCACTATTAAAGAGATTGTAAACACCTGGAGAGTGAATGTCATATATGTGGAGAACAAGGACACCTTAAAAGAGATTGTCTAAATTGTATCATGTCCAAGACTTAATAGTAGTCAGTATTAATCATGAAGGGGGCCAAGAAAACCCGTTCAATTAAGAGCGAGGGTTAGTAGAGGTTGGTCTTGAGTGCAAGCCTAGAGGACCCAAAAAAGATCTATAATATTAATTAGGGGATGTTAAGACCTTTTTAGATATGGTGGTAGGTATGATAACAATTAATTCTCAAGATGTGCATGTCTTATTAGATCCGGTAGCTAACATTCCTTTGTATAACATAAATTTGCTAGTAAACTGAATATGCCAAAATACAAATCAATTAAAGGGCTAATGATTAGTAAACTTTTAGAAGAAATAATAGATATTAATGATGTATATGAGGAGTGTGTTATACTTATAGGGGTTATGGTATGAAAATGGATTTAATACCTTTAGAGATGTATGATTTTGATGTTATATTAGGGATAAATTGTTTTACAAAGACAATAACTTTTAAGGCACTTACAAGAAAAGAAGTTGAATTTAGGGTGAAAGACGAGTAGTACCAAATTTCATCATTTCAACGATGACTGTAAGGAGATTGATGAGGAAAGGATGTGATGCCTATTTGGCGCGTGAAACCCTATAGTTCTCAACATTGTAATGATGGTTTGAGCCTTGAACTTAATGAAACATAGGGTCAATGTTTTTAAAACACTTAGCATCAATAAATCTTATTGATGTTTTATCCATATGGTTATATTCTTACCATATTATTTAACACATTTCTAGTCATTATTCCAATCATACAATTATGATTTATGTTTTTTAATTTCTAATAGAATTTCAATAGAGACTCCTCTGTTCGAGTCCCAAAAATAATTCTTCTCTTTGTAAAGAACACTTGTTTATCAACTAATGGATATACGAATCTAACAACGCATTAATCTCATTCTCAATATTATTCCCTATGCCTCTCAAGCAACCAAATCACTTTGGCATCAGATACATGGTAATATTCATAAAATCTGCCAAATCATAACACATGATTTACATTAAAGGTTAATTATACAAATATAGAATTTATAAGTTCATATTCAACTAATTCTTTTGAGTCCTTTTATTATTGTCATAACTCATTTTTGAGTTATTCTCCAAATTCATCTTCTTTCTTTTCAAAATAAAAAATAAAATAAAGACTGATATTTTGGCAAAAGCTCAAGATTTCAAATGTAGAAAAAATCAAGCTATAATTTTATGGAATTGGAAGTATAATTGTACCTCATTTTACTCAAAACTAGAGAGACAATATAGATTCAAGGTCAAGTTACATGATTATCGAATGAATCTGCATAAAAATTAAGTTCAATGATATAATTAGATTTTTAATAGGCCAATTTGATTTAATCATAGGCCAAAATGAAGTTTAATTATATTTAATAATTAATTTGGGTCCAATTAAAGGATTTAA
Source organism: Populus deltoides (assembly GCA_015852605.2). NCBI lineage: Eukaryota > Viridiplantae > Streptophyta > Magnoliopsida > Malpighiales > Salicaceae > Populus > Populus deltoides. The sequence goes on along the minus strand of CM027584.2, from coordinate 7,372,328 downwards.
CTAGGTGTAAGGACTTAATTATACTTTAAATGGGCCAAATTAATTTTATTAGGGGCGTAATTGGTGAAAAAATAAGTTTGGGAGCCCAATTTGGACTTAATTAAGAAGATTGAAATTTTAGGAGACCAAATTTAATTTTAACCAAGTCAATTGATTGAAATTAGAGGTAAAATTGCAAGAAAATCAAATTAAGGGCTAAAATAAAGAAATTCACAGCTAATGACCATTTTAGAAAAGACGTAGAACTCTATACACCCAATTAGCTTAAATCATGGGTGAAATTGAAGAGATTTGAAAGTTTAATGGTCATTTAGAGGTTAAATTGGAGAAATCCAAACTAAGGACTAAAATGAAAACGATATTGAGATCCAAGGCTGAAATTGAAGTTCGTTAGGGTTAAAATTAAACGAAATTAAAAGTTTGAAGCCAATCAGGGGTGTAATTGAGAGAAATTAGAAACCGAATGACTGAAATGAACTTTACCAAAAAAAGAAAAAAAGAGAGTTCAGTGCTCCAGTCCTGACGTCACTCCGCAACAGGATGATGACTCCACTGGGGAACATCTTGTCTAGTTAGACTAAGCTTTGCTTATTTGATTGTTTGTCTATTTGTTTTGTTTTGTTCAATTTTGGCATGTATTTTTACTACTTTAGCATTTTTACTTCTTGTTCATGCATAAATACATCGGGTATGGAGTAATGCCCTTACACATTTTAATTTCACAAATAAACTCAATTCTAGGTTAGGTAGGGAGTAACGGTCTGCCTCATAAATTTTAGTCGGGGTTTAAATTTGTGAAACATCCAACTATGAATTTAATGTTTACTTGGTAATGATAACCACACTATGCCCCAACCATTTCTTGTAAACCTTTTACTACCTTCACGTAAGGTAGTCACTAGACAGTTCATAGACCTTTTGAGACCAGATATAAAGCCTACCACATATAATGACCTAAAACATTTCCTTAGGGTATAGACTACCTAAAAATTCATTTTGTCATGACCTTCCTAAAAAAAAAGTTTGAGATGATCAGACTATGAGTTTTTTCCATCCATACCCGATGTGCATATACACACATTTTTTATCCATATACATACACTCATTCATTGTAAATGACATGCATAAATGCATTAAGTTGAAATATAGGTTCCCAAATAGTCTACAATACCCGACTCCAACTAAGAAACATAGAAGATGAAGAGCGTGCTCACCGTAATGCTCATTTCTAAAAAGTTAGCGTAACTCGCCTCACTAGCTTACTCAAGCAAGCACATAGAAATGTCTTTGGTGAAGGTCCTTCCAAATGACCCACCACTTTTGTTTAAACCCCGATAACAGCTCAGCCCGAAAAAAGAATGGGTGAGCATGGTCAGGAGCCCCAATATAATCCAGCATTTGTGTAGTCAACAGCACTAACGCCAGCCTTTATAGTTATAGATGAATTTGCCAACGAGTCCCACAAGACCAAGTCATTTGATGACATTGATCAAGATAAGATGACAGCACTGGAAGCCAAAATCAAGTCTATTGAAGGGGTAGATTTGTATAACCCAGTATAGGCTGTGGAAATATGTTCGGTCTCGAATATGGTTATACCGAAAAAGTTATGTGGTCCTAAATTTATCAAATACACTGGAACACAATGCCTCATGACTCATCTCAAGTCCTATTGCAATAATATGGCAGAAGTAGTACACGGTGAGAAATTACTGATGCATTTTTTTAAGATAGCTTAAGGGGGGCAGCATTGGGCTAGTACACAAGATTAGACAGCACCAAGATCTGTAGATAGAAAGATTTGGTGAATGCATTTGTGAAGCAATACAAGCACAATATGGATATTGCTCCTGACATAACCAACTTGTCCAATCTAAACAAATAGGACAAAGAAAGCATATGGAAATATGCTTAGAGATGGAGAGATCTAGTTGCTTAAGGCGTTGTGCTACGAACATGTGATGGGTAGTTCAGCACAGCAATTCACTGACATTACGACAGTAGTTGAACGCATAGAGCAAGGAGTCAAGAGTGGTAGAATTTCTGCGGCCATTGAGAAAAAAGGCTTCAAAGGTAAAAGGAGGGAAGTCGACCATGTTGAAGGTGACTATAGGGGTAGGAAATACCAATTCCAAAATTACCACACTTTACCTCAAATTGCCAACATAAATTTCAATCCCTCATTTCCTACTAGAAAACCTGAGCCTCAAATCAAAAACTAAACAAAAGTTTTTAAAGAGTCCTGGAACAGCTACCCTCATTACCGCTACCCTTAAATGGGATATACCAGAAGTTGTTAAGAATTGGGCATGTAGCTCCAAAACCACTTGCACCTTTGCAACTACCTTACCCTAATTGGTACAAACTTGACCTCACTTGCAAGTACGATACTAGTGTTGCAGGACATAACATTCATACTTGTAGTGCCTTCAAGAATAAGCTCATGTAATTGATTAAAGTTAGGTGGATAATGTTCGAAGAAACTCTAAATGTAAGTATGAACCCTCTACCCAATCATGGTTCAGGTAGTGGATTAGTAAATGCAAGTAGAATGCCTAGGAAAATTAAAAGTACCAATGGTAAGATCAGGGTGCGAAGAAAGCAGCATGAATTCTTAAGGGACTCGAATTTAAAAGGGTGTTTGCGATTTTCTATCCACATCATTGATGAAATGCCTGCAAGAGCTTTTGTAAGGAGGCTGGCCGAAGGGAAAGTGTACTAAAGCCGAAAAATGGAGCCTGCTCTTATTGTGTCCAAAATAATTACCTCTGTCTAAACATGCTTGTAGAATTATTTTGATTTTGTCATGTTTCAACCTATTTTAGTCTTGTCAGCAACTTGGTTCATAATGCCACAAGACTTTCTTTGTTAAATAAGCCATTTCTTTTTAATAAGATCATCTGTTTTTTATGTTCATGATGTGCCTTCGTTTTTTTTGTTTTTTCACTCAAATAACACACCTAAATTAGCATATCCTTTTCTCAAGAAACTATTGCACCAAGAATTATTTGGTGTTTTTTTTTCCTTAAAAAACTATACATGATCCCATGTTTTCACAAAGATTTTTGGAAAATCAAGGTTTGAGTACAAAAACTATTATGAAAATGAAGCTATTAATTTAGGTGGGAGAAGATTTTATTTGAGTTCACCAAGAATTATTTGGTGTGTTTTTTTAACACACCAATTTGATTTGAGTTTTAGCTGAATTAATAATGAGAAACCATATTGCATATTCACATGAAAGAAAACAAAGCTTACCGATTCTAAATGCATGCATTTTAAATAAGAAAAGACCATGTTTGATAGTCCATTCACAATACTAAAAAAAAAAAATCCTTTGCAGTCCCCTTTTTTAGCCTAATGCATTTTTCTTGAAAAATAACCTTGGCTAGGATCACACCCCACACTAAGAGACAAGTGTGAGAGATATACAAAAAAAAATCATCAATGATTAAAAGTTTCAAAACAAAGCTAAGTGATATGAAATAATCCAAAGTATCAAAAAGATTTGAACATACCAAAAAAATTAACTAATATGATGATGCTCAAAATCAAATGAAGAAAAAAACAAAGAGAAAAAGCCCATGCCCGATACTAGGGGGCACGATCGACCATTTTGCAAGGTCTAGAAATACACAAAACAATAGAGGCCGAGAAACAAGCATTAGTGATCCTTAGTCTTGAAATCCCTTAACACCGTTTGAGCATACAAATATCCTTTTTTTTCTTTATAATCAAGAGTCAAAGCCGACGTTATATGCCCAATCAAGCCCTTTCTGATCAAAGCATGCAATTTGGATCGGCACACAATGCTTTCCAATGAGCAATAAGCTCCATTATTCATACAAATAAAATGAATGCTTTGTAGAATGGTTCTCTAAAACCCTCAAATTAAAGTTTGAACCCCTTTGATCAATAACACATAATTTCATATTTTCACCAAAAGAAAAACAAAAATTTTCAACACATATGAATATTTGTCCATAGGAATCACTTAAATTTCTTTAGAACAAATTTGTTTTAAACCAGCATCAAAATGGTTTTCATGTTTGGAATAGCTTTGAAATTCAAAAAATTCTCCATGAAAACAACTCCTTATAAATAACCAAATCTTCTTTCACATGGCCTCATCCCCAAAGAAAACTCAAATGACACATTTAGAGGTATGATCAAGCTAGGGGGCAATCCAAAAAACATATAATAGGGTTGGCTCTATAATTTCCTTTCTATGAAACATAGAAAATGTAAGGCAGAGCTTGCAACCTTTGAGATAAAGGAACATCGCATTTTTCACCACTCGAAAAATCTTCGCATTTTTCTCCTGATAGATTGGTCATTACAATAAGACCACTTTGAAAAATCATTCACTTTTTTTCCACTTTGAAAAATCTTCGCAGTTTTTACCATTTTGAAAAATCTTTGCATTTTCCTCTTGGGCAGGTTGCCTATTACAATAAAACCACTTTAAAAAACCTTCGCATTTTTCATCACTTTGAAAATCTTTCATTTTTCATTTAGGCAAGTCGCCCATTACAATAAGACCACTTTAAAAATAATTTGTATTTTTCATCACTCAAAAAAAATCTTTGCATTCTTCCACCTTGGTAAGTCACCCATTACAATGAGACCATTTTGAAAAAACCTTTGTATTTTTCATCTAGGCGAATCATGCATGGCAATTCAACCATTTCAAAATCTTTGAATTTCACCAATAGATAGGTTGTCTGATACAACCATACCACTTCAAAAAGTATTTCATAAAGATTATCTTTTTTCTTTCAAACCCTATCTCATTTTCCTTCGAGTGCACTTTCTAGCTCTATCTATTTTTTTTCTGATTGCGCTTTTTAGCCCTCAATTCAAATATTTTCAGAAGGATTGACCATTTCTTGATCTGGCAAATCTGTTATCACCATTCCTTTTTCTTCTTTACAAAGCTTACTATCTAAAATCTATTATAAGACTTTCTATCGCAAGCATTATAAATACTGATATTTTGACAAAAGTAAGCTAGGAAGATTTCAAATGTAGAAAAAATTAAGTTGTGCTTTTGGATGGAATCGAGAGCATAATTGTGCCCTATTTTACTCAAAACTAAAGAGACAATATAGATTCAAGATCAAGTTATATGATTATTAGACGAATCTGTATAAAAATTAAGTCCAAAACATAATTAGATTTTTAATAGGCTAATTTAATTTAATCATGGGCCAAATTAAAGGATTTAATTATACTTTAAATGAGTCAAATTAATTATATTAGGGGCTTAACTGATGAAAAATTAAGTTTGAGAGCCTAATTCAGGCTTAATTAAGAAAATTAGAATTTTATTAGACCAAATTTAATTTTGAGCAAGTCAATTGATTGAAATCGGGAGTAAAATTACAAGAAAATCAAAGTTTTTGGGTCAATTAAAGACGAAATTGAAGAAATGTGTAGCCAAGGATTATTTTGGAACAGGCATCAAACTCTAGAAACCTAATTGGCTGAAATCAGTGGTGAAATTGAAGAGATTTGAAAGTTTAATGGCCAATTAGGGGTTAAATTGGAGAAATCCAAAACCAATGACCAAAATGAAAAAGACATTGAAATCCAGGGCTAAAAATGAAGTTCGTTAAGGGGGAAATTGAACAAAATTGAAAGTTTGAAGCCAATTAGAGGCCTAATCGAGAGAAATAAGAAATTAAAGGACTAAAATGAACTTTACCAAAACAACATTGTTTTAGGGTTGATTGTTCATGTTCTCCAGAGAAGCTCCTTGAGTGACCTCCTTCCCAAGACATTTAATGCTTCATCTCTCCATCAAATTTCACAAAACTTGCACGAAAACAACAACCTGACTACTCATCAGTGTGATCCGCTCTTGAATATTGACACAATAATGGCTATGGCACCGTCCTATAGTGGCCAACTCGACCATCCCTTTCCTGCAACAAATCTGACAGCCCATGGTAGCCACTTTCAACCAGTGGTTGGGATCCTTTGGGGTCGAATCAAGGACTAAGATTTGGCATCATAAAAAACATCATGTCTAGCCCACCTAAAAAAAGGAGAGCTTGTTGGGCTGCCAATCGACCCAACCCGACTGAGTTAGGCTGGATTTGTTTCAACCCAGCCTGGATGGTTAGGCCGGGTCCAGCCCAATAAAAAGAAAAAGAAAAAAGAGGGCCAAGTTTGATGGGCTGCTTGTCAGCCTAACTAGACCCGGCTAAGTTCAACCCAGTTGATTGGGTCAGGCCCAACCTATGTATTTAATAATAATATAATATAATAATAATATTATATATTATATATTATAAAAACAACAAAAAAAATCAAAATAATTTTAAAAGTCCTTTCAAAAAATTTGTGATTTTCTTGCATGTTTTTCTATCAATTACACATAATATCGAGTTCTATATTTACATTGTAAGATACAGATTTTCATGCATACAGCCAAATTCTAAAAGTTTTTTAAGGCATATTTTCATTAAAAAAAACAAGAATTGTATCTTTCTCATGTTTTAAAAATGCAAATAAAATTGATATCATAACTAGTTTATGATTATCCATTAGGATTTGTCCAAAATATCAAAAGTCTTTTACCAATCATTTTGTTCATTTCATATTATGGTAGATGTAGATTTTAATATTTAGGAGTGTAAAACTACAAAATAGAGTACATTCTTAGGTATTAAATATACAAAGTGTAAAATAAATGTCATGCTAAATTTTGGATTTTAGAATGCTTAGGATTAAACCCGGTAAGGTAGCAATTTTCCCACGAAGGGAGACCTGTCTTATATCTTAGAAAAAGACCAACGAATAAAAACTTGATCTAGAAAAACAATCAAACAATAATGTGTCATCCCCTTGCACAATTAGTCCCTTACTCGGACTCTCATAGACCATAAGGGTTCCTAGTAACCTTAATATTAGGTAGCGACTCCTGAATCTTATAGTTATAATTTTATGATTATATCTAAAACTCTTTCCTTTCCCAACAACATCTCTTATAAGGCACATTTCAATGCAACAGTCCTGACGTTGCCCCGCGACAATTATAATACAATTTAATCATAAAAATTTATCTATTACAACCATTTTAGTACAATATCCCTTCTAAGTACTAGCTATGTGGTTGGCCTATCTATCAACTTGTGAGAGTGCATAAAGACCCCTGCAAAAAATAATATTTATATTAACTCTTCCATTTTATGAATCAACAAAGTTCATGTCATAGACCTCACAAGTAAAACGAGTTAATTACTAATTTTATAAATCATACATCACATATGGTAACCCATACACCTACCAATATAATTTTTTTAATTTTCATTTCAAGCCTTTATAGGCATTTAATTCGTTATAACCCTCACCCATGGTCTCATATACTATATATTTTTCATCTTATATCGTAAGGTAGATGCATAACTTATATAGAGGCATCATTATATACGAGAATCCACACTAGAAACTTATCTTTCTAAGCCCCCACTCACCAGTTTATCTCTTGGTTACTTAGTTTCATAGCACTATCCCTTATGGATCTTTGGAGGTAAAATTGAGTCTTTACTTGGAACTTTTGCCATTCATCCTGCTATTGTGTAGGGATTATGTCGTTTACCTTTATACCATCTCAACAGCCACTTTTCTTGCACATTCATATTGACAAAACAATTTCTAATTACATGCCAACACATTATCATAACCACCATGAATTGCGCACCAGCACGTTGTCAAAATAGCCACCAATCATATATCAACACCTTCTATCAAACAATCCTTAATTACATTATATACATGTTATAAAAAAGAATGGGTCGGGTCCCAAGCTACTTTTGGCTAAGGGTGTATTTGGCAATATCTAGCCAAACAAACTCCTTTTGGATATCAAAAAATCCAACAATATTTGGAGATCTTCATTGATTTATTTATAGTTCCCTCGTGTGTTGTTTATTATTATTTTTTCTTGGCGTATTGTTTTTCTATGTTGCATGTTCAATCTACAGACCATTACTATTAAATGTGAATCTTTTATGCAATGTATTTTTTTTTCCTTCTTATCTAAAAAAGTAAATAAAAAAGGTAAACAAAAAGAGAAAGACATCAAAAAAATTGTTTCTTCTTCAATTAAAAATCCAACTCATGCGAACTTATTAACTGGTGCTAAAGTCAGGAACATCACACTTTTTAGGTTTGTGCAATATTTATCAACGCCAGAGTTGAAAATATTTGTTGGTAAATGTTCATTAACGCTAGAGTCTGGAACATTATAGGAAGAACAAAAAGAGAAAAGAGAAAAACAAACCTTTAGCAATTTAAGACAAGACCAACAATACAACCTGCCTTAGGTTGGACGCTTAAGGAGTGATAGCACCTTTCCTTTCGCGAAACTAGTTTTGTACCATAGAATCTCTATTAACCAGTTAGGGTTTGTAGTGACTATAATATTTGGTGGCGACTCTTTGAACATAGACCTTTTTTTCCCCAAAGAACAACATGTCAGATATCCATTCTTTGTCCGATAATTTACAAGATTATTTTTAATCGATCGTTGCGATGTTCGGGTGTGACAGAATGGCGACTCCACTAGGGACTTTTAGGACTAAGCTTTGTTGTTTGTCTTTTTATTACTATCTCATTTTTTATGCTTGTTCGATTTATTTGATTGTCTTTACAGCTTTAAAATGTATCCCTGTTTATATTGTCATATATCACTTCAAGAGCACACACCTTGAAATTTAGGATATGTGGAGTAATAACGATACCCCAATGATTTTAGTCTGGGTAAGATTCATGAAACTATCCAACTCTTGTTTGATTGTTTACTCGATGGTGGTTGATATGTCAATCTGATATTATTCAGGACCTTTATCTTCACACTACTTGTAAGCCTCATATTGAACTTTCGAGGACGATCACTAAGCATCCGAGTGACCTTTTGAGGCTAGATAGTAACCTACCCTCATGATGCATTTAACGACTAAAACCGACTTGTTAGGTTATACCTTGTGTAATCTCATTATGGCTTGCCCAACATGCGAAATCTTGAATTCCAAGACCGTTGGGTGGAAAATGGTCGTCACATAGGATACAAAAGCCTGAGTTGTTACAGTTGACAAAAAACAGACCGACTTAAATTAAAAGTTGAAAGGTTTATCAATAGCTCAAACTTAAGCAAGACTATACAAGGATCCCCTCGTTGGCATGATGACAGCTCAAGTCCCTAAAATCCATGAATAAACGACCATTACCACCCCGTGAAGGGCGAGTCCACATTGAATCCGCATTTTCCTTTTTAATAGCATCATCACTTGCGCATAATTGCATAATTTTCATTTACCAGACTGAAATATAGGTTCCCTATTGAAATGCACCTATAACACTCGACTGTGAAAAAGAAAAATGGATAACGAAGAAAGAGCTCATTTGAAAGCTCAACACTGAAAGGAGTTGGAAAGTCTTAGAGCAAAAGTCACAAGGCTTACTAGTCTACTCGAGCAGGTCTTGAGATCTAAATCTGGAGAAGCAAAAATTATAGCTCAGTCTGAAACTTTGCTCGTAAACCCATAGAATCTAGAGGCAAATGAAGGGTTATTTAAATCTTAATTGGCTAAATATTCCCAAATTGCTCAACCAGCATATCCTATAAAAATATTATCTATTATTGATCTTAGAATGAAGGAATCTCAAAAGAACAAGATAGTAAGAGAAGATGACCTTGACAAATTGGCTGCCCTAGAGCAAAAGATAAGGGCATTTAAGGTAACTAGCCTACACAACCATATAAAGGCCACAAAAATGTGTTTGGTGCCCAACGTGATCATTCCCAAAAAATTTAGAGTGTCTAAATTCATCAAATATACAGGAACTCAATGCCCTGTAACTCATGTCAAAGCATAGTGTACTAAAATGGCTAAGGTGGTCAATGATTAGAAACTGTTGATTCATTTCTTTTAAGACATCTTGAGTGACGCTGCCCTTACTTGGTATATACGGTTGGAAAATATCAAGGTAAAAAAGTGGAAGGACTTAGTTGATGCCTTCATTAGGCAATATAAGTTCAATATGGATGTGGGCCTTAATAGGTCAAGCTTACAAATAATGGAAAAGGACAACAAGGAGTCTATAAGATAATACATCTAAAAATGGCATGAGACAGTCGCACAGGTTAATCCTCCTTTATTGGAAAAAGAGATGATCAATTTATTTGCCAACTCTTTCAAAGCCCCATACCTAGTTGGAGTTTTGCACAACATATTTTCTGACATGGTTGTTATAGCTAGGAGGATTAAACAAGTCATCCAATTGGGAAGGATTGTTGACTCGACTGAGGAGAAAAGTTTCACTAGAAAAAGAAAAGAAACTGAGGTTCACAATATCAAAAGTGGTTACAAAGGCAAGAGAAAGAACTACAAAAATAAAAACACTTAGAGATCAATCGTCCAGAAGATGAAGCCATAGTGTCATTAGGCCAAGATTGGCCTATGTGTAACCTCAATTGACTACTGGAAAGGTGTCCTTATTACCATTTTCTCTGCAAGACTAGCAATACCTTCAATACCACAGAACTCATCATCACCACGTAGATCAATAATATACATATCAAGTTGGTCACCAAATACCATAAGGTCCATTAGGATAAAAAAGAGCAAGGCGAAAAAGCTTTTCTTTGTTGAGAGCAGAGAAAGAGTCGCTTGGGTTTAAATATGCCACATAAAGAAGTAATTATGTACTCGTCTCAGTAAAACGATCATCCAACTCAATAAGTTGCATGTTAATGATATTGTTAAACAATTCATAACAGAAATGGTGTAGGTTTGTAATCCCTTGAGATTTTTGCCTTGAACGCCCACGAAGCTTGTACTCATCATCCATGTTTAGAATATCAATATCATGTTTGATGCAAAAAGATGACACTTCTTCTAGTAAAGATTCTCAATCATTCTCTCTCATCATTTTGAATCGTTCATTTAATGTTTTCAATAAACTCATAGCATTTTCTATGTCTTGATCTTTTCTTTGTAATGCTTGTGAGAACTCATTAGTAACTGCTAGGATCTTTCTTAAACAATGAAGCATAAATACAAAATTAAATGATTCCATAATATCTGTTAAAACGACTGCTTCTGTTCTCTATTCTGAGTTCATCCCATCCTCCCTTATAATCTCAAGCACATCAAGAACTGATGAAAACATTGCAAGTAGACGAATAATTGTAACATAGTGGGAGCCCCAACAAGTATCACCATACCTTCTAAGAGAAGTTTCTTGATTCAAGCCTCATCCACTAGAAATTTCTCCATTTTCAAGTTCTTCAATAATTCTAGCATATTGTTTTTCTCTAATCATCTCCATCCTTTTGCATGATGCTCCAACTATGTTTATAATGCTAGAAATAAAATTGAAGACATCTCCAACTTCATTATGCTTCTTTGTAACAACCACAAGAGTCAATTGAAGTCTGTGAGCAAAACAATGTACATAATATGCACTTGGATTGCTATTTAGAATAAGTGCTTTCAAGCCATTGAATTCACCTCGCTTGTTACTAGCTCCATCATATCCCTGACCACGCAATCTTGATATGCTTAGCCCATGTTTAGAAAACAAAGCTTCAATAGCTGCCTTTAGTGAACTAGCACTTATATCTCGCACATGTTGAATGCCAAGAAAACGTTCAATTATATGTCCATTGTTGTCTACATATCGTAGAACAACAGCCATTTGTTCCTTGATTGATATGTCTCGTGACTCATCAATTAAAATTGAAAATAATGGTCACCTAGATCTTTGATAATGACATTTGTAATCTCCTCTGCAGTAGCTTGAGTAATGTCTTTTTAAATATCTAGAGAAGTCAATTTGTTATGTCTAGGAGCTTCGTTGAAAGTAACTCTTTTAATAGCTTCATTATTTCTGGAAAGAAAATGCAAGAGCTCTAGATAATTTCCTTCATTGCTTGAACATTCACATTCATCATAGTCATAAAATGGAAGTCCTTGGTGCAACAAAAAACGAGCACACTCTATTGAAGCATTCAATCGAGTTCGATAATCACTTTGACTCTTTACTGTCTGCTCAGATAACAAAGTGATGATACTTTGTTTTTCATTCATCAAATTCTCACATTTTATCCGAGCTGCATTGTTATAACTATTAGACTTTCCAATATAAAGATCAAATCTTTCCTCTCTTTTTTTCAATTTGAAAACCCTTCACCCACAAATGAATCAACACCCCCTTTTGACTTAAAGAGATAACAATACAAGCAAAAGACAACATCTTTTGCTATGCTGTACTCTAACCATATTGGGTATGCACCAAACCAAGCCGGATTAAATCGTCGTAGTGTTGAAATATTCCCAAATTGTTTTTGAGGAAAATCACAGTGAGAAGGTTGACAAGGACCTTTTTGTAGATAAGCTCTTTGAATTGCATCCCTATCATTTATATGGTATTCATAAATTGGTCTTCTTAAGCTAGGGTCAGCAAGGAGAGTGTCGGGGTTGATTTCAATATGACTTTTCTTTGAACTTGATTGAGTTACATGACTTGAAGCTTTGATTAACTCTTCATCCTCAAGGGATTTACGCTTGAAATACTTGTCTAGTGACATGTTAATTTAATATAAACATGCTGGATTTTTTTATCATCATTAGTGTCTACATAATAATTAACACAACTACACAATAATTCACTATTAAATAAAAACCAGTTAAGTTACATAATAATTCTAAATCTTTTATATGAAATTCATAGCAAAATACACATCAATTCATCAAAATCAAAACCTATTTCAATTCATATCTATATGCATATAATAAGTATGTTGATTAAATTATACTTAATCATTTCTAGATATTTAATTGAGGAGCAATGCCTCGTGTATGTGTAAGAGGAACAATTCTTGAAAAACATGCTTTCTACTTGATATTTTACTTACATACAAGTCATGTGAAAATATTAAATTTCAATAAACTACTCTACCAATCCAAGAGATGTCAATAATAGTGGTTTTGCATGAATATTAATTTATTCCTTCATAATAAGAAAAGAAACATTTAATTGATTAAATTAGTAGATTTAAACATTTATTTTGAACATATTGGAATATATTCATATCAAAACCCCTAAATTATCATAAACCCTAATACTTTTAATAACTAATTATAAAAGAATAAAATAAAAATTAAATAATGAAATAAAAAAATAAAGAAAATTTACCTAAAATATAAAGCAAAAAAAAATTAATTACTTAACTATACTTTATGAGAAATTTGCATACCAGAGAGGCAGAGAACAACAGCTCATGAAAAAAATAAAGTAACACAGCAGCTCATGAAAAGAAAGGCAGGAACAAAAAATACTCTGTTAGTCAGGGATTCCATATTTTTAAACCGGTACTAATGATTTAATATAGAAACAAAAGGGAAAAAGGAAAAAATTTGTGGAATGAGTCAGCATATATATTATATTATATTATATTATATTATATTAATATATAAGTCAACAATTATAAACAATATCAACTTTTCTTTTTCCTTCCCTGCAAATAACAATTCCCTAAACTAGTATATTAATATTTTAATATAAAAAAAAAGTTAAGGGGGCAATTGCCCCCTTTCGTCCCTCTGTGGCTCCGCCACTACTTATCGAGGTGCTCGTAGGAGAGGGATGATTGGAAGATTCCATAAATTCCAATCAATGGTTGCTAAGTGTTTAGCCATTTTATATATCATAGCTCAAGATATTAGCATACGATTTTTGTTATTAAGCCTCTTTTCTATGAAATAATGAGTTTGTCCTTCAATTGCGTACTTTCTTTTGATTTATAGCTAAATATCCTGAAAGGTGTTCCCTCTAAGAACTCACAAACACGCTTTTGAAGCTTCGCGTGATCTCATAGACGCGATTCATTTCTTTTACCAAAATCTTTTCCCCTGGTGGAATCTTGAAAAAGTAAACTTGCATTTTGATTTTAAAAATGATTTGATGTTTATTTAAAATGATATTTTTAACATTCTACTTGAAGAATGACTCATGAATCAAGCAACTCTTTCATTGAGGTGATTAAACTCTGAACACGAATAGAAAAATAAATCATCACCCTCACTTCATGACTCTTGAACCAGGTATTTTAAATATATGAATAATGGTATGTAGTGAACTCGTTGCTCATAAACTAATGAAATGCATTCTTTGGAAAAGTCTAAACCATCATACTAGATGAGGTCAAAGTTTATTGATCTTAATTGTTTGTGTTTGAAATGAGAAAAAGTTATCTTTGTTATTCCTTTCACATTCTAAAATAAGTATTTTCCTTGCGGTCCCCTTTTGAGCCTTAATAATTATTCTTTCATGAAAAATCCCGACTAGAATCACACCTCACACTAGGAGGCAAGTGAAAATTTTAAATTAAAAAAAAAATAGAAAGCCATGAGAAAGCCAAAAAGGAAAGGAGCCCAAAAACTTAAATGTTAGGGGGCATGCCCAAATCACAAGAAAAAGTGATAGCCAAAATAAAGTAAGTATGCCCCGGCCAAAATAATGAAAAAAGGCAAACCAAAGAAGAGTGGCAAAGAAAAGATGAAAAACACAAAAAGTCAAACTACTGATAGTGATCTTTAGTCTTTGAAACCTTGAAACAATTTGAACCTTATGAATCATTTTCTTTCATAGCTAAAAACCATAGCCAACATTATGTACTTGTAGAAGAGTACTTTTTCATAAGAGTCATGACATTGAGAAAAAAGTACTCATTATTATTCATATTGATAAAATGAGTGTTTAAAAAGAGACAAATTCTTATCAAACAAAACCTCGAGCTTTTTCTCAGACCCTTCACTTTGAAACCCATAAAAATAGAAGATCACCTAATGATGTACTTTCACTAATGACAATATCGCCAAACACTAAGAGCAAACAATCTTTTTTCCAATAAAAAATAACTAGGGAGTTACAAGATTTCGAAAGCAAATTATTTTTAACTCACATCGAAACAATTTTTGTTTTCAAAATGCAAGATCAAGATTTCAATATTCATTGTAGACACATATTCCTTTACCAAAATAAAAATGAGAGAAATGAGAGAATGATTACTCGAAACCATTATTTGTCTGAGTCACTGACAAAGCACACTTAGAGTTATTGACCAGTACAAGGGGTAACATTATGTTTAGAAGGAGAATTGATCCTTTCTAAATAACCATAAAAAATGGAACATTTCCTACAATGAGACAAGGGAGCATTTTGGTTTACAGAAGGTAGTTTGGTCTTTTAACAAGTGACATCGAATGTTTTTAGTAGTGAGACAAGGGAGTAATGAATGATCCTCCTAAATTATTCAATGAGACAGAAAATCTCTAGCAAGCAAATAGATCACAATGGGCACCATGAAGGCTGACTTGTGTAAACAAATATGGGAAAAGACTTATATGGGCCAACTTGAGTGGGCCAGAAGCCAAACAATGAAGATGACCCAAATCAAAGATAGTAAGTCCTCATCAATCAAGCAACAAAAAGATTAAGAAGAAATGGGGGTCTATATTTCAAATCAGGTAAAGATGCATGTATATCATCTAAACTTTGAGACATTCAATAATGAGTTTTGCAAATTTCACAAGAGAAATCCCTGATGGAATCCATCAAAGGAAAGCCACCTCGAAATGGCTAGAAATTGAAAATGCTTTTGAAAATTTCACTTTTAAGAATTTTGTGACCTGGGCAGGCCGCCCATGAGAATTAGGTCACCCAAAAAAAATCCTTGTATTTTTCCACATGAGTATGTCAGCCATTACAATGAGATCCTTTTTCTGAAAAATCTCTATATTTTTTCCACTTAATGAGACCCTTTCTGAAAAATCTCTGTATTTTTCCCCTTGCGTGGGTCACCCATTACAATGAGACCCCTTCTGAAAAATCTCTGTATTTTTTACTTAGATAGGTCACCTATTATAATAAGACTCTTTCTTTGTATTTTTCCCCCGTGAGCAGGTTACCCATTACAATGAGACTCCTTCTTTGTATTTTTCCCCTATGAGCAAGTTACCTATTACAATGAGATATTTTTCTAAAAAATCTTTGTATTTTCCCTTCTGGTTAGGTCACCCATTACAATAAGACTCCTCCTGAAAAATCTTTGTATTTTTCCACTTGAGTAGGTCACCCATTAAAATGAAAGCCTTTCTTTGTATTTTTCCTTCTTAGGCAGGTCACCTATTACAATAAGACCCCTTTTAAAAAATTGCTTAGAACAATTTGACCATTTTTTTCAAAAAAAATCAAAAGAAAAGAAGAGGAAGGACTTTTACACTTATTTTCTTTACAAACTTACTATGCAAAGCCAAATGAAATAAATTTTTCAATGTCTTTGCACCGTAAGTATTGTAAAGAAGGGACAACTGTTATAACCCAATTTTGACCCACTTGTTTTTAATTTAATTTTAAGGGGGTTAGGTTTTGAAATTAAAAGATCAGGGGCTTGAATTCAAAGTTTTGAAACTTCAAGGACCAAATTGAAAATGGGCATTTCAAGGACCAAAACGACATCATTTTCACAACGCGTTGTTTCTTCTTCTTCTTCTTCTTCTTCTTCTTCCTCCTTCTCTGAAGCTGGAAGCACCATCTGCAACAAAAAGGAAAAAGGGAGAAATGAGGGAGTCCCCATCCTACCCAACAACACAGTCAAGCTACTTCACGTTTTTGGTTTTCTTTCGTCCCACAAAACTCCATTAAAGCCCTAAGGAAACCGCCACCAACAGTCCAGCATGGACGAGACTGTTGGTGTCCCGATCCAACAAGAACACAAAGACCCAAAGTCCTTATCTCTATACAAGGATCAGTATCCTGGGGAGATAAGGATAAAATCCACAGCAGAAACGCCTATAAAAGGCTAAAAAGGATTAAAAAGGGGGGCGAAAAACAAAAAACAAAAGAGAAGAAAAGGAGAAAAATAGAGGAAAAACCAGGAAGGGTGACAGAGACAAAGAGAAATAAAAGAACAACAACAAACAGAGAAGCGAGATAGAAGGAGAGGAAGGTCATCGCAGGGGCGCCACCCACCAGCCTCCATCGCCATCCGCTTTGTTCCCAGCAGTAGCTCGCCAGGTAAGTTTGTTTTCCCCCTCCCTACATTTTAATTACCATGTTCTTGTAGCAGGCGTGCGTGAACAGTGCATGCACGCCTACAGGTAAAAAAAAAGAAATAAAAAGAAAAGGAGGGAAATCGGGTAACCGCGTTTGAGCCTGGGTCTAGCCCAACTTGTATGACTGGACTGGACCGAGCCTAGTAAACAGAAAAAGAGTGGGCCGGGTCTGGGCCTCAAGCCCAACCGGCCCAAGCTACTTTTGGCTAAGGATGTGTTTGGCAAAACACACCCTTATGTCTTTCTCATGTATTTTATTCTCGTTTTGTTTTGATATTTAGCAAAACGAGCTCCATTTGGATATCAAAAAAATCCAAAAATATTCAGGGATCTTCATTGATTTATTTATGGTCTCCTCACTTGTTGTTTTATTTTATTTTATTTTCTTTGCGTATTGTTTTTCTGTGTTGCATGTTCAATCTACATACCATTACAGTTAAACGTGAATCTTTTATGCAATGTATTTTTTCCTTGTCTAAAAAGAGTAAATAAAAGAAGGTAAACAAAAAGAGAAAGGCATAAAAAATTGTTTCTTCTTGAATTAAAAATCCAAATCTTGCAAACTTATTCATTGGCGCTAGAGTCAGGAATATCACACTTTCTGGGTTTGTGCAATATTTTTCAACACTGGAGTTGAAAATATTCGTAAGTAAATGTTCACTAATGCTAGAGTCAGGAACATTATAGGAATAACAAAAAAAAAAAGAGAAAAATAAACTTTTAGCAATTTAAGACAAGACCAGCAATGCAGTCTGTCTTAGGTAAAACGCTTAAGGGATGATATCACCTTCCCTTTCGCGTAACCAGTCTCGTATCATAGAATCTTTGTTGACTAGTTAGGGTTCTGATAAGCCACGTAGATCAACCAGGGCCATTAGGCCAAATTCCAAGTATATATGATGAAGGAAAGTAATTACATAAGCCATGCAGCAATAGGGAACGTGAACAATATTTACATGGATATGCAATTATACAGAAAGAAGAGGAGCAGTTTCAATACAAGACGGGTCTTGCAATTTATCAGTTATTGCTTTTATTATTATAGTTGTTGCGATTAATATTCAGTACGTTTAATTCCAGTCTGTACGTGGGTAAACTCACATAGAGCGTTACCAACTTTTCCTTAATTCTAGACGTTATCTGTAACAGTTTTGCTTACTTAAAGCAGCCGGCTTTGCTTATATAAGGCAGCCAAGAATTATGAAGAGGCAGTCAATTTGATATTAACACAATTTGTGGTTCTTTCTCACCCGAAGAGAAACAAACAGTTTCAGCAATTACTTGCTAAATAATTGTTGAACTTATCATTGGTATCGGAGCTTACAAAGGATCTTATGGGCACTAATAAGGAACGCATTGAGCAATTGGAAGAGGGGCTGCACCGAATGGAGCTGGGCATGGCTGATAGGCTGCAACATCTGGAGGCCACGCTTAACCGACTTTCTGATGTATTGCTTGCAAATCAGGAGCCTCCAAACCAAGCCAACCAGGAGCCTCCAAACCAAGCCAACCAGCAACGTGAAGGATAAGAAGGGGGACGCTTAATTGTCTCATCCAAGACAGCAAGACTTGAGTTTCCTAGATTCTCAGGAGATGATCCCACTGAGTGGTTTAATCGTGTGAATCAATTTTTTGCTTTTCAAAACACTCCAGAACTGCAGCAGGTTCCCCTGGCTTCTTATCATTTGGAAGGGGAAGCTAACCAGTGGTGGCAATGGGTTCGACGGTTGACTGAAGAAGAAGGAAGAGTTTTATCATGGGCAAACTTTGAAGACGAACTCTGCGCGAGTGTTGGTCCTTCAGAATGTGAGGACTTTGATGAGAGTCTTTCAAGAATCAGGCAAGGAGGTTCACTGCGAGATTATCAACGCGAATTCGAGCGCCTGGGCAACCGAGTACACAGATGGACTCAAAAGGCTCTTGTAGGTACATTTATGGGTGGTTTAAAAACTGAGATTTCAGATGGAATACGCATGTTTAAACCACAGACATTGAAAGAGGCCATCAGTCTGGCCTGAATGAAGGATGATCAGCTTAACCGACAGAGGAGGTTGGAGGACCAACGACCATCACCACCAATGAGATCTATCATTTCTCCTCCCAATTTCAATCGAGCTGTCCCAACGGTTCCTACTACTCCTATTCGGCGCCTCACTTGGGAAGAAATGCAGAGACAACGAGCTCAGAATTTATGTTTCAATTGCAATGAAAGATTTACTGCAGGACATAAGTGTCGTGAGCCTCGCATCTTAATGTTAGAAGGGCAATGCGATGGCGGAACACTCTGTTATGTGATAAGGAAGGTGACGACCAAGCATTTCAGGAGAATGCTAAAACAATAACCGAACCAGAAATTACACTCCATGCATTGACAGGTTGGGCTGCACCTAAGACCATGCGCATCACTGCAAGAATTGGATCGAGCGATGTTATCGCACTAATCGACAGTGGATCAACTCATAAATTTATTAGCGAAAGATTGGCCAATGCATTACGTATATCAGTGGTGCCTACAACATCTTTCACCGTGCGGGTTGCAAATGGTGAAAAATTGAAATGCCAGGGACGTTTTGAAGCAGTCAGAGTGGACCTGCAGGGCACCCATTTTTCATTAACTCTTTATTCTCTTCCACTTACAGGGCTGGATTTGGTGCTAGGCATCCAATGGTTGGAAATGCTAGGTTCTGTGGTTTGTAATTGGAAACAGTTAACCATGGAATTTCAGTGGAAGAACCAACTCAGGCGGTTACATGGAGTGGGTGATGAAGGCACCAACTCAGGCGGTTACATGGAGTGGGTGATGAAGGCATACAACTTGCGTCTATCACTGAATTAACCAAAGCAACTCACCAGCACCATGCCATTTTTGCAATCTGTTTACAGATTAGTACTGCGGAGTCAAAAATACAGCCAACGCATCCGGATATGGAGGCCGTTTTGCATGAGTTTGCAGACATTTTTAAGGAACCAACAGGTCTACCACCTGCCAGGGGGGTTGATCACTGCATTTCTCTCAAAGACGGCACAAAACCTATTAATGTTCGGCCATATCGTTATGCATATTAGCAAAAGGAAGAGATTGAAAAGCAAGTTCATGAAATGCTAAATTCCGGCCTTATCAGACCCAGTACCAGCCCTTTTTCATCACCGGTACTGTTGGTGAAGAAAAAAGATGGAACATGGCGTTTTTGCACAGATTATAGGGCTCTCAATGCTGCAACCGTAAAGGACCGCTTCCCTATCCCTACAGTTGACGATATGTTAGACGAGCTCTATGGTGCCTCATATTTCACCAAGCTTGATCTTCGAGCTGGATATCATCAAGTACGGGTTAATCCTATGGATATACCAAAAACTGCTTTCCGCACTCACAACGGACACTATGAATATTTGGTTATGCCTTTTGGGTTGTGTAATGCCCCCTCGACATTTCAAGCTATCATGAATTCAATATTTCAACCTCATCTTCGAAAATTTATATTGGTTTTCTTCAATGATATATTAGTCTATAGTCCTACGTGGGACATGCATTTGATGCATATACGGCAGACTTTTGACATTTTACAGCAACATCAATTTTTTGTCAAGGCTAATAAGTGTGCTTTTGGTCAACAAGAGCTGGAGTACTTAGGGCACATAATCACCAATCATGGTGTGAAGGTAGATGAAAATAAAATTGCAGCAATGGTAGCATGGCCACGACCTACTAATATTTCAGAGCTTCGTGGTTTTTTAGGGTTGACAGGGTATTACAGGAAGTTTGTTAAAAATTATAGCATTGTGGCGCGAGCTCTCAACAATCTCCTTAAAAAGGGCCAATTTGGGTGGCATGAGGGAGCTGAAACTGCCTTCCTCGCGCTCAAACAAGCCATGACAACGACACCAACGTTAGCAATGCCTAATTTCAAGGATGTCTTCACTGTAGAGACCGATGCCTCAGGTGATGGAATTGGCGCCATCTTATCCCAGCAAGGCAAACCAATTGCATTTATGAGTAAGGCACTCGGAGTAGCAAAGAAATCTTGGTCTACTTATGCTAAAGAGATGCTGGCTATTCTTGAAGCTATAAGATTGTGGTGACCATACCTATTAGGCCGAAAGTTCTATATTCAGACGGATCAACGCAGTCTAAAATTTTTTCTTGAGCAACGGATCATCACACCAAAGCAACAAAAATGGTTCGTCAAACTCTTAGGCTATGACTATGAGATCAAATACCGGCCTGGTTGAGAAAATGCTACAGCTGATGCTCTCTCTCGTAAACAGGGAAGTCCTATTCTTCATCATCTTATGGTTTCTCAGGTTACTTTGTGGGAGGACATTAAACAGGCGGCAAAGACAGATCTATATATTCAGTCCATGAGTCAGATTGCCGCGGATCAGTTACACAGCAACTTTGCTTAGCGGAATGGGTTGCTTCGTTACAAGGAACGGGTCATCATTCCTGCAGACCCTACTCTACGTGCAAAGCTGCTGCACGAAATGCATGATACAAAAGTTGGTGGCCACTCTGGTGTTCTGCGCACTTACAAGAAATTGGGGCAACAATTTTATTGGCCAGGAATGCGTAAATCAGTCCAAGACTATATCAAGAATTGTGTGGTATGCCAGAAAACCAAATCAGATACATTGGCTCCTGCAGGTCTGCTCCAACCACTGCCCATCCCGTGCCAGGTATGGGAGGACATTACACTTGATTTCATCGAGCGTTTACCTGCTTCTCAAGGCAAGGATACCATCCTGGTTGTCGTCGATAGACTCAGCAAATCGGCTCATTTCCTGCCATTAAAACATCCTTTTACAGCTAAGAGTGTTGCAGAGAAATTTGTGGAAGGCATTATTAAGCTTCATGGCATGTCAAGGTCTATAGTCAGCGATCGGGATCCAGTTTTTGTTAGTCATTTCTGGCAGGAATTCTTTAAGATGTCAGGAACAAAGTTGCAGCTTAGCTCCGCATATCATCCACAAACGGATGGCCAAACCGAGGTTGTCAATCGATGTGTTGAACAATATTTGCGATGTTTTGTTCATCAGTGGCCAAAGAAGTGAAGTCTCTACTTACCATGGGCAGAATATTGGTATAATACAACATTCCACATCTCAACCGGAATGACTCCTTTTCACGCAATATATGGCCGGCTTCCACCAACTATTCCATCATACCATGATGGTCTATCACCGGTGCATCAAGTGGATCAGCAGTTGCAGGAGCGAGATGAGTTACTTCAACAGCTCAAAATCAACTTGGCACGCTCGATTAATAGGATGAAACAACTCGCAGACAAAAAGAGAAGAGATGTCTCATTTGATGTGGGTGATTTAGTCCTTTTGAAACTCCATCCATATCGACAGCATACGGTTTTTAAGCGAGAATACCAGAAACTTGCGAGTCGCTTCTATGGACCCTATGAAATTCTGGAGAAAATTGGACCCGTTGCTTACAAACTCAGGTTACCAACAGAGTCACGTATTCATCCAATATTTCATGTCTCTTTGCTTAAACAGTATCACACCAACACAGAGGTTCACAACCACAGCACAAAGATACCATCCTTCAATGAAGATGGGGAAGTTCTGTTGATACCACATGCTGTTCTTAATCACCGCTGGGTAAAACAGGGTGCCCAAATTGTCGAAGAAAGTTTAGTTCACTGGAAGTATCTAACTGTAGAAGAGGCCACATGGGTATCTACCAAACAGTTACTGGAATTGTTTCCAGGTATCAACCTTGGGGACAAGGTTGCACGCGATGGGGGAGGGATTGATAAGCCACGTAGATCAACCAGGGCCATTAGGCCAAATTCCAAGTATATATGATGAAGGAAAGTAATTACATAAGTCATGCAGCAATAGGGAACGTGAACAATATTTACATGGATATGCAATTATACAGAAAGAAGAGGAGCAGTTTCAATACAAGACGGGTTTTGCAATTTATCAGTTATTGCTTTTATTATTATAGTTGTTGCGATTAATATTCAGTACGTTTAATTCCAGTCTGTACGTGGGTAAACTCACATAGAGCGTTACCAACTTTTCCTTAATTCTAGACGTTATCTGTAACAACTTTGCTTACTTAAAGCAGCCGGCTTTGCTTATATAAGGCAGCCAAGAATTATGAAGAGGCAGTCAATTTGATATTAACACAATTTGTGGTTCTTTCTCACCCGAAGAGAAACAAACAGTTTCAGCAATTACTTGCTAAATAATTGTTGAACTTATCAGGTTCCTAGTGACTATAATACTAAATGGCGACTCCTTGAACATAAACCTTTTTTTTCTTCAAAGAACAAGATGTCAGATATCCATTTTTTATCCGATAATTTAAAAGATTATATCGGTCACCATGATATTCGCCTGTGACATGTCTTTACATTTTTAATTGTATCTATGATGTCATTGTATAGTATTTAATTCTCAAATTACCCTTTAATTATGTTTTCCACCAAATTGATAAAATTATATTTTTTATTCAAAAAAGTTTCTTGATATACATAAGTATATAATATAAAATCATTGTTTTTAATAAATTACACAATCTATTCTTATATAATTGATAATATTTTCAATATATCTCATATGTTTTTAATTATGTATGTTATGTTAGTATATAATATTAAATTCTCTATTATTATCATTTAATCAAGTTTTTATATTCAAAATGACACAATGATAATTTTTATTTTGAAAATACCCCTAAGTTATACATGTATAATTTTATTTTATTTCTTATCAAAAAAAAATTATTTCAGGTAAACATGCCATCCTTGGATATAATTGACAATTTGTTAATTTTTTCATTCAAATTAAAATAATACATTACTTAATATTATATAAAGAATGACAATATCAATAAAGTAGTAGATCACAGACAGAAAAAGAAAGAAGAGAAAAGGGAGGTTATATGACAATATTAATATTAAAATAATATTGAAATTATATTTTTAACATCATCCTATCAAAACAATTAAAAAAATAAAAAAAAATATTTTTTTAAAAAAATACTGTTTGGAACAATTTTAAATCATGTACAAACTGAGCTATATTTTCGCAAAGATATTAGTAGCACTTGATGTGAGGGTGATTAATTGGAATATATTCAGCCAACTGTTTCTTGAAGCCATGTTTAGCCCAACTGAACTTCAAAAAATCAACTTCACACACACACAGATGAATAACGCTAAATGCAATATTGTTGGGAAATCTTTAAACCTCCATTTCTTATCTTCACCATAGACAGAGATATGAATGGCAGCTGGTTAATTTTTGAAACGTGTCTGTTGGCCATTTTTTGAAAGGATTCTTGTTGGATATCTTGAAAACACGATGAGATCTACCTAGTTGGCCATGTATATACTGACAAGATTGCAAAGAATAAGCTGGCTTGTTGATGATGGGGGGGGGGGATTCATGACGATCGTTCAGGTAATTAATTAACAAAAGAAATGACAGTGAGATCAGTACTGATAATGAGTCGCTGAGGTTTTATATATGTAGATATCTGGGCATGAGGATTCAAATAAAGAACACAAGGAGTGCTCGGCGTGCATATCGCAGCACATGAGCTTGATCGAACAGACAGCCAGGACTGTGTTCGAAGTCACGAGGTTCCCCCATTTCTTTAAATTCTTTCACATCCAGAGGGCTGTTTTTCTTCCTCTTTTTTAAAGACGAGTCCAAGTTGACAGTGTCCAATAAAGATATATATCTCGAGATCTAATTGTATCAGATATATTTCCCTCTCAAGCTGTAAGTTGAAAGATTCTTGGCTTAATCACTTGTGATGGAATCTAACACCGACCATGTTTGATCTTATGCTTTGTTAAATCAAAGGTACGTGCGAAGTAGTAATGCAGACAGACTCGCTCAACTTTGTATATAATTTTGGTCAATGGACAACACCAACTCTCTGCTATATGTCGTCACTTGAGAATTTTGTAACGCAGGAATATGCATCCGCGAAGCTCTGACTTTCTGTCCAGGAGCCGAAATAAATTTTTAACTAGTTAGTGGGACCAAAATTGTTTTGAATATTAAAAAAAAAATCACCATCTGGGAGAATTCTTTGTCTTTGTTATTAAGAATAAGATTAATTTCATAAAATATATCAAGATTTATATGCATTAATAAATTATAATAAATTTATTGATCTAAATAAAAGATAAAATTAGAAAGCTGAAATAAAAATACATAGTAAGATATCCAATATCATGCCGAATGTAGCTTTAGAAAAAACAATTATCTAATTATAGAACAATTAATAGTTGTTTTGAAAAAATATAAATCATTTTAAATAATCACAAAATGTATATTTCTCAAGTATAAAATCAATTTTCTTATTAACATCTTTCTTATAATGTAAGGCTTTAAACAAAAATCATTGTTTCTGTTAAAAAAATATAATTATTAAAACAAGTTAAAAAAAATAAAATATTATGTTCATATTTCATGTGTGATTGAATGCTACAAGAAGTCATAAATATGTTAAAATCATGTTTAAAATCTATTTAAATTTGTTATAAAAAAAAAAAATTTGAATCAATTTTTCCTAAACAATTTATTATTGGTATTATTATTTTCATACTAGATACATAATAATTGAAAAACAAATTAATAAAATTCAAATAAGAATTTATAATATTATTTAAGAAACAAGTCAAAATAAAGAGTAAGTGACCAAATATAGTAATTTTATTTTTTTTAAGTCTCTAAAAAAACACAAAAAAAAAAAGAAATAGAAAAGTCAAGCCCATCTCCTAGCCCTCTACTAGCAGGCTAGGTGCATGCAGGCCTAGAGGTTAGGTCCATGCATTTGGCCTTGTTTTTTATTTTTTTAATTAAAAGAATGGATGACATGTCATCCACCTATTATTTTAAAAAGATAAATAACTAAATTGAACGACTTGTTGTCCTCTTGCCTAGTTTCCAGCAGTCCAACTTAATAGAATCTGGGTAGAAATTGTTGTTTCATTTTTAGGACTAGATAACTTGCTTTTCCACCTTTTTTTTACATGAAAAACAATAAACATAACTCAATAAACCCAATTGTTCCTTTAAAGTTTCCAAAAATCAATCAAAAAAATAAAAAATCAACTCGAGATCCAAAGTCTTCTCAAGCTCTGATCTACTTTTTCGGCCAATTTAAATGTCACCTAAATTGGCCGCTGACAATTGTTAATTTAATCCAAGGATATTTAAATTACATTTCAAAATAGTCTCCAAAATTATAATCCACAAGTTTGATAATACAACTTAATAATCCATAATTTCCTAAATCAACATAAAAATAACAACTACTAATCACTCCTGGCAAACCTATGAGTATCTGTAACAAAATCAATAATATTTATTAAGTTACGAGTTAATATTTCATTTAACACTTAAAGGAAATTATCAATTTTTCATATAGATAATATTTAATTCATTCTTTATAATCATCCAATTTCTCTTTACATAATTTCATTCACACCTAAACAAATCTCATAATATTTATAACTTGAATAATCATTCCAACATTTTTATAACTAAGCCAACATTTCAATACTCTATCTTAAGTGTTCATTATCTCAGCATACTCATCTTATTTACCAATCAATTCAGCATTCACATTTGAAAAACCAATAATCTAGTATTTCTTCATGAATATCAATTAACCCGATCAACCGTCTTAGTTGCCAATCAATCTGGCATTCCTATTCAGAAGCCAATATTATAGTATTCCTTAATGAATACCAATCAATTTGGCCAACTCATCTCGATTGTCAATCAATCTGGCATTGCCATTTGAAAGTCCTTAACAAAATACCCATCATCAATCCAGTCAACCCATCTTAGTTGCCAATCAATCTGGCATTTCCTATTCGTAAGCCAATATTCTAGTATTTTATAATGAATACTCATCAATTTGATCAACTCATCTTGGTTGTTAATCAATTCTCTTAACTTACATATCTTTCTTTCCATATAAACTATTAATATCACTATCCGTATTTTCATGCATTAACTAATTCACAAATAAAATTTGTGGAAAATTATAAAAAAAAACATTACCATAAGGTACGAAGTACCTACTTACTTTTTTTTCTAGGAGCGGCTTTACTAGCTCGCTGAATCACCCTAACAGAATCCCTACATCAATAGGTTTTTAAATCAATTATTATTGTATCCAAAAATATTCCTTATTCATCGTAACATCTATTTTAACTCCACTTAGTTACTCATCCACAACTAAATTTATTTTTTTTCCAACTTATTTGATACAATTCTGATTTTCATATAATTATTCAATATCTAACTCTTTCTTATAAAGTTAATTATATCATTCTTTGAAAAATGGTATATGTCCCTTTTTAATCATCATCAATATATCCTAAATCATTAATTAAACGAAAATCAATTTAATTACAAGCTAATTCACATTTTCTTCAATTCTCCATTCACTTTCTACAATATCCTCCTTTAATTCACATAAAAGTTCTTATTACATCTAATAAACACGAACTCCATTTCATCTTGCCTCAATCTCAAACACAACCAAAACTAATTATTAATTCAACAATTCCTTAAAGTCATTAAATTCATAAAACATCAAAAATTCATATTTGTCACTTAGAATTAGAATCATTCATCAAAATTGTTATCCATATATTATATTATCAAAATTACAATAAAACTTATAAGAATAACACGATTGCATTAAATCCTCCTTTTTGCCTCTTAATGGTCAGCCCCTAGGGCTTCCCTACGAACCCAAAGTATTTTTTGTTATTTTAACATAAATTCACTCCTACAACAACCTACAAAGGTCTTAGAAACTCAATTTCTAATAAATTTACTTTCTCCCAATTTCATCTCTAGAACCCTAATTCAATTTAGGTAAATTTTGCTCAAAATCAACTAACTATTATTCAAATTGATATAGAAGGGTTCCAAATATCTTACTTAGTTACAAAACGTATTTTGAAAATCAACCAATTGAAATTTTCCAAGGCTTCCCCTTTTTTTCCTTTTATTTCTTCATTTTCTCTCTCTAACTTAATTTTTTTTCCTCGCGTTGATCTTTCTTGATTTTTAGTGTAAATGTGTTTTTCTCTTTCAAAATCCTCTATTTTCACTCCTACCCCTTACTCTCTAGCCCTTCAATGTGAAATGAAGGAAGAAGAAATGAAAATGCTCTTTTTTTTCTTGCTGCACTATCGGGTTATAATAAAGATAGGAGCCAAAACAGTCTAACCATTTAGAGAAATGGTTCATCTATTTAATTAAATCAGTCTGGTGATTTCTCAAAACAGCTAAATCATTTTTCTATTCTGAAAAAATGGATATTTTTAACCATAAACCTTTCTTCTTTTACCTTTTTAACTCCTTTTCTTTTCTTTTTCTTATTTAATTTCATTACACCTTAATTATTATATTATTATTTTTAATTTATCTTGGGGTTTACATTCTTCTCTCCTACAAAAATTTCATCCTCAAAATTTAATTCATACTTGTATCTGGGAATAACTCTGGATACTTTTTCTTCATTTCTGACTCTCGTTCCCATGTTATCTTTTTGATTTATGAACTTTTTCGAAGTATCTTTGCCATGGGGATTCTTCTATTTTTGAGTTCCTTCTCACCTCTATCTAATATATGGATTGGATGTACTTCTAAAGTCAAATCCTTATTTATTTCCAGTGGAACTTGTGGCAACACTTGAATGGGATCCATCTCAGCCTTTCGAAGTAACATACATGAAATACATCATGTATATTTGACAAGTGTGGTGGTAAGGCCAATCTATATGCAACTGGGCTTATCCTTTGGACTGTCTCAAAAGGACCAATTTTCCTTTCATCCTAAACCGCATAATACGCTTCCACGATGCAGTTTTTCGGAACACTTAATCTTGTACCTCAAACTCAAAGGACCTTCTTCTTTTATCTGCATAGTTTTTTCGTTTATCCTAAGTTGCTTTCATTTTATCATTTATGATTTTCACCTTCTCCATGGTAATTTATACCAATTTCGAGTCAATGAACTTCATATCATCTACTTCTTCCTAATAGACTGGAGTTCAACACCTTCTTCCTAACAAACTGGAGTTCAACACCTTTTTCCATACAAAACTTCATGGGAAGTCATTCACACGGCAAATTGATAGCTATTACTATAAGCCATTCAACACTTCTCATTATGTCCACAACATGCAAATCATTTACCTTAACATACTTATAACATAGATTATAAGATTAAGACTAATATTTAATTCACAATATATTTTTCACATATTTATTTCAAATTAACACACAATTTCACCAACTTTCCATTAAATTATCATTTTCCCTTACACATTCAACATGGTTGGCCATAAGATTTATTTTCATCCCTTTATTTTTCTTCAATTTTAACTCTAGCTAACATGTATTCCATGTCACTATAACAATTCTACAGTAAAACACACTTTTCTCCAAATTTTGTTCAATAACCCTAACTTTTATAAAGTTAGGGTTTTCACCCAAAATTACCCCAAATTCAAAACAACAAGAAATAATTGGTTAAGAACACATTACCAAGTTGTTTTGCACTTAATTTATGGTTTCTCTTGCAAGTTTATCCTTCTCCACATATTCTCTCTTCCAATTCCTTCGATTCTCTCTCAAGCTTCCAACCTTTTTTCTCTCAAACTCTCCCTTAAATTCTTATATTAATGGTGTTTCTTCTTTAGAATTCACCCTTCACGCCCTAAACATACTAATTTTAGAGAAAATATATCACTTAAATTTGTAAAGAAGATAGAATCTCAAACTCTCTTTAAGGGCAAAACTGTATATTAGCACATGATGAAAGGTCAGGTCTTTTAAGCCTAAAAAGCCTCCTAATAAGAAATGGCATAAAAATCAACCACAACAAAAATCATCCAAACTCATTAATGAGAATGGAAAATTGGCTAACATCATCAATATCTCTTATACCTGAAAAATAAGGTGACCAACCATAACTTAAAGAAGTATAGGTATTGGCTAAAACACCTAAGTAATCCAAATATCGACAATATAGTGACCACAAACCAAAGAGATGAGCAAAGGAGTGTAGGATCTATGATTGACAACACACAAAACAAAGAAAATAAAATTGTTATTGAGATCCTCTGCTCAAGTAGAGGATTTCAATAAAATAAGTGTTCTTGATCCAAAGAAACATTGGAGAGAAGAGATCAATGCGTATTTGCAGAACTCTTCACATATAGTTTTAAGATGTTTCAAGTCATTCTCTAGTTTTTTAAAGAAACTACTCTAGAATTGTATTGTTTATATTTAAGGTATGATATTTAGGCTATTATTGATTTATGATTTAATTTTGTTGTTGTTGTTGTTGATTCTCAATAATAGTAAATAAAAATTGATTTTTTATTAAGCAAAAATAGTAAATAAAATTGTTCGAGAAAAAACAAAGCACATTTTGATTGAAATTGTATAATTGGTTGACATGTTAGATACATATAAGAGTATGATCGGCATTGTTTTGGATAAACAATGTTATTTATCATATCATATTTAGACAATTCAATTTATTGATTTTAGTGTAAATATGATAGGAAAATATTTCTTCATTTGAGAAATAAGAAAAATATGGAGACATTGTTTACATCAAAAATAAATATCCATTGTCAAGCACATGAAAACAATAATTATTCACTATTGTACATGAAAGCATAAGCTTAAATCAATCAATAATAATATGAGTAGCCAAGAATTTCATGATCAAGGGCAGGGAAGACAAGAGAGTAATCAACTAAGAGGAAATGATTAACCACGGGAAAAGAGTCCACATAATCGATCAAAATGAAGAGATCAATCATAAAGAAAAGGTTTTCATGATCGACTAAAGTATCCAAGCCTATAAAAGAAACCCTACATAAAAAGTTCATATGTTTATCACAAAATGAGTTATGTTTTAGTCGGATTAAATTTTGTATTAGGATTCAACATATAAATTTCTTATTTGTTATGGATAATTTATACACCAAGATTAGGTTTAAGAGAGGTTAAGAATGACTCTAATAACTTGTAACAACACAAATAGAGCCATCCTACTACTTTAAATGATTGTCACGTGATTTCAATGCAATTTATCTTCTTTGTGGTTTTTATTATTTTTCTTTACATCTTTGTTTGAGATTTTATTTCTTCTTCTTAAGCACCTATCATCTTTCACGTGTGGTGGATGGAAAGAATTACTTTTTTTAGGGTTCAAGATATGATATCCTTGCACTCTATTTTATTTTACAAGGCTTCTATATTTCTCAAATCATAATTTAGTTCCTGGTTATAATCTCTTTTTATTGGAAGGAAGAAACGAAAAAAGTGCAATTAACCCAAAATTATTTGTCAAGGTCAACAAATAGAGACATAATTAATATAATATATGCTCAAAATCTTCTATAACCGCTATAGCACAAGTATAGTCTAGTGATTGTATATTTAATAATTTCCTCCACTAAAGAAAGGTTTAAGTCTCAATTATTACAATTTCTCAGACAGCACTTCTGTAACAGTCCGGCTACACAGCATGAACCGTTCTCAAATTGAAGTCAGGGAGAAAAGAGGGAGGCGTGTTGGAGAAGACTTACCTGCAGCAAAGGGATAAGGTGAGCACGTGCATGGTCAAAGATTGGACAAGAAGTACTTACATGGAAGGTTGAGATAATGAAGCCCCTACGGCTGACAGATGGTAAGGGATTAAGTTCAAAGGCAACGACACCATTTTGAGAGAAGAGATAGAGTCCAAATACAATTTAGATTAATAACACAGCTAGCAAGCCTATCAGATTAATCTAAAAATCTTAACTAATAGAGAATTAGAATAAAAGGTGGAGGAAGGGCTGTCGAGAGGCAGGAAATTGCTTTGAAGCAAATCTCATTCACCTAGGAAGCCCGGGTTACCTCGAAGCTGCCTAAAAAATTAGTTAGGGTTTATCAACATTGCATTGTTCTTTCAATTCAGTTTCTTTAAGATATTTATCTTTAATTGTTATTTCAATTTTCCCAACTTTTACCTGTAAGCTCAGGTTTAACAAAAGCTATAATAAAATTCCAGTATCTTTCCCTTAAATTACAAAGTCCATTACAAGTAATATCAGAGCCACGAAGGAACAAGAGTTTCACAGTTGATAGAAACTGTGTCAGGGATGAAACAACAACAGGAGACACAACAACAAAACCAGCAGAATCAGCAGCAAATATTAGAAGACATAGTGCAGCAATTGAGAAATATGTCTACCAGGATGGACCAGATGACTAAGGCCCAAAGGAAAAGGCCCCTAGGCTACCCTCCTAATTCTCCCACCAGGTCAATTAATGGAAATCCAAGGCATGAAGTAGTACCACAGGAAGGAATTCAATAGGTTCAGCTCAAGTCAATCCGGTTAGAGTTTCCCCGGTTTAATGGAGATGATCCTATTGGTTGGGTATACAAAGCCAATCAATTCTTTAACTTTCACAACACTCTAGCTCAACACATGTTGTTTATAGCCAGTTTTCACATGGAAGGAAAGGCTATAACATGGTATCAAAAACTAGAAGAGACCGGAATTCTCACCAGTTGGGAGGCCTTCGTTAAGGCCCTCCAAATTCGTTTCGGAACATCATCTTATGATGACCCCATGGAAGCCCTCATAAGTATCAAACAAACATCAATAGTAGAGCTCTACAAAACCCAATTCGAGATGCTTTCAAACCGGGTCAGAGGGTTGCCTGACTCTCACAGGCTCAGCTGTTTCCTAGGAGGATTGAAGGAGGAGATAAAAATGGGAGTCAGGATGCTAAACCTTTAGAATTTAGTGGCTGCTTATGGATTAGCAAATATATAGGAGGAAAATCTGACAATTATGAGGAAATCCTGGAGGCTTAGTGCTATGGGGTTTTAAGGCCGAAACTCAACACCAACTCAGCCTAGGGCTGAAAATAAACTAGTTCTGATACAGAGACTCACTCCAGCATAAATGAAGGAAAAAAGAGACAAGGGGCTTTGCTTTAAATGTGACAGTAAGTGGGGACCTGGCCAAAGGTGTGGAGGACCAAAGATATTCTTAATAGAGGAAGTAGAGGAGGAGATGGAGGAAAAAAATTGTGTCCCTGAAGATCTGATTGATTTGGGCGAACCTTAGGAGGAAGGCAAGGAAGGAATCGGCATATCCCTTCATGCTATCATAGAGAGTCCCAATCCTAAAACTATGAGGGTGGAAGTTAAGCTGAGTGGCCATAATTTCATGGCCTTAATTGATACATGAAGTACACATAATTTCATACATCTCAGGGTAGCAAGAAAGGTAGGGATGAAAGTTTTAAAACACAAGCCTATTAGGGTGAATATTGCATATGGTTCCAAGCTGTGGAGTGAGGGGAGCTGCTCAGATATCAAACTGATGATTCAAGGAGATCAGTTTGTCACTTGGGATTATATCATTCAGTTGAGAGGATGCGATGTGGTGTTAGGAATTCAGTGGCTCAAAAGTCTAGGGCCCATTCTTTAGGACTTCTCGGCCTTAAAAATGGAATTCCAAAAGAAGGGAAGAGGGTCCTGATCTGTGGAATGAGAGTAGAGAAATCAGAAGTAGACTGTAGCCCAACCTTTTTACAAGAATTGAGAAGAGTTGAGGAAGGCCTGATTTTGCAAATCTGGGAGCTGGGATCAGTCCAGAATGAAATTCCAGAACAGATTGAGAATTTGTTGCTAGAATTCGTGGAAGTTTTTCAAGAGCCAAAAGAAATTCCACCTAGCAGATCGCATGATCACACTATAGTATTAAAGGAAGGTACCTCCCCAATAAGTGTACGTCCTTACAGGTACCCCTATTACCAAAAATCTAAGATAGAAAAACTTATTAAGGAGATGTTGGCAATGGGTACCATAAAACCCAGCCAAAGCCCCTTTTCATCGCCAGTCCTACTAGTTAGGAAGGTTAATGGGTCATAGAGAATGTGTGTTGACTATCCTACCCTCAACAAGAAAACTGTGAAAGACAAGTTTCCCATACTAGTTGTGGAAGAACTACTAGATGATGAGCTTCATGGTTCTCAGATTTTTTCCAAGCTAGACCTTCGGTTAGGCTTTCACCAGATCAAAATGAAGGAAAAGGATGTCCCCAAAACAGCCTTTAGGACTCATGAAGGGCACTATGAATTTTTTATGATGCCTTTCAGCCTCAAAAATGCCCCTTCCACTTTTTAAGGTTTGATGAATGACATTTTTCGACCCTATCTCAGAAAATTTGTGTTAGTTTTCTTCAACAACATTCTAGTCTATAGTCATAATGTGGAAGAGCATGAGACACATCTAAGGATGATATTTGAGACTTTGGTACAACATAAGTTATTTGCCAAACAGTCCAAATGTAAATTTACAAGAAGTGAAATTGAATATTTGGGGCATATCGTATCAGGTCAGGGAGTGCATGCTGACCCCAGCAAAGTGGAGTCAATGATCAAGTAGCCTAAACCAAACACACTCAAATCACTAAGGGGTTTTTTAGGGTTAACAGGCTACTACCGTAGATTCATCAGAGGTTATGGGGAGATTGTTGGTCCATTGACTAGACTATTGAAAAATAGGGCTTTCAAATGGGATTCGGAAGTAGAACAAGCCTTTGAACAATTAAAACAGGCCGTATCAACCCCTCCAGTCCTAGCACTACCAAATTTCAACAACATTCTAGTCTATAGTCACTATCCACTTATGAGAAGGAATTCTTGGCACTAGTCACTATTGTTCAGAGGTGGAGGCCTTACCTTTTGGGCCAAGCCTTAAAGGTTAAGACGAATCAACAGAGCCTCAAGTATTTATTGGAGCAATGGGTTGGAACACCCACACAGCAAAAATGGTTATCCAAACTGATTGGATATGACTTTGTGGTTGAGTTTCGAGCAGGAAAGGAGAACCTAATAGCTGATGCACTCTCTAAACAAGAGGACACCACAGAAAAAGGTACACTATAGGCTATCTCTACCCCAATTATCAACTGGGCTGATCAATTAAAAGATAGTTATAAAACTGATCTGGAAAATTCAAGCTATCATGCAACAACTAGACCAAGAAATCATAGGTTCTTTGAAATATCATCTTAGGGGAGGGATACTATACTACAAATAGAGAGTCTACATAAGTCAATCCAGCCCTCTAAAAATTGCCATCCTGAATTATATTCATGATAGCCCATCCTCAGGGCACACGGGTTTTGAGAGAACACTAAAAAGGGCAAAGAGAGATTTCTTTTGGATAGGGATGAAATCAGATATACAAACCTATATAAAACAGTGTGAAGTCTGTCAAAGAGCAAAAGGAGAAAACACAAAACCCTCAGGACTCTTACAGCCTTTACCTATACCCATCAGACCATGGTCATCCATATCTATGGATTTTATATAGGAGCTACCAAAATCTAATCAATACTCAGTAATTATGGTAGTTGTGGATAAGTTTACTAAATATGCCCATTTTATTCCCGTATCCCACCCCTACAGTGTGACAAAAATTGCCAATCTGTTCTCACAGAATGTAATGAAACTACATAGACTCCCAGACAACATAGCATCAGACAGGGATCCTACCTTCACTAGCAAGTTTTAGGGAGAGTTATTCCAAATTCAAGGGGTTAAGTTGCTGATGTCAAAAGCATACCACCCCCAAACCGACGGTCAGACAGAGGCAACCAACAAAACATTGGAAGGGTATTTGAGATGCTATGTAGGTGATAACCCGAAGGGTTGGTCTAATTGGCTGACAATGGCCGAATATTGTTACAATACCAGCTACCACATATCCCTCAAATCTACCCCGTTTGAAGCAACCTACGGCTACCCACCCCCAAGCCTCACAGATTATATTCTTGGGTTAATAAAAAATCAAGCAGTAGAGGAACAATTACAACACAGGACAGATCAGATTGCAGAAATTAGACACAACTTAGCTTGAGCTCAGGAGAGACAAAAGAAACAAGCAGATAAAGGCAGAAAAGAGACCCAGTTCAAAGAAGGGGAATGGGTTTACCTCCAGCTCCAGCCATTCAAGCAGTCCAGCATACCAAGAAATAAAAATGGGAAGTTAGCATAGAAATACTTCGGGTCGTTCAAAATTTTAAAAAAGGTAGGAGAAGTGGCTTACCAGTTAGATCTTTCCAAGGAAGCCCGAATCCACAGCACATTCCACGTCTCGCTGCTGAAGAAATGAGTTGGAAAAGGAACCATTCCTAAACCGAAGCTACCCACTCTCGAACCCAAGATGAATTCACAGCCAGAACCGGCAGAGATACTGGACCGAAGAAGTCAAATCTCAAGGAGGAAAACAAGGGAAGAAGTGTTGTTAAGATGGGAAGGACAGCCTAAAGAAGACGTCGTGTGGGTCGAAGAAGAATGGTTAAAAGGTTCTTACCCTCACCTTGAGGGCAAGGTTTTTTAAGGGGGAGGGAGTTGTAACAGTCCGGCAGCACAGCATGAACCATTCTCAAACTGAAGCCGGGGAGAAAAGAGGGAGGCGTGTTGGAGAAGACTTACCTGCAGCAAAGGGATAAGGTGAGCACATGTATGGTCAAAGATTTGACAAGAAGTACTTACGTGGAAGGCTGAGATAATGAAGCCCCTGCAGCTGACAGCCGGCAAGGGATTAAGTTCAAAGGCAACGGCACCGTTTTGAGAGAGGAGATAGAGTCCAAATACAATTTAGATTAATAACACAACTGGCAAGCCTATCAGATTAATCTAAAATCTCAACTAACTGAGAATTAGAATAAAAGGTGGAGGAAGGGCTTTAAAGAGGCAAGAAATTGCTTTGATGCAAATCTCATTCACCTAGGAGGCCCGGGCTACCTCGAAGCTGCCCAGAAAATTAATTAGAGTTTATCAATATTGCATTGTTCTTTCAATTTAGTTTCTTTAAGATATTTATCTTTAATTGTTATTTTAATTTTCCTAACTCTTATGTGTAAGCTCATGTTCAAGAAAAGCTATAATAAAATTCCAGAATCTTTTCCTTAAATTACAAATTCCATTACAACTTCCCCGTTAGACACTCAAATATTGAAACTGGGAAACAAAACTAAATATTATTTATGCACAAAACTTATGTCATATCTACTCACAAATACAGTAGGGCATTACATCTAAAAATAAATCAAATATATGGAAATAGCATGAAAAAATTTAAACAATCAACATGACCATCTAATCATGTAAGCGTGTGGAAATGCTGGGCTGAGTTTGCGACCTTGATGAAGACATCTTCTAAGGTGGTGTCCGACAGACCCCAGGCATAAACCGGGAACCTGCTTTTGGCGACCTCGACTGCTTGGAACACATCTGCAATGCTGATCTCCTCTTTTGGCATCTCAAACTTCTGGGTTCCGGCCATCTGGTATGTTCTTTCAGCGCTGGGGGAGAGGCGCAGAACCATTTGCTCCACCTCATGCTCATCATTTACGGATGTGGTCATTGTGAACACGTAAGATCCCCCGTACCTTCCCCTCAGCTGTTAAAGCCAGTTTTTAGGAATTTATCAAAAGAAATAAAAAGGAAAATCAGAAATAAGCACAGCTAATCTATCGAAGAAAAAAAAAAGATGGAAGGATGATATATTCTACAGTAAACCTAATGAATATCTGGGTCTCTGTTCTGTACTGCATCTCTGTGCACAAGAATCATGCGAGATCTCTAAGAAAATATAAATGATTGTCTCGGAGTTACCTCTTTTGGGTTTCCTACGCACTGCAAGCTTCCATCAACAAAAATTCCTAATCTATCACACAGGTACTCTGCCTCTTCCATTGAATGAGCTGAAAACAAGAAGTCAAGCATTGTGATATAAACTGCAAGGTGTAAAATCTCCTTTTTCTAATATTATTAGAGAGAGAGTAGTACTGGTCAGGATAATTGCTCGGTCTTGCTTCGCACGCTTCACAACATTCCATAAATTGCTTCTTGAAGCTGGATCTAATCCAGTACTGGGTTCATCCATATAAACAACCTGCAAAATTTCCAAGAATTACGATAAGCGAGAGCATTGAAGGAATACAACCAATCCAAAGAATTCATGCATAAAGGTTTTTGAGAGAGATGGTGACGTACTTTGGGATCTCCAATCAATGATATGGCAACACTAAGCCTTCTCTTCATACCTCCACTGTATTTACCAGCTTTTTTGTCAGCAACCCCTCCGTTAAAAAGGTTGACGCTCCTAAGAGATTCCTCCACTGCCTAGAGAAACAGAATAGTAAAAAAAAAAAAAACAGAGACTTAAAACTTTTCCAAATAAGAAGAGCCAGTAAACTAAACCATTGATTCCACTATCCACTGAAAATTCCCCAGCAATAAGATTATAAATTCCACTTCTTAAATTATAGTAGTTAAATTTGTTTCCATTCGAATTTCCTGAGGCAATTTTATGCATTGTAAAGAACAAGGAAAAGGGGTACAACAATTTCCATCTGAAAATTCCCCAGCAATTAACTACTTCTTGAAGAAAGTAAATGATCTTTGGCAAGCTAAAAGATGAGATGATAATGGCTTACTCTTTTCAAAGCAGCGCCTCTTAGATTCTTAAGTCTTCCATAAAATAATAAGTGCTCTCTTCCCGTCAGAGTTTCCCATAGGAGGCTAAGAATTGTCCAGGAAAAAATAACAGAACAAAAGGTCAGATTTCCAGCTGAAGATGAAAATGTATTTCTTGAAGAAAACAGAGCCAAGAATTAGCTTACTCATGCTGCGGGCACACGCCCATGCTGGTATAAACCCAATCCATTTCAGTCCGAATGTCTAAGCCCTCAACATATGCTGTCCCCGTGGTTGGCGTTGTGAGCCCAATCATCTAATCAACAAAATAAAGTCAGAGATACAAGTATTTATTTGATTATACTTTCTCAGGAAGACTAGTTAAACCGAAGTTTTTTCCCCGTTAAGAAGAACTCTCTTGAAACTCAATAAATGGCAAAGGAATGACAATGGCCACATAAACCTTTCCCGGGATGGTTATTCGGTCAAGACCTTTCGTGAACATATTTACTATTATAGAACGAGAAGAATGTAAGTGCTTGAAAGCTAGTTCTAATCTTTTTTCTTCTTCTTGTTTAGCGTCAATGACAGAACTATGGTAAACCACACGTAACAAAAAAGTCGGGTCTCTACAATGGAATTACAGTAGCAAGAGCTGTACACTGACCATGCTAATGAAAGAGGTTTTCCCTGCACCATTTGGACCAAGCATGCCGAAGCACTCCCCTCGAGGTATAGCAAGAGATAATCCTCTCACTGCCAATTTTTCTGCATTTCCATCCCTTCCTGGATACACCTTTCTCAGGTTGTCACAGACGATGGAATGACTGGTGGTTGGTTCCAGCAGTAACTGCTCAACCTTCTCCCTCTGCATTCAAAAGGGTGTGCACAAAATTAACATCTACACATGACTGACTATGAGCTATTGACGCAGAAGTATTTGAAGATCAGACGATAGAGTTCAGTATTTGACAAACACGTGAATTGGAGTTCATAAAACACCATCAAGTATTAACACTAGGTCTGCCATGATTAGAGGCATAAGCCATTCCATCTAAAAACTTACTGTTTGATAAATACTCTGATTCTTCTGAAAGAAGAGAAAATCTACTATGGGGGAAAAACTGCAATTGAAACTGAGACTGCAATTTTTTACAGCCAAAACAAAAGTATGACGTTTTACATTTCATCCTACAGAATCTACAGAGAGACTTGGGCACTAGCATGAAATAATTACTCGTGATTAAAACTAGATAAAAGGAAATGTTACCTCCTGAATGACATCAGGTTTATCCATATCAACAAAAACTTTAGATCCCTGCCTGCCCATACTAGGCTTCCGAAAAGATGATGGACGCTTCTTCCGAAACTTTTGCAATAAATACTTGGGATTTTTTCCACTTCCAGATGAAAAAACTTGATCCACATAATATGCTATAAAAAGCAGCGCAAGCCACTCAAGAAGCATGATAATCATCACATCTCTCATCCCATTTTCACTTGCACTCAAATTTCCCCACTTCATGCCATCAGTCCCCATAGAGGTGCCACTGGAAGAATACTCCGCAAACTCATACAAACCACGATATAGAGCGAAACCAGGATATAACTCCATAAAAATGATCCATCCCTCTGTAACAAGAGAAACAATATCCGTAAGAGTAAAGCTGGCGAAGAGTAGAAGCAGACAATATGTAAAACCTAGACAACTATTGCGCATTGACAACCAACAGCAGCAACTGGTGGACAATAAGATTTATAGACCTACATAATAGGTTGCACAGCAAACAATTGATCTACTACCAGTATCTTACATTCACAAAAAGATCACAAATTAAATTATAAACAATCATTAGCCTCCTCACATCTGTTAAATCTCAGATAATGAAACAACTGCATCAGCACATGCAGTAGCATAAAATCCGAACATTGGGTTTCTTTCCCATCAACACCATTAGTAAACTTAAAAGGCCGGTGGTTTCACAGATTCTTCTACTTACTTGGGAATGAAGTATCTTCAACGAAGTTCTGGAAAAGAAAGCCACCTAAAAGCCCAGTTCCAAAGACACATATATAGCCTACAACTGTAATCATCAAGTTCAACTGTCAGGAACAAGAAAACCAGGTGATACTAAAAGTAAATGTCGTTTAACAAACAAATCAAACAGCTAGCATCAAACCTGTAGCAGTCTTGATGTTCGAAAAGAATGCGGAGGCTAGAAACGCCAAGGAAATTTGCAGGTTTATATAGAGAAAATAGAACACAAATTGGATGGAGTAGTCGTTCAGTGTGAAGAATTTCAAACCTGCAAATTTAGCCATGTTAGTAACTTGAAGCAAAGGCAAAAATTAGAAAGCATTGAGGATTGGAGTAATGCCTACCTATTAGTGAGCCGAATGCCACAAAAACGAACATGTATAGTGCAGATATAACAAGAAAATACATGTAAGAAATCATCCAATAAGGCCCGTCTCCAAGCCCATGCATTTTCATCATGATTCGTAGTTTTTCTTGTTTCTCGTAAACCAGCGCTGTCAACACCACCTATAGCAAAATAAATTAAGATCAAATAACTTCAGGAAAATGTACGTACACGTAAACGCTATTTTCATAATCCATCCATGATATTAGGTAACAAATGCATGTCCATATTTGATCATTCTATCATTGAACAAAACCAGGGTAAGGTGGTATTGTATTTGCAAAGATCCACGATTTAAAATGTATTATAGACAACAGAATCACGAATCTGGGATATATTTCAAAGCCATTAACCTCTAAATGAAACTTTCAAAATGAAATTCTAAGTTAAAGCTCACATTAAGGATGTGGCATTTG
This sequence comes from Populus deltoides, assembly GCA_015852605.2. Taxonomy (NCBI): domain Eukaryota; kingdom Viridiplantae; phylum Streptophyta; class Magnoliopsida; order Malpighiales; family Salicaceae; genus Populus; species Populus deltoides. The sequence continues at coordinate 7,330,839 of CM027584.2, read as the reverse complement.
TTGGAAGAAAAGCCATGCAAACAATAGAATCTATGTATCATTTCATCACTACGAGTTCATGACTACTACATGTCCCACCATGGGACAATTTTAACCTGATAGATCAAATGTTTTTGCTCATATGAAGTCTTTCAACTTTACATGGATTAAAATGCTTCCTGTCAGAAATTGGTTATCATTTTCAAAGGAGGAAACTTAACTGGACAAAGTTATGTTAATTAAAATATCAGACTTGTCATGATCAAATACAATAATCCTCAGCTATTTCTAACCCATTTTGCCAACAAAGTTAGTTGTGTCGGACTGGTATGGTTTGAGCAAAAATTGCAAGAAAAATGTAGCCCTCAAAATAAATAAATGCTGACATGCAATGGATCATATGCTTACAGGAAATAGCTGTATGACAACCCATGTAAAGAAGAGAGTGCCAAGAAGAGATGCGATATCCAGCTTCTGCTTCGTTGCAGGTTTAGGCATTTCTTTGATAAACTCTAATACCATTCTTCCTTGAAACAACTGAAGGTAGGCATTTGATACCTGTGAAGATAGAAACATCAGCTTGTATCATTGTTTGATCAGAATGATATAAAGCTCAGGAACGATGGAAAATAAATATAAAAAAACAGGGCATGGAAAAAATGAAATCCCATAACAGTTGCTGTGAATGGTTCCAAGTCCAGAAAGAAGATGCATAATTTAGATTAAACAAAAATCCTATAAAGAGTGCAGACTCTTGGACACATTATGTACACAAATAAAGCCTTTTTCTTTGAGGGAAAACAGATTTAATAGAATAAGCACTACAGGTACTCTGCATACCAGATTTACTGCACGTGGTAACCGCACCAAGTAGTAATGTCCATCAACAGTATCCTTATTTGTGGCATTGTACCACACGCTCACATTAAAAGTATTGGCGTTGGAGTTCAAGAAATCATAGGCTGCAGAAAGAACGAAGTAGTTAGATTTCTCAAAGCATAGGACTGCTGTAATGACACGCTAGGTATATATATATAGAAATCAGGAAGACCAACCTCCAAGTATCTCGTTGTACTGCCTCTCTGCATTTCCTTTTTTATAGCCCCTGAATATCTGGTCGTTTATCTCTGAAGTACTATTGCGCCACAAGCTCAGACTTGGAACACATACTGTCTCTGTATTTTAAGACAATAAGGGAATAAACAAGAATCAGAATCTCACATGAAAATAATCTTTTGTACTTGTAAGAGAACGAGGCATTGCTCCATAATCTTGTGTTTTTTCGTGCATTACTACAAAATAATTTGGTGTTTCGTTGTACTGGTTTGCTAAAACTCATTCCCAACAAAGAAATTAAAAAAAAAAAGTTGATTGGATGAACCTAAAAGTTATAATAAATGATCTTATCATGTATCTCCTTCAGTGACAATTAGAATCTCCATGTTCCAGCAATACTCTCAAAATAACATGCAGGATTTTCAGCTAAACGATAGTAAATTTATAGTACCCTTTACGAAGTTGAAGGATGGCGACTGAGAAACAGTAAGAGAAACAGAAACATTGGCTGTAGAATTCGATGTGCACTGGCTTTGAATGTTATAGAGAGAATCCTCGAAGAAAGCAGGATCAAGAAAACTATCCTGTCTAGTTTCCGAATCTGAACCCTGAAACATTTTGGAGAAAGTCAGGAGCATTTATTAAAATAGTCAAAGGGAGCAAGATAAAGAATTTATATCAAAATGAAGCAGCACGAATTAAAAACAACTAACCAGCACACTGTTAGTGGAATTAAGAGGGGAAGGAGGTGAGAACATACTCGCAGCCAGACCTATAAAAATAAAAATTACAATACAAAAATAAGATTAAGATGAAATATTATTCGATTATTCATTTCCATGGCAGGAAAAACAATAAAGAAGAAAACAAACTTTGTCCTAGTGTCTGATTAGTTCCAGTGATAAAAACAGTAACAGGGCAGTTCCCAGTTTGTCTGCAAGACTCGTCAGGCAAATCTGTAAAAGGATCAGAAGCACTTCTGACGGCACGATATTGAGGAGCTGGAACCTGTAACAAGGGAGGCCACTTGAGGGGACTAGGAATAGGACAGTTAGGCGATTGATCCAAATCTGAGAATTGTAAACCACAGACTGTCTCGCATGTCCCATCTCCATTAGTATCAATACACTGACAACCACACTTCCTACTTTTTTTGTTTAGTTGATTGTCAACCAGTGTTTGAGTGATAACAAGGAGTATACACAGCACAAATGGAAAGGAAATTAGCCTGCAATTCGCACTAATGTTTCGTTTCTGCAAAACAAACAAGCAAGCACTGCGTAAAAACCATTGCCTTTTGGTTTAGAAAGGAAAGGAGAGGAAGGAAATATGTTATGAACAAATTAAAGTAGATTTGTATATATACAAACTCACCTGATAAGTTAAGTTCTTTCTAAGCAGAGCATCAGCTTGAGTCCAGAATGCTGCTGTGTGAGGTGATGAATCCAAATCCGCCATTAGAAATAACCAAAACCAAGCTTTTATCTTATTTCCCGCCAAGAAAGAGACCCTCCCTTGTTTTCTTTTACCTTGTTTGGCTTGGCTATGAACCGATCACCAGAAGATAACAGCAGAATGAAAATGGCAACGGTTATGTCACAGCTAAGCTTTAAATAAAAATGGAGCTGCTGAGCTCTTCCATTTAACAGTGTTGCGTTTTTGGCAATATAATATTTTGGATTACGGGAATGTTAAGGTCGTGGTTTTTTTAAATATATTTTTTTGTTTAAAAATATTAATTTCTTATTTTTATTTTTTTGAAATTAACGTGTTAAAACAATGAAAGAAATTAATTTAATATAAAACAAAATATTAAAAACAATTTTCAAAGGAAAAAAACAAACCAACTCGACGGGATTGGCAATGGAAGTGGGCTCCTTTGACTTTCACCGCCACTCATAATTAAAAACTTTGGGCTTGAGGGCGGCCCCCCATCTTTGCTTGCCACCGAAACTGCCCTTCGTCTGAATTGTCCGTAATGCCCCTCACGCGTTTTACGTTCGGGCTGTTGACGTGAAATGTCGAAAGTGCCCCCGTAGCTTACTCCATGGAGCACTGAGCTGCGTGGAGCTCGGATTTTAAGGTTTTGAGAAATAATCAAAGGAGGCAAGAAGATGCTTGATGACATTGGAAGCTGGGTCAAATGCGTTGTGTCGGGATTTTAATATAATAATTGAGAGACGGTTATCCATGGAAAACGGGTCCATATAAGGCCTGTATCTTTCTGTATTTTAAAAATATTTTTGATAAAATTTAAAAATATTTTATTTTTTTATTAATTTTAAATTAATATGTTTTTAGTGCTTTTAAATATTTGATGTGCTGATATTAAAAATAATTTTTTAAAATAAAAAAACATCATTTGCATATATTTTGACATGAAAAGCTATTTGAAAAGCAACCGTAACCACACTACCAAACATACTCATACTCTTCGCAGGGGTGACCGATGGGCATTCGAAATAATTATTTTTAATCTCATACTTTATCAAACTCATATCCTAATTTATATATTAATTAAAACTAAATTATCTGTTAGATGATTCGAAGATCCACCCCTGCATTAGAGTAGTCAATTTAAAAAGAATATATTTCTCTAAAATTTAAGAAATCAATATATATATATATATATAAACACCTTCTTGACCATCAACTTAAGGATAATCTTAAAGATATTTATAATGATTTAAGACAAATAGCTTTAATAGTATTAAATTATTCAGATTTTTTAATTTTACAGTTCTTGAATTCTTAAGGAGGTGTGAATTATAGAAGCTGCATGCTAGGTGATTCGGAAAACATATTTATATAGATATTAAGTAATTGTGTGTTCCAAACGTGTTCTATAAAAAATTTAGAAGAAATTATTTAAAATTAATTTTTTATATATATTTTTAAATCGTTTTAATGTGTTGATGTCAAAATAAATTAAAAAATATTATTTTAATATATTACTACTGTATTTTTAAATACTAAAAAATAATGCATAACAAAAGGGGGCAAAAAGAATTCCTAGGGAAGTAAACATGGGAAGAATATTTCTAATACAGACAATTAAGTATATTTGAAAAAGTCAATCCATCTCCATTGAAGTACACTTGTTAGAAGCTTAATGATATTAGTCATGGAAAATGTCTGAACCGTTGGAAAAATAGTAAGGTAGAGACAAGGCCAAGATAACCGCAATTTGTCTCATAAATTTAATAAATAAATTTAAAAAAAAAAAGATATTTTTCAAGTCAAGGATCAAAGCTAGGGAAAGATATTTATACTACTATATATTATGTCGGGATGACTTTTCAATTACAAGAGAAATAAAATTAAGTTGAAAACCTTATTAATTAATTTCTGAGAAAGCCTTACAGGTGATTAATGAAATGTTCCTGAAACGAAGCAGCAATTCACAAATCATTGACCATCCAAAAGATTAAGCACAAATTAATTATTGCATGGTTTGAATTTGAAATATTCTTACACAATATCTCGGTTGCTTCATTAATTCCTCCACATTTTTTTAATCGTTACTTACTCAAGGAGACAACGAACGATCAGTTTGATTATATATATAAAAGATTGAAAGACTGAATCCATATAGTTCCAACAACATTTTATAATAATATTAATATTATAGCTTAGATTTATTATTCTTGTATTGTAATCTCTACATTAATTATTGTGCATTGCCCCCTATATATACACACGTAGAAAATATTGGTTAACTAATAAATTAAGTCTCCTATTATTCTCAATTTAGTATCAGAGTCATTAAACTTTAAAACTCTCTTTACTTCTCTCTAATAGGCTCTTCATCTCAGCCTACAATGCAAACTTCTTATTCTCTCTCTGCTTTAAGAGCTTTCTCCACTACTATCGTGAATTCAGGTGATGATTTGGTCACTGTATTTATGCAAAAAGCAAATACATTGTTTGATAAATTAATTGTTGTTGCTAGCCAACCAGTTTCACTAGAGGATTTCAATTTGTATTTGTTTCATGGTCTTCGGGGTGAGTTCAAGGACTTAGTAAAAAGCCCCGTGACCAAGGCAAAACCTCTTTTGTATACTGAGCTTCATAGTCATTTTTTTACTCATGAGTTCCTTTACAAGACCTCTCTTCACTCTCTGCGTGTTGTTGTCACTGCTCCTTTACTGTCTATGATAGCTCACCCACCATCAGCTCATGGTGCTCAACGTCAGCCCTCTAGTTCATATAACAACAATTATAATTTCAGTTGTGGTAGGAAACGATCTTGTGGAGGCTGGCGTAACAATTATAACAGCAACTATATATAATAACACTAATGTCAGGTTTGATTTTCAGGGTTTTTATGGCTCTTCAAACAACAACTGGAGGCAAGGTAATTGGGAACAAAACCAACAAAATAATGGCTCTTCACAATGGTTTAATGTCAGGTGCTAGCTATGTCAAACCTTCAGTCATTCAACCCTTCAATGTTCTCAACTTCAAAGTCATGGACAACAACCTAATGCCAATATTGCACTCTGTAATGTTGCCTCAACAAATTATGTGGATTAGTTTCCTGATACTAGTTCAAATCAACACGTCACACCTGATCTTGCAAATTTGACAAGGTCCAAACCATATCTCGATAATGATCATTTTTATATTAGTGATGGCAATGGCCTTTTCATATTTAATATTGGACATACTAAGTTACATACACCAAAACAAACCTTCACTTTACCTAACATTCTCCATGTACCATATATTCAAAAGTCATTGCTTTTTGTTCAGAAATTTTGCCTTAATAATAATATTTATTTTTAATTTCACTCATTTGTGTCTTATATTAAGGATGTCAACACCAAAACACTGCTCCTTTCCAGCCAGAGTAAAGATGGTCTCTATGTTTTTTTCGAGTCTTTTGCCACATCAATTTCTCTAGTTTATTGGTCTCTTTGCATCTCTGTTTCTGCTGACCTATGATGTCGTCGATTGATTCATCCTCCTTCCTGTATTTTTATTTTTTTAGTATCAAAAAAAAAAATTGATTATACCTTTAGACATTTTTTTATTTTAGTGTGAAGCTTGCATGTTAGGAAAGTTATCACGTTTGTTGTTAGGATCTACAGGCCACAAAATTTTTACTCCACTTGACTTAATATTTAGTGATGTTTGGGGCCCTGCTCTTTTTTTCTTCTAATGTTTTGTTATTTTTTTATTTTTGTTGATGCGCATACAAAATATATATAATATTATTCTCTTGTTGTGAAGTCTCATGTCTTTTTTATTTTTCATCAATTTCAAATTTTGGTTAAGCCCTAATTTTTGCTAAAAAATAAATCTATTCAGACTTATTGAGGTGGTGAATACCACAAGTTACATATTTTCTTTCAGACAATTGGTAGTCATCATTGTTTAATTTGACTTCATACTCATGAACAAAATGGCATAGTTGAATGTCGTCATAGGTATATTGTAGAAATTGGTCTTGCTCTTCTCGGCCAGTGTAAAGCACCATTATGATTTTGAAATTATGATTTTGAAACCTTGGTTTATCTTATCAATCGCATGCCTACTCTTATCCTCGATAATAGGTCCTCTTTTGACTGTCTTTTTAAATGTTCTTCTAATTATGATATTTTGCATATATTTAAGTGTCTTTTTTTCCATTTTTACATCCATATCATAATCAAAAATTATATTTTTGTTCCTCTCCATGTGTGTTTTAGGCTATAACTCTTCTTATCTAGGTTATTGTTGTCTTGACCTCGCATCTCAATGAATTTATATTTCTTTTCATGTTTGTTTTCATGAACAAGTGTTTTCTTTTGATAAATATAAAAAGATTACACAACCAGCCCTTATCCCCTCTCCTAAAAATTCTATCAATTTGCCCAATTTCCTCACCTCATAAATTTTTCACAATCCTACACTTACAGCCTTTTAGCCTCTCGTTTCTGCTACCTCACAAAAGCCCATCATCCTGTTTTAACATCACCACATACATGTTTCTCTAATAATCATACTACAGGTACAAGTTTGCCCTCTTCTAAATTACAACATGATAGGTCTACTGTTGTTGGTTGTCCAAGGTCTCTCGTTGTTGGTTCTCTAATGTTTGATAAGGATGCCTCTATTGCAAGCTCTACCTCTCGGTTTGCCTCTACTACTACATTAAATTTGGTTGTTGACCTCTCTTTTTATTCATTACAGCATCATCAGAGTTCGACTCTTCTTGCCTCGTTGTCATCATCATATGGTTCTTTGTCCACGGTTGCCAAAGACAGCCAATCTGACAGCTTCTTTAGCCTTTTCTAACAGTCATAAATCTTAGAAAGTCTATAGTCTTACCTATAAACCACTTACTTTTTCTAGTGCTGATAGGTATGAGGCTTGGTGAGATGCTATGAAGGCTGAAATCCAGGTGTTGCGTTCCAACAACACTCGGTCCTTAGTTCATTTTCATCATTTGATGAATGTTGTTAGTTGTCATTAAGTATATAAGATCAAACGTTGTGTCGACGGCAACATTGACTACTATAAAGCTCGGTCAGTTGCTAGAGGTTTGAATCAGCAGGAAGGTATTGATTACTTTGAAACTTTTAATCCTGTTGTTAAGGAAGTCATTGTTCGGTTAATTTTCACAGTTGTGGTGTCACTTGGTTGGAAAATTAATCAACTTGATATTCATAATGTCTTTCTCAATAGGACACTTGATGAAGAGGTCTATATGCAACAACCTTTAGGTTTTGTTAATTCTAATCTCTCTTTTCATGTGTGTTAGTTGTATAAATCCTTATATGGCTTAAAATAAGATCCTTGGGCATGGTACACTCGGCTTAGTGATTATCTTTTCTCTATTGGCTTTCATGCTTATAAAGTTGACACATTATTATTCATTTTATTTGTGGGTGATGATATTTTTTATCTTTTGGTTTACGTTGATGATATTTTGTTAACTGGTAGCGATTCGATCTTGCTTCACCGATCGATTGATTTAGTTGCTGAGCTTGGAGTTTAAGCTTCGGGATTTAAGAGCTGTTCATTATTTTTTGGGCATTGAGGTTCATCCTACTACCATGGGTATCATGTTATAGCGAGATAAGTATATTCTTAATATTTTTCACTGGGCAGGTATGTCTTCTTGCTGGCCTTATGATACTCTTATTTCTATATCAAAGGTTGATGAAGTGTCTGCTTGTTTGTTTTCTGACCTTACATGTTTTTGACAAATTGTTAGTTCTCTTCAATATCTCACTTTTACAGGACCATGCATTTTTTTTACTATTAACACAGATTGTCAGTGGATGCATGCTCTTGTAGATACATATTGAGCTGCCGTTAAACATATTCTGCGTTATCTTAAAGGTACGATTTCATTTGGTCTTCATATTACTCGTAGATCTTCATTTTCCTTACATGGTTTTACAGATGTTGATTAGGATGGTAGTGTTGATGATCGTAAATCTACGAGTGGCTATTTTGTTTTCTTTAGACATACATCGATATCTTAGAAGGCAAGGAAACAATGCACCATTGCTCATTATTCTACCGAGGCTGAGTATAAAGCATTAGTCTATGGCACTTTTGAGGTCATATGGATTCAATATTTATTGTTAGATCTGCAGATTACTCCTTCTATTCCTATGATTTGGTGTGATAATCTGGATGCTACTTATTTGTTTGTCAAACCAATCTTCCATGCTCGTACTAAGTATGATGAGGTTGATTATTATTTTATACGTGACAAAGTTGCTAAAAAGGTCATTCAAGTTCTCTTTATTTCTTCCAAGAATTAGCTTACATATGTTCTTACAAAACCCCTCTCAACTGCTTCTTTTACTGTTTTTAGGTTCAAGCTTTAGGTTAAATCCTCACCCTTAGCTTAAGAGGGTGTGTTATAGTATATTATGTATTAAAGGCTTGTATATATTTAAAAAAGATTTATTATTCTTGTATTGTAATCTTTACATTAACTTTTGTACATTACCCTACATATATAAGTGGGAAATATTAGTTAACTAATAGGTTAAGCTTGATATTATTCTTGACAATCAATCATAAGAGTGTTGCTGCTTAGAAACTCCCTTTCACATGCATGACTAACTTATTGATTAAATAAACTGTGTAAGATCTAGAAATGAATTAACAAAGTAAATTATAATTTCTTTTGATTTTGAGCTGCAGGTGGAAGGGAAATTTCGTTGATTCAGGAGTTCGAATTTTTAAATAGGCAAACAACAGGGAGGAAAATAAAGTTTTGTTGGTGTGTCAACCTAAGGAACTTATGGATTATATATTCAACAGCTTGATATCCATTGACTGTGAGAGAAACTTCATAGATAAACCTGGTTTTAACGCTAGAAACTCACAGTTTGTTCTGGCGGAGGACTCAGGATTTTATTTTATTTTTTCTTAATTAATTGTCACCGTCAACGAAACACCGTTTTCTGCTAAACTAGTAGAAAAACTCACAGTTTGTTCCGGCGGAGGACTCAGGATTTTATTTTATTTTTTCTTAATTAATTGTCACCGTCAACGAAACACCGTTTTCTGCTAAACTAGTAGAAAAAATAAATTTGAATAAAGTTCTGTGGTCTTGATTTCCGGCTAACAACAGACATAGAATACACTGTCCGTAGTACGTCCGCAGAGGTCACAAACATCTGAGGCCACCTCTGGACTTTCTGCGTAACTGCCATCCGCTTCCCAACTTCGGCTGACCCTAATCGCACACAAGCAGCAAAAGCAGTAACATGAGTGACGTCGTTAGTTTCGGAATTCGTTTGTTTTTTTGTTTTAAAAAATATTAAAAAATATTTTATTTTAGTTTTTTAAAATTTATTTACAATATTAATACAAAAAAATAATATTAAAATATTAAAAAAAATTATCTAAACAATAAAAATATATAATCATACTCCGACCAATCAACTAACCTAAATTGGCGATTAATCTAGTGAACCACTTAATAAAATAAATAGTTCAAATCACTACTATTTTAATTGATCAATAAATTAACGCTAGTTTCTAGATATTTTTTTCTCGAGGCAGGAAACTGCTCATCTACTTTTACACAAACATGTCATGTTTTACAATATTTTTCAACCTTAGTTATTCAATAACACATAACAACTAATTATGATAAATTTTTAAATTATGATATCAATTAACATAAATAGAAACAAAAATAATTCTTAATTAAATCAAATTAAGAACAGTACTATCTAAAATCTTATTCTTGTCCATCTATTTTTTGTCATAAAAAGAAAATTATATTTCTAGCTAATAATAATATAATTCGTTACAAATCAAAACATTTAAATATTAAGAGTATTGTATAATTAATACAAGATATCTAAAATATTTAATTTATATTTATTTATATCTCACTTGTTATTACAACCGTGCTATTTATAAAAATTATACTAGAAATCTTATTAATATTAATTAGAAAAATAAAATAAAAAAACTATAAGAGAACAAAAAAGGTTATATCATAAAAGAAAATCAATTATATATCCACAATAATGGTTTCACCACCACAAATGTCGACATACAGACCTATCAACAAGATTTAAAATTTAAAAGATTATAAAATACCAATAGGAAAAAAAAACAAACCAAACGACAACGTATATTATTCTTTTTAGTTATCTATTTTGACTGGCGGGCGTGACTTTTGAAAATCCCCGATTCTACAGGCTAAAATACAATTTAATTATTTCATACTTAATCATGCTGTGTGCGAGTGGTAATTGAAAGCAATGTAAATAAGCTCTCTTAAACTATCAATTAATTAATGGAAACACGTCTTCCATACAATACTTGTTAACTCGGTTGCTTCATTCATTAACTCAATTACTTCCTCGTGAACGAGTCAACAAACTATCCTTTTGTAATAATATCTATCAAGCAATTCAAAAAATATAGTTTAACTGGAAAAATTTTAGATTTATTTGTTAGATGTTATTAGTTTGAATCTTACAAACCTCAAAATTATTAAAGACTTATATAATTGTTAATTTCAATACCCACGAGATTAATCGAGATACGCTCAAGTTGGCCCAAATACCCATAAAGACTGAATCCATATAGTTCAAAGAACGTTTTGTAATAATATCAAGCATCAGAATGTTACTGCCCAGATACTCCCTTTTCCATATCTATGACTTACATCTTTATTAAATAAATCGGAGATCTTGTTTTGAAGTGTTTAGAATTATAGTAACAATTATTTTTTAGAGTGATTTTTGTTTAGAATTATTTTAAAATAATATTTTTTTTATTTTAAAAAAATTATTTTTGTTATGAACATATTAAAACCATATAAAAATATAAAAAATATTAAATTATCACGAAATATATTTAGAGTTATCGCTAGAACTTGAGTTGCAAGGGAAACTTCGTCGATTAATGAGTTATAGATTTTAAATTAAGTAAACGAGTTGAGTTGCAAGGGAAACTTCGTCGTCCTCGATTAATGAGTTATAGATTTTAAATTAAGTAAACGAGTTGAGTTGCAAGGGAAACTTCGTCGATTAATGAGTTATAGATTTTAAATTAAGTAAACGAGTTGGGTGTGATTGCTTGGGATTGAAGGTAACCAATTATCAAACATTTATGCATCATTCAATTCTGCTTCAGATCCGTTGATCGTGAGAGAAACTTCATATATATATATATATATATATATATATATATATATATATATATATCAAAAAGTTGTAGAGCGTGTTTGCAATGTGATTGTGAATATTTTTTAAATAATTTTTCATACCAAAATATATATAAATGATATTTTTTAATTTTTAAAAATTATTTTTAACATCAGTATATCAAAACAATTCAAAACATATAAATTATATTCAATTTTAATTAAAAAATTTAATTTTTTTAAAAATACACCACAACTACGTTCTCAAATGTGCTCACGGTTTGTTCTGAGGAAGGACTAAAGATTTTTCTTTAATTAATTAGCTGTCAACATCAACGAATCGCCGCCTTCCTACTAGACTAATAATAGAAAATATTAAAACCTTGGTACTTGCTATTTATCAATTGGAATCAAGTTCTCCGGTCTTTATTTAATAATAATAATAATAATAATAATCGAATGAAGGGTGTTCTTGCTTATTCGCACAAAATAGTTAAATTTTTGACAAAATAACACACATACAACAAATATTAATCAAATAATATAATTTATACTTGTTATGATTTCAAACATAACATGTAAAGAAGTCTAGTTAAAAAACATGTTATTTGATATATGTCACATTTTGAAACAATAACATTTATTAAATCATAAATAACCTTTAAATTTATTTATGAAACTTAAACCCTAAACAATATTTATCAAATTCCTAACCCTAACTAAGACTTGAACCTTACTAAACCATAAACATAAAAAATAACCTAACTCTAATCTAAATTATAAACTCAAACCATAACCCTAACTCCACCCTTAACATGCAAGTTAGCTAACCATTAAAAACCAACACTAATTCAAACCCTAAATACTAACGCTAATTTGAAACCATAATCCAAACCCTAAATATTTAACCATAAAAACTAATATTAATCCAAACACTAATCCTAACTCTAACTAATCCTTAACCCTAATTAGACATTTAACCACAACAACTATAACCTCAATCTAAACCCATAACCAAAACTCTTAATTCTAACTTAATCCAAACATTAAACATTAAATACCTCCAAACCCCTAATAAAAAAAACTAAAGTACTCCTACATTTAAAATTCAAACCTTTATGGTTAAAATGTCAAATCTCTTGTTAATGTGAAGTAGAAAATTGCTAACCACATTTATATTAGGGTTCTTTTTTTATAGAACTAAACATGGCATAAAAACTATATTTTTTTGTAATGTTTCTTTTTTTTATGATTTATGTAATTTTCAAGTAGCTTTTAATAAAAAAAGGAAATTGAATTTAGAATGAATTGTATAATAACTATAAATTTTTTAGTTCAGGACACATATTCAACAGCTATTTGGTTTGTTAATAATGTAACATATTAATTTTCACTTTCTTCTCATGTAACATATTAATTTTCAGCTATATTAATAATAATGTAACATATTAATATAGAAAGTCAACAATATTCAAATTAAAATTAAAGTCAACAAACAATCTTATTATCTTCGTTCACGCTACGACTAGTAAGATTTTAATTTTTAATTCTAGTAATTGAAATTAATTTTAAAAAAACAAATTGAGTCTTAAACATAGCCAAACCAAAGATAATTACAAAAAACAATATTGCAAATATACTAAAACACATTAAAATTAATTTTAAACTTATAATTAACAAAATAACACAATATAAAACTCATGATTAACAAAACAAAAGATAATTACAAAAAACAATATTGCAAATATACTAAAACACATTAAAATTAATTCTAAACTTATAATTAACAAAATAACACAATATAAAACTCATGATTAACAAAACAAAATTTAATTTCAAACTAAATCCTAAACAATAATCTAATCACAGCTAAATTAATTATAAAATTAATAGTAATGTAGAATGATTAACAAAACAAAATCTAATTTCAAACTAAATCCCAAACAATAATCTAATCACAGCTAAATTAATTATAAAATTAATAGTAATGTAGAATGTTTGGCTTGATTTTTCAACTGGGAAGTGATAGCAACGTGGTGACTGTGATCGGTGAGTGGTGGCAGTGTTGGGGGCAGCACAGCAATTTTCGATGAAAAAAAAACTGATTGGAGGCTTGGAGAAGCCTTCTTCAATACCCACTAGCACTTCTACACGGTTGATTGATTTTGACAAAGATTATATAGATTAATCTTAAAAATTATATAGATTATATAGATTATTTAATTAAATAACCTAAAAATTATATAGATTAATAAATAATAGTAAATTTATTAATTTATAGATTGAGTTGAAGATAAATATTTTATTTTTAAAAAATATATTTGTTGTAGTTTGAAATTTAATCCTTAAAGTTTTTATTGATTTGAATCATTAAAATTAAATTTTATTTTGTCAAATTAAAAATTAACTCAAAAAACAAATAAACTTAATATGAAAATATTAAATTGAAAATAAAAAAAATCAAGTGCAAAAAAAATAAAAAAAATAAAAACATTGTGAGTAATTATTGAAATTTATAATAGATTATGTATTTTTTTTTCTATTTTGTACTTCCATCATTTTATCTTTAAATATCTTTTTCATCTTATATTATTTTATATGTTCATGATTCAAATTATTATTTTATGGTATGATGAACATTAATTTTATAAAACTGAAGTATAATTGTTAAATAAAAAATAAAATAGTCTAATAAAAAAATATGTGAATAAAAAAAATTAAGTTAATTTTACAAAATCAAATTATAATTATTAAATAAAAAATAAAAGAATCAAGTTAAAAAGTCAAGAAGAAAATTAAAAAAAAATATATCTTGAGGGGATCGTGGTTTCACCTCCAAGATTTTTAATTGTATTGGAGGCCTCTCTCCAACATCTAATAGCCAGTATTTGTGGCAATTACGCTATTGGCCCAAAGAGTCAACTCTGTTTAGATTTGTGGTCTTATCAAGTGAGATTCTCATGGTGGTTCCTTTCTTCTAGAAGGTTGAAAGAGATATTTTTGGATCCATCCTCCACAAAAGTCATCGTCAATAAGTACTCCACGCTACTTGAAATAACAACAACACATTCTTTGAAATTATTGTCCATTTTTGGCAAATATGCCGAGCCCTTTACACCACATTCATTCATTTATTAGTAATTAACTAGATTTTTTTTTTTTTACTTTGGGGTTAGATATTATTTTTAAATAAAAAAATTATATATATAGGTTTTTTTAATATATTTTTATTGCTAACAAAATTTGAAGTAAAAATTAAAAATATTATACATACATATAATTAAATAATCAAGAGCGGTGTATTAATAAATAAAAAAATAAATGATAATTAAAAATTAAAAAATTAAAAGATAGATATAGATTAAAATATTTAAGCTCGTAAGACAAAATATTTATTCATTTGTGTTTGCTAAACTTGTTTCTTAAAATAGTTTTTTTTATTCTAGCAAGTAATAATAGAATTAGACGCATAAATTAAATTGATTGAATAAAATAAAAAGCAAATAAAATATTATATAAAGCTGCACATATTAGAAATATTATCTTAAAATAATTTTTTTATTTTCAAAAATAAAATTCATGTATAAAAAAGATTAAAAAAATTATATATGAATAAGAAAAACTCTTCAAAATTTAAATAAAAAAATCATCATTTAAAATAGGCTCTCTAAACAAAATAAAAAAATAAAAGAGGTATTAATATAAATATAAAAAAATAGAGAAGAAAACCATGTAAAAATCATTAATTTAAAAAAAAATAGAAAAAAAAAGGCAAATATCAGCCATTGTTGGGCCTGACCCATTTCATTAGGGGTTGTGCGACAATTTGAAAAAAAAATTCAGATGACGTATCATCTAATAAGGCAGATGATGCGTTATCTGATTTGCCAATAATTTGACCATTGTGATAACCAGAAAATTAGAACTTAAGTTTTTTTAACCAAAATACTTATTTTTCAACCCATTTGTTTACCTAAAACACCTTAGAAACTATGATAAACCTATCCATGCCTTAAAAAAACAAAAAACCATCTCAAATACCGAAATCAATCCGAAATCAAAAATCAACCCAAGTTCAAATCTATTTTTTCATGAACTTTAAAGGTAAAAAAAACATGTAATATGAACTCCTATCATCAAATGGAATCATTTGACACAAATATCAACCGTTTTAGTGGTCTAAATCATTATCAATGATATTTGTTTTCTTTACTGTCGGAATCTGACGACCTCTCTCGACCAAAGACTAAAAATTAAAAAAAAACCTTTTGTATCAAAATTTAATTTGAAAAAAATTGAGACACTGAAATTGTATAATTTGCGTTATTTTTAAAGTTATAAGACCAAAGTGTATATTTTCTGAAACTTTTAGCATGCTACCCATGTTTGACATCTTTTTTATTTTAGTCCATTTTATTCTATTTCCATCATTGACTAAGAAATCAGAAACAATTAGCCTTAAATTAGGATTAATTCATCTAAAACAAAACTTTAAGGACCAAAATAAATTATCAAAAAATAAATAATATTATCCACAATGTTTTATATAAAAATAAACAATACCGGCCGTATAACATTCACCCCACACTTTTTAGTTTTTAAGTTAATCATGTATAAAGTTTAGCATTAAAATGAGCTATTTACATTTAATTAATTAGACAATTTTAGTAGTTTCCCCTTTCCCAAAACTTTATAAATACGATTATATATTAATTAACTTTATAAATATGATTTTTTTTATTTTAATTGTTGTCATTATAAAAATAAATTCCACGTTAGCTATTTTAAAAAAGAATTATTTAAAAATATATTAAAATATTCTTTTTATTTTTTATAACATTTCATCTAAAAAAGTAATTTAAAAATAAAAATAAAAATTCTTAAAAACAGACATTGTCAAACAACTCGTTAAGATAAATCTCTATCCCAGTTGCAGTTACCTTTTTCATTTTCCCACCTTACCCTCAACCTGTTTTTGAAAAGTCCGGTCAGAGTGGCCCATTCTGTAATTCCAGGAAAATACAAGCCTTATTATTATCAAACATCTGGACAGAAATAGCCCTGGACACCACCTTCGAACCGCGCTTTTTTAAGCCCCGGCTCTGTCTCACTTGAGAAAATTAAAGAGAAGAGAAGAGAAGAAAAACATGGAACTGATACACGGATTTCCATTACTGTACCAGCAATTTACGGCTTTGTTCAAGAAAAACCTTTTGCTTTCATGGAGAAACAAGAGTGCAGCGTTCCTGCAGCTCTTCTCTTCTTTCTTCTTCATGTTCTTGTTGTTCGGTATCGAGAAGGCATCAGATTCTCGCTCAAAAGCAACGACAGGGTACAAAACCGTGACGAATCCACAGCCTATGTGGGAATCTCCTATCCCTCCTTGTGAGGAAAAGTTCTACGTTAAAATGCCTTGTTTTGATTTCGTTTGGAGTGGAAATGATAGTTCTAGAATTGGCAATATCGTGACAGCCATCATGAATAATAATCCTAATAGGCAAATTCCCCCTGGAAAGGTATCGAGTTCTAGCTCATTACAAAAACCAAATCTCTCTCTCTCTCTCTCTCTCTTACTTTTTGATTGCCACAATAAATAAATACTATGGTAATCTGAACTGGGTTTCTGGAAAAATGAAAGAAGAGGATGTTGTTATATATGGGAATTTTTTTTGTTATAATTGTTTTTACTCTTCTGTTATTGGATTTAAGATGGTTCGATTTTCTGTGTTATAGGACTATCAGTTACTAGACATAATCGGGAATACTATGAAGGAAAAAGAATTCAAAGTAATCCAATCTGTTTTTTTTTTTTTTGTTCGTATGCAGGTTAAATCATTCAAGACACCAGAGGAAGTAGATGATTGGCTTTTTAGAAATCCTATGCAAGTCCCAGGAGCTTTGCATTTTGTGGATGTAAGCCCCAGTTTAATCACCTATGGTCTACAGACTAACTCTACTCCAATTGTTCGGCGAGGCCATTATGAAGATCCCACCTTCAAATTTCAAATTCCACTTCAGATTGCAGCAGAGCGTGAGATTGCTCGGTCTATTATTGGAGGTCTGAAATCTTTAATCTGCCAGATTTTTTATGTAGAAATTGTTTTAGATACACAAATTTCCTTCTCTTCTTTAATAAAATCATGTGAAACAAACAGTTTCTTTTTTACTGAAACTCTGGATATTTTCCAGTTCCAACCTTTACATGGAGTGTCGGACTTACGGAATTTGCACACCCTGCAAAGCCTACCTTTTCTGCGGTGGCTACAGTAGGACCTGCCTTTTTCCTGGCATTCACCATGTTCGGATTTGTGTTGCAAATCAGTAATTTGGTGGCCGAGAAAGAGCTCAAACTTCGACAGGTATTTGCGATCTGCTGTCTAGAGTTAAACAAGCCTATAGATTGTTGATGTATTCTTTATATTCTAATTATAGTTTATTTATTGGTTCATTTTCATCTTCTTCACAGGCAATGAATATGACTGGTCTCTATGAATCTGCATATTGGACCTCATGGATCATATGGGAGGGGATTATCACGTTTATTTCATCACTCTTACTAGTTCTTTTTGGAATGATGTTTCAGTTTGATTTTTTCAAAAAAAACAGTTTCGGAGTTCTGTTCTTTGTGTTCTTCCTTTTCCAGGTCAACATGGTAAGATAACCTCTTCTTCATCTGTAGGCTGGTGTCAGTATTTTTAGTATACAAGCTTATTCATATTAACCCTTTTACTGTCTTTTCTCACTTGTGATGCTAGATTGGTTTTGCCTTCATGCTGTCGACCTTCATCAGCAAGGCCTCTTCAGGCACAACAATGGGTTTCTCCATATTTATAGTTGGTTTTATGACCCAGGCAGGTTTCTCAAATAAAAATCAAGGAATAGGAAATGTTTTATAAATGAGATTTACTCCTAACCTAAGACCGTCTCTAAGACAAACCCCTTTGAGATTTTGATGCTGGAATACTGTGAGTTTCGTTGTGGTAATTGATCTCATTTGTCACTGCAGATTATTACAATAGCTGGATTTCCATACAAAAAAAGCATTAGTGCTTTCTTGCGCCTCATCTGGTCATTCTTCCCACCAAATCTTCTTGCGAAAGCAGTAAATGTGCTATCTGATGCAAGTAGCACTCCTGAAGCTCTCGGAATTAGCTGGAAAGGACGATCAAAGTGTCCACCTGACGTTGATGATTGTGTGATGACAATTGTATGTAATCGCTTTGCTCACCCTGAGTAGAACACGAACGACGCACACACAAACAGCAAATATTAATGTGGACTAATAGGCCACAATATCATGCATTCTACTGAGAACTCGTGCCTTTGCATCAGTTCTCTCGTAATTAATCTTCATCTCCTTTTGTTTTTATATTCTTACTCTTAATTTCTTCCATTGTCGATTGCTGTTTGTAACTCATATTTCCTTGGCAGAATGATGTTTACACATGGCTCATATGTCTGTTCATTCTCTGGTTTGCTTTGGCAATCTACTTCGATAATATATTCCCAAATGTATCTGGTGTGAGAAAATCTGTATTTTACTTCTTCAAGCCCGGGTATTGGACAGGGAAAGGTGGAGACAAGGTCGAAGGTAATGGTCTCTTTCTTTAAATTTATATATATATATAGCAAGGATACGTAATTAAGGAAAAGAGAACTCTACTTCAGTCGATGTCTCATAGCTCTAGCTAGTTCTTATTGTTGGCTGACTAATATTCTGACTGTGTTCTTCCTCTATTGTCCCAGAGGGTGGCATGTGTAGTTGCATAACTGATATCCCGCAGCAAGAGCATATTGTTCCAGATGATGAAGATGTGCTTGAAGAGGAGAACATCGTCAAAAATGATGCAAAAGACGGCACAGTCAACCCAGATATTGCAGTTCAGATACGTGGACTTGGAAAGACGTATCCTGGGGCTACACATATTGGTTGTTTCAAATGCAAGAAGACTTCACCTTACCATGCTGTTAGGGTAAGCAATTCCTTGCCAGCTTATGGGTACCATGCTGGTTTGAGAGGGCAGAAGAAATCTCCCTCGTTTTCTTCTTTCTTGTTCCGATACTAGCTATTTTACCTGCAGGACTTGTGGGTCAACTTCACAAAGGATCAGTTGTTTTGTCTTCTTGGACCCAATGGTGCTGGAAAAACTACAACAATCAATTGCCTGACCGGCATAACACCTGTGACCGGCGGAGATGGTAATATACTCTCATTTCACAATCACAATTACATTGAAACTGCCTTAGAAGTTCACTTCAATAGCTACTTTGCATAAACAGCCTTGGTTTATGGACATTCCGTTCGAAGCACGGTTGGCATGTCAGGCATTCGGAAAATTATAGGAGTTTGTCCACAGGTGAGCTCTCTGCATATTCTCAACAGTTTGTAAGCATGCCCCCATGAGCTATTTGCTAATTGGTCTATCGAGACTAAAATCTTAACATCTTTTTATAGTTCGACATCCTCTGGGATGCATTGTCTGGTGAAGAACACCTCGAACTCTTTGCGAGCATTAAAGGTCTCCCCCCGGCTTCAATCAAATCGGTATGTGATATATGAACCTGAAAACTCAACCAGTCATCCTGATCTTTGTAGTCATAATTTGTTGACCAACAACTGTGGCAGAATTAATCATTTTCATTCCGGTTCTTCTCACTTAAACATTCTAAATAACCATCGTCTGTCCTTTTCATTGACTGCAGGTTGCTCAAGAATCGTTGGCGCAGGTGAAACTAACCGAATCAGCCAAAGTAAGAGCCAGGAGTTACAGTGGAGGAATGAGGCGCCGTCTGAGTGTTGCAATATCCCTTCTTGGTGACCCGAAGTTAATCATTTTGGATGAACCGGTATGGAGACTCAGATACTTCGAGTCATAAAGACATTCATTTGATATATTCGTTAAAGTATCAATTTATTTAACTTCTTATTGATCTGCAGACTACTGGTATGGACCCAATATCAAGAAGGCATGTCTGGGATATCATACAGAACACAAAGAAAGGTCGCGCCATTGTTCTAACAACTCATTCGATGGAAGAGGCTGACATTCTAAGTGACCGTATAGGAATTATGGCCAAGGGTAGGCTCCGATGCATTGGAAACTCGATCAGGTTGAAGTCAAAGTTCGGCACTGGTTTTATTGCTAATGTGAGATTTGGCGATACCAATGGTGGACATACTCCTGCCCGCACGCCAGTAGATACTTCATCAGTTCATCACGAGGCTGTGAAGAAGTTCTTTAAATCTGTATGTCGAACGCTTGACCGAATTCAACAGATTCATTTAAATTCCAGAATCATTTTTTATTTTTTTCTGATTTTGTTTTTCACAGCATTTGGATGTAACACCAACAGATGAGACCAGATCCTTCTTGACTTTTGTCATTCCTCATGATAAAGAGAGCGTTTTAAAGGCAAGCAATTCTGAGAATCCTAATTTGTCTCCTTATTCCCACCATTGTTTTTCCTTCAGCATTTCAGATTTCTCAATTTACTAACCATTTTCATCAGCACAAGTGCACATCTCTATGATGATACTCTGAAGCTCACGCAACTTCTTTTTACCTTCTCCAGCGTTAAAGCATTTTCCAACTCTTACTATATTTTTTTCATTTCCTCTTTACATTCAAATTCCTCAACAGAATTTCTTTGCGGAGCTTCAAGCTAGACAGAGAGAATTCAACGTATCAGACATCCAGCTTGGCCTTGCAACTCTTGAAGAGGTCTTCTTGAACATTGCCAAGCAAGCAGAATTAGAAAGTGCTGCAGCTGAGGGGAAGATGGTTACCCTGGACTTAACTTCTGGAAAGTCCGTTCAGGTAGGCACAGCTCGTGTCATTTTTTCATTTATGTAGCAAGCAAAAATCAACTGTAATTTTTGTGCTTGAATGAAAATGCAGATACCCGTGGGAGCTAGATTTGTAGGGGTCCCAGAAACAAACTCGCAGGAGAATCCAAGTGGCACTATGGTTGAAGTATACTGGGAGCAGGATGATTCAGGGTCACTCTGCATCTCTCGCCACTCTGCTGAAATGCCTGTGCCTTATAATGTTCAGCCATTGCGTTCAGAACCGCAACTGTTGGCCAGAACAAACATACTAGGAGGCCAGAGGAGAGGGCCAGTTTATGGATTGGTCTATGATTCCAATCAGATTATTACTGCTCAATCTTGTTAATGCAAATATATATATATTTGAATCCTGCAGTATACTCGTTTTTGTTTATCTTTTTTGTATTTAATCCTTCGTGAATATTTTGGATTTATTCCACGGGTATTGATTTTATTTTTGAGCAACATGAGACTGTTTTCATCTTCACATGGTAAATAATATCATTTCAGTGGTCCTTGAAATGAACTGGTGAGGAAAAGAAGATAGAGGCATCGACTGGAGATTTTCTAACAGAGGCCTTTAGCAGGGAAAATCAACAGAAAAATTACACTATGAACCACCCAAAATCATGTCCAAAGCAAGCTCAAATTAGAAAATAATGCAAGATTTTTTGCAGAGTGAAAATTAAAAACCTATGATGTACATTCATTCACTCACAAACAGCCACGGCAGAAGACTAGAGAATTCAGAGCCAACACAATGTTACAACATGATCTTGCACCAAAGATGTAATAAGATAAACCACAGATGAAACAAGAGACCTTATGCTATCTCCTTAAAAGGTGGCGATGTTCCACAATCACCTCCTCCACTCTGGTTGGGTTCCCTTCACTGCATAACCAAAAATAAAAGAGGAAGAACAGCTTAGTCAAGTTCATATTGTACAACAAAATTCAGCTCTTAAAGTTTACAAGAAGGTGAATTGCTCATGTCAAATAGAAAACAGTTCTAATTAGTGATTCTGATAACAAATTGAACATTTACTCAATTGAAATATCTTCTAAAAGTGACAAGATAAACTTTCATGTTTAGCTGAAGTTCCCCAAGACAATAGGCAATTTCACACGGTATTAGATTTTAAGGAGACTTGGAGCATTGAAACATGACAAATACAAGCTGATTGATCCCTTATAAGTAACTATAATGCTTGGCGGCTAAAACTTGCACAACAATTGCTCAATTATTTTCACTACTAAATCAAGTATGCATCAATTCAAAAACAAGACTCGTTGATTTTAGGGGCAAGCAATTTTACCATTTCCATCTCTCGAAGATAATAAAGACCTATCACTCTTGTTCCCTCCTTTGCCACTACCATGAACTGCTCTTTGCGTCCTCGGGGACTCGGAGCTGATTTTGCTATTGGTTGAAGATGGCAGAGAATGACGCCGGGTGACATTATTTTTCTCAACCCCATCTTGGCTAAATCTTGGGGAACCTTGTGCTCTCAGTTTTGCCTTTGCAGATTCAGTTGCTGCCATATAGCTAGGGAGGGTAGGACTGCTCTGTATCCCATTCTCAGCACGTTCTGGTTTCACTGCAACTGAAGCTTTCTTTGCAGTTTTGTGATTTTCATTGATTGTTGGATCATCCTTGTGTTTGGACTGCCCATTTAGTTGAGGAGTATTCTCACCTTTACCACCAGTATCAACTGAAGCTTTAGATTCTACTACAGCTTGATCTTCATGTGATGATTCCAATGCCTTGATCATTTCTAAAGGCTCTTCAGCAGTCTCTGCATCAGGCAACGTGGACATCGAGTTTGGTTCATTCTTCGCCACATCAAGCACATTGGGTGTTGTCAAGGTACTTTCTTTCTTCATCTTCTCAGCAGAATTACTCGAACTCCATCCCAAAACATTATCACCTGAAGTGCCAGATACCTTTTCCAGAGTTTGCTTTGGCTTTTCAATTTCAACCTCTGAATGAGCAGAGTTTTCTACCACAAGGTTATTAACCTTTCGTAAGTTGCGTTTTACCTTTTCAAGCTCAATTTGCGGACTTTCCTGCACTGAATCAGCTGGATGGCTTGAAACTTTCCTCTGATTGCGCTTGGGTTTCTCAAATTCAGAGGTTGCTTGTACCGAGGTACTATCAAGATTTGCTGCGGGGACCCTCCGAACACTGCGCTTCGGCCTACCAGTTTCAGCTTCCACTATTTGACCATTACTATGCTTTCTCTGAGTTTTTGAATAAGGAATTTTCTTCGCTTGGGGAACTGGTTTCCAGAAACGGGATGCTGTCCAGCATTCTAACCAGTTTGCAACTGAGTTTGGCTCCACAGAATCATAGGGGAGTTGCAAAGGCATCACATTAGGTGATGAAGCAAGAAGCTGGAGAAACAGTCCCATCAGAGATCAAATGGAAAGGGTTGTTATTAAAAATCATGCATGTTTTCTAATTGATATCTGCTAAATATCCCTGATCCCAGTGCAGGCACCACAAATGGAAAGGGTTTAAATCCATGCATGTTTTCTAACTGATAACAGCTAAATTTCCCCAACCCTGTGCAAGCACCACAAATACTCTTGCAGAACCTTTCATGTTTATTTCATTTTTATATGCAGAAAGCTCTGCACGCACATAGAACCAAGTTACATGGAAGATGCAACACCTGTCCCTTTATCATATACAAAAGACTGGAGTGAACTGTTCCTTCAGGATCTCATAAAACAGGCCAAAATGGCGATATTCATGGCATTTCTTATCACTAAATAATGTCTGAATTACCAAATTTTGCAAACATCCTTGAAAACAATTGAATTTTGAGGATAGGTATCCCTCTTATTAAGATTTCATGCCTAAAAACTTCCTTTATGAGAGAACACAGATTAACAGAAATAGATATGAAATCTAATTATGTGATTGTCAACCATGACTACAAGTTACTCATGAAAATATTGAAAACCATTTCTTCAATATCTTTATAAGATCACAAAAAGATGTGGTTCAGCAAATCAAGATCATAATGCTAGGCCAAGAAGAGATTGTGGCCTTTTTTATTACAGGAAAATAAGAAATATGGGATTTTATATCTATAGTAATATTTTGAAAGGAAAGATCAGTTGAAGGGGGAGAATAAACTCCCAGCCCTCTAAAGGATTTTTGAGTTAGAAGTTAGAACTATATACCAAGGCCTGCTGAATAGTTTTTCGCTATTGATGAGTTCTTAGTTTTATGCATTAATTGTGGAAGTGGTTCATATGATCTATAGGAAAAAGAATTTGGAATTTTCTGTTGCATTTGATCAATGGCTGGTACCCCCTTGGTGCTTATGTACGCAGATTTTTATGCTTTACATATCAGAAGTAAAAAGATAAATAAAATCAAATCACAGTTCCTTGCATTAAACTTGCCATGGTGGTTTTTCTTTTTTCTCCTAGAGAATAGTCGGTGTTGTTATCATGAAGCTAGATAAGCACTCACATTAGTCCTAACAATATCTGGTTTCATTAAGGTTTTTGTTGATTCTATTTACAACCAAAAGGATCTTTTTATCATTGGAATGATAAGCAAATAAATAAAATCATAAACACATAGAAAGCACATCCTGGGGCTTTTCTTAATTTTTCCTTCTAGAAAGGCTTCTTCTGTACAAAATTAAGCCACTATGTAATGTAATACAACCGAATCATTGTTCAATCCATACCTTGCGAACAAAAGCATTCGATGACAGCTTGGCTGTTTGGATAACAACTCCATTAGAATCTGCAAGGATGCCCTTCTGATACACAAGTGAAAGCTGAATTAATGATGAAAATCGAACAAGCAAAACAATCAACAATATAATTTGACTAGCTACAAGAAAGATAAGTAAATAAAAAGAATTGGAGACTCACAGACAATTGTTATTCAGAACTACAGTAAGCACTATGATTCAGAAAGACATTGAATGACAATATGTTTACTTAACCTTGTGTATTTTCTTTAAAACTAGTTAAATTTACTACTCTTGGAAGAACTGAAACAAAAATGAAACATACTCGTATTCACTTTTCAGGGAATGCATGGGTCCAAAAATCTCATCTAAGATTTCCACAGGATAGCGCTTGGCAAAAAACAAAATTGAAACCCTGAAATTTTGGTAGCCTTGATAATGGATGAAACCTAACAATAATAAACTGTTTAATGGTCTAAATTCTTAAACAATAAGGCTGATTATTTGTTATTGCTATTCGTAGACATTCTTTAAGAAAGAAGTTTTAATTCTGAGTTTACACTACAGTCCCGCGCCACTTGGAAGTGCCACAAGTCCACCAAAAGTGCAAAAAGAAGAAGGAAAACTAAATTCATATACTTGACTCAAATATCAGATTATTCTAAAAGAGGTACTCGAATAAGCCAAGAGGAAAGACATTTTCCCAATAATTGCACAAGGAAAGATGAGTGATTGTTGGTTTGATATTTCAAGAATTTACCGGGGGCTTCACTAGGCTACGTATTTTATGAACCTCATTGCCAATCTCTGAATTCCTAACCATTGTTCCTCGCACAAGTGCCTGTAACTTGACAACTCCCAGCACACAGCAGAGAGTAGCAACAGCTTGCCTTCTAACCAAGTGTCCACGGATAAGAGCTTGAAGCCTTATTATGCCTTTAAGAGCCCGATATGCCCGACGAGCCTTCACAAAATAAACTTATATCAGTGATTGTATAACCTCTACAAAACATGATTTGACATGCTGTGTCAGGAAATAGCAAAAGACATTGCAACAGCTACAACAAGAAATGGATGGAAGATCAACTAAGATTCATTTCAGCAATTAGAGATTTAGTTAATGCCACCCTCATGCTAGCTACACCACATTAGGGGCATGAGAACACTGCATAAAGACCCCAACTAACTCCATGAAGGCCACAATTAGCCATCAACCTTTGGGCTTGGACTAGGACAACCGCAGGCAGTTGAGCCAACCCTGCATACCTGGTACCTAGTCAGTCTGACCTTAAAGGTCCATGAAGATGGCCACCATTCATGCACCTATCTGCCTGACCCTAAAGTCCATGAAGGTGGCCACAAGTTACACGCCTATCTGCACACTGCAATGTAATGCTTCACCACCAGGCTAACTTTACAAGATTCAATAACTTTTTTTTAAGAAAAATGAAGACCCATAAGAACAAAATGATAAGCCAAAGAAAATGATCCATATAAAACTGTATCTAATTTTAAGGCAATTGTGTTTGTGCAGCAGGTGAAACAAAAGCTTGAAAACAGATGCCACACAACCATTACCAAAAGCAAGAAAAGTGATTTTAATGATGTTAAGACAAATTAGTTAAATATCCACAACAGTACTAATAAAATAACAGAAAAAATACCAAGTAACCCTTAAATGCAGCTTGTGCCACTGTTGCAGCTTCATCAAGCCTTATTTTTTCAGCACTCGATGGTGCATCATCAAGAGTGTACACTTGAGAATAATTTGCATCTTGATTTCCAGTTGACAATATACCCACATCATGCGATATTTCTGTAGTTTCCCTGCTCTCTGGTTCTAACATCCTTTCAATGATATTAGTGCTAGTGGGGGTTGTTGTCTGCATGACCACAGGAGGAACTGAGGTCACATCCGCTTCCACGGCCCTGACAGCAACCAATGTCTCTTTCTCATTCGCGGGTCTCTGCACATGGCGATCAAAGTTCAGAAGCAGAATTAGTAGGTACAATTTTGTCCGGATATAAGAGCTTGTCCTTTGGAGTACAATATTGGTACCAAGAATGTTCGCCTTAATGGGAACAACACAGCGAGGATCAAGAGTCAGTTTATAGCAATGATCAAGAGTTGAGACCCAAAAATAATAATAATAATTACATGAAACTATGTAAAGCTGAAGTTGTACCAACATTATCTTCTCTTTTTTTTTCTTCCAAACTAATTGCATGATAGATGATTGAATCAAAGGTTGCGAAACTTAAGGCAGGCAATATGATATTAACAAGGAGTAACTGGGTACTAATTATTACCTCCCTTCCTTTCACAGTGAAAGATTTGGAAGACTTCTTTCCGAACAAAACAGTCTTGATCCATTTTGCAGGTGATTTTCTTCCCATAGCAGCTGGATAAACAGGAGCAGAAACCCCTGCACCCGCCACGTGTCAAGCATTTACAAACTGCAAACTCGGAAAAAACATAATCCTTTCCTTTTCTTTTTAATTTATTTTTTTCCAACAAGAAAACACACTCGCAAAAACACTCGAACCAGACTAGTTGTGTTCTAAGGAAAATAAAAATTAGAAAAGCAAAAGGAGTTGGATATGAACCAGATCTGTAAGTTACCTGACAAATGTGCTTCTTTTAAGACCACAAATCTATCATTCCCTTTCCTTAATGCATCAAAACATTACCATTTACGAACAACAACAATCTCAGCTTCAATTACAAAATCAAAAATCAAAATAATAAAAAAAACAGTGAGAGAGTAAGTACCGTCCGTCAGTGAGTATAGAGAGCTTGAGAATAATGGAAAGACAGATGCCTCTGTGATCTATCGAAAGCTGCTGCTGCTGCTTATTCTTTTTTCTTTTGCTTTGTTTTCCTTTGCTTTGCTTTGCTCCCTCCCCCTCTCTCTCTCGTCTTTACTCTCTGTACTGTGACCCTGTACTGAACTATTTAAAAAAAAAAAAAAAAACAGAAACAGAAACAGAAACCTAGGATTAAACTTCAATTTTGCCCTTATAGATTCTTCAACATTCTACTTTCACCCCTGTATTTCAAATATTATCAATGTGAATCTTCTAGTTGCATATGATTCCAATATTACCCCTAGCCATTAAATGGCTTAAGAAATTTTAAAGGCTTTTTTTAGATATTACAATATTTATACGGTATTTTAAGAAATAGTTGATATAAAAATAGAAAAAACAAAATAAAAACATTATTAAAATTAAAAATATGTTATTTCCAATCATTTACTACGTGGTGTTTGATATCATAACTATGATTGATGTTGCGACTGTACTTGTAATTAGATAATAAAATTATATTAAGATTAATTAAACATTATATTATATATATATATATTATTTTTACTTTTAAACATTAATATTTTATAATTATATTATAATAAATGTACTAGAACTTCTCCTATTTAAGCCTAATAGGACTAATATTAGCAAGCTTCAAACTATGAGGGTAGAGTTGACTGTTAATGAATCTATAATATTACCAAAATTAGTTTACCAAAAACCAGGCGCACCAAATTTGTAAAATAAATATGGATAAAACAACAGTTTCTTATCCTCTGCAATAGCGCTCATCTTAATATTCCTAACATCCTCGTGACTACCGATAGATTGGAATCTCTGACGGTAAAAGTGAGGGCTTACCGTTGTCGCGCATACACTGAATAAATCCTTAAAATAAAAAGCCAATGGCATCGTGCATTTACTTCGGGAACAAGTGTTCACTGTGCAGGGTCACGGCTTCCTTATTTTTGAAGGATGGTATGGGCTTACATCTCAACCCCTCCTTCAAATGACATAATAAGTTCACGCGCTGTTTAGAGGTGTGTGCCATAGGAGCCGTTGATGAGTAGCGATACAATTAGGGTGCTAGGTGATGGGTGACTCGTGAGAGAGCAAAGGGTGCCGCGTTGATGAAAGAGGGAGGCTGGTGGTGCATGCGCACCACGCTGTACTCGTCACATGTTAAAAAATGTGGTAAAAGTTTTTTGAAAAAACAAATATATATATATATATATATATATATATATATATTAAAATAATTTTATAAAATATATTTTTTTATAATTTTTTTTAAAATGAACATCTTTTCATTCGTGACACTAACCATATGGACTTTTAAGGTGCCTTAGTATGAATTTTTTTTTTGTCTTAAACAATCATTTGTTTTTATTACTTTTCTTTTTCAATTTTATTGTCTTATGTTATGTTCAAACAATTTTAAGCCTATAATTTATTTTAATTTATATGCTACATCATATTTGTGATGTTAGAAAATATCATTATATTAAATTGATACTTAATTTTGTAAAATAGGATTTTGTCCCATGAAAAAAAAAAGTTTTTTTTACTATTCATTGAATGAAAAAACTTCATTTTGATCCTTAAAATTTAAATTTTTTAACTTTTGTTCATTGGTTTTTAGGATTTCAAAATACAGTCCTAAACTTTATCTTATTATATGTTAGTCGCTAGAATTTAGGAGGAGAAAGAAAGTGATCGATCAACCACTTTTTGACCACCAAAAAGTCGATCATAGTGTTAATGAGTTCATTTTTGAGACAGAGATGGGTTTGTTTAGAAGTGTGGTAGAAATTGTTTTTCAAAGTATTTTTTATTTGGAAATGCATCAAAATAATATTTTTTTTATTTTTAAAATTTTATTTTTAATATTAGCACATTAAAACGATCCAAAAACACACAAAAAAAACTAATTTGAAGCTAAAAAACATCAAAATTTTTCAAAAGTATGATTGGACCACAATCTCAAACAGAACCTTAATAGTGGTGTTGTGTTTCCCTTTAAACATATTGTAAAAAATAGACTGGACCTGTGATGTTTTTTTACTTGGTTATTATGGTTTCGTAGAGTGATATATAGGATTTGTTTTTGTTTGGAATGGTTTGTTAAGATGTATTAGAGTTTTTAGGTGAATAAGTTGAAAATTAGGATTTTTGCATTTCAAGACTCTGACCTGACTTTTCTGGTGGTCAAAAAGTCAATTAGAAGGCAACACATCATCTATTATGTATAAAAAAAATTAAGGGCATACCTTGGATTTGTCGTTGGATTTAAGAGTTAGGCTATCACATCTCAATACTTTAGTTATGATATAATCTTTGTATTTAAGTGTGACATGTAACAACTTGTTATGTCTAGTGCCTTTTAGACCTAGTTCATCTTCAGAGAAATATAGATAGTTGATAGCATGGATTCTCCCTATCAAATACTTCATGGAATCGAACATGATATCCTAAGGAATAGATACTTTGTTATCTCCTATTATTTTCTCAACTTGGTCGTCAACCATACACCTAACAAGTCAATCTATTCATCTTCCTTAAAAACTGAGATGTTTCATCTCCTCCACCACTGGTCATCAGCCCCATACAACCAGCATCATCACACCAAACTATCATTGCTTAAGCCTCTCTATTTTATTGTTCCTCCTTCATACTCAGCAACTCGTGCCTCTTCTTAACAAAGTCAAAACATACCTCATTATACCTCTCTAGTAGCTTTATTAGCCTTAACCTTCATCTCTCTCATTAACACTAGCTAATAGCTCAGTCAAAGTAGCCTCCCACAGCTCATGACCACCATGAATTTACCCATCATCATCTTTAATGATGACATCAACGATCATAACCTAGACTTCCATCTTTTTCATTAAAAACAACCAAACCCACATTTATCTCTCCATTTCACTATTAGTGTGCGCACACACAAACCCATATTACCAATGACCTCATTCACGACAACCACGCCACTAACGTCCAACACCTCAACCCTAATTTCTTATATAATTAACGTCAATAACTAACTGAGGAGAAGAGGAAACAAAAACAAATAAGAGAGGAGAATATAAACAGTAAAGAGAAAGAAAAACCAATAGTTTGAGGGCCTTGATCTCTCTGCATCAATGATGGTGGGCAACACCACAGGTATAGGAAGGAAGAAAAAGATGTGGTGCATCCTTGTAGGACCATGCATGTGTCATTCATCCTCGTTGACACATGTAAGGATATGCACAAAATTGATTTCTACCGTGCACCACCTCTGCTCCACCATTTCCAACTTATTCTAGTTTTTTCCCATACTATTAAAGGTTGAAATTTTAAGCACCAAAAGTGTAGCATCCCTAAATTTTTAAGACATAAATCAACATATTTATCATTATAAATATATGGAAAAATTAGGGATTTTTTCTCTACCAGAAATCCGGTAAAGTTTCTCCTAAAAATATTAGTACCAAGTTATCGACATCACAACAATCATGCTTTGTAATTATCACATCAACAAGTCCAACTATCTTTGACTTAATCCACTTCACTAATTAAGACTTGAATACCTTTAATCCATTCAAACAATTCACCAATTATTCAACAATCTCAATAACAAAGCTTTTATGATAAAGAATATACACAAGCTCTATAATTTATTTGAAGTAAATTCATGTATTCACAATATAGTGAGTTTCTAATACTTTATAAAATTTATAAGAAAATACAAATCACAAAAATGCTTTATTTATTCTAATTTTTATTTACATGCTAATGTTAATCCTAAAATTATATTACAAAAATAAGTTAACACTTTATGATTACATCATTGACATTCCCTTAAAAAAGATATATTAAACTAACTATTACTCCGTATGAGGTTGTGATGAACCTGAAATTAGTATAACATATAACATAAATGAAACTATAAAATTTAACCATGCAATTCACACAAATAAATTACTTTGATTCAATAATCCACTTTAAGTAATTGAACACATTTTTATATTTTTCCTTTCAAACCAATTTTTCCTTTTTGAACTATATATAAAGGTTTAACAATAGCTTATCAAATTAACTTCATTTATGTCACAAAGGCTCCTTAAAGTAATTGATCAAATTAGATATCCTAGTCATTAGTTCATTTGAAGTTATTAGCATCGTCTAGGGTAACTAGTTAATTAAAAACCCAATCATCAAAAAAACTGACGCTATTAGCCCTACCCGGTAACTAGTCAAAAACATTTCTAGTCGTCAGAAAAATTAATGCCACCAATCCACTCATGATAACTAGTCAAATACATTTTCTAGTCATCAAACAAACTGACGCTACTAACTCATTTAGGGTAACTAGTCAAATAAGTTTCCTGGTCATCAGATAAACCAATGCCACTAACACCGTCCATGGTAACTAGTCAATAAAATTTCTCGGTCGTTAGATAAAATGATGTCACTAGCACCTTTCGGTTAGCTAATCAATTTCACCACTTTTACAATGCTTATGTCAAGATTAATATTTACATGAAAAATCATTTTAAAGAAATTACATTTATATATCATTATAAATTTATACATAACAAATAGTAAAGGTGCAAAGCACCTACCCGATGTCTGTACTCGAGCAGTAGCCCTTTATTGTTGGATGGATCCCACGACCTTTGTTGTATCAACAAGAGCATATCATTATATACAATTCAATCCATGGGGGAATCCAATTCAAATTCTCATTTCAAGTTCAAGTCTCAATTCAATGGTAAGGAAAATTTAAAGTTTTCTATGCATAAATATTTTTCTTTTCAGTAACATACTCATCAATCTATTATTTCACTTCATGCGTGTAACATTACATATTTTCTTCATCATTTAAGTCTCTTATTCTCCATTTATAAAATTAGCCAAACGTCCCTTATTAAAGAAACATGTATTTTCTTTCTAATAACATCTCTTACCCCTAACTAAACTCATCCAAGAAAAACATTTCCATTTATTAATTCCACTTTAATTCATTAATCCATAAATTTCACGTCTCACAAATCAATTACATAACCACAATCATTTATCTCATCATCTCACCAAATTCAAATTAAAGTTCGTCGGAAATTTAATCACAATTAGGTAGAATAATTAAATCCATTTTAAATCATCAATACATATTATGTAAGATCAGAAGATAGAGAGACTTGGTGGATAATTTTGTTAAATAGTACAAATCCAATATGGATGTGCCACCAAATTGTTCTAGCTTGCAGAACATGAAAAAAGGTTGTAAAGAGTTGATTCAAGAATACACCCTGAAGTGGCGTGAAGTGAAAGCCCAAGTACATCCCTCATTGATAGAAAAACAAATGATTAGCTTGTCTCGAATACATTCAAAACACCTTACTTTGAGTACTTAGTAAGAAGTGCAGCTCATTATTTCACTAACATGAAAATTATACCTGAAAGAATTGAATAAGCCATCAAAGCAAGAAAGATCTCATATACTTAAAAAGTAAAGCAAGAAAAAGGAGGTTATAAATGAGACAATAAGGTTCATTATCTGGGATCTGACTAGAATCAACCAAGAAAATAGTGGAATAATAAGTGGAAGTTAAATAAGCAAGAAAAGACCTATAATGTCAAGTTCAATACATCCATTTTATCTATATTTAGCACTCCATCATTTGCTAAATTAACATCTCTAACCAATTCCCTCAAAATCACTAACATTTTTCCCAAAGCAATGACTAAACTCGAACCGGTAAATAACCATACATACACTCATAAACAAATAAGAAAACCTTACCACCTTTCTATTTACTTTTGAAAGAGATGCTTGAGAGGTTAGTCATTAATGGGCGATTACTCTTGTTTTTCAAAAGTAATTCCAACCACCATACTCGAATTGGTACAATCTTTTTTTTTTTATCAAATGTAAGAAATTGTATAGATCAAAAATAAAACACAACTAGAGACCAAAGAGTCAAAAGTACAGGCATATAGAAACCAGGGAAAGGGAACAAGCTCCCTTGAATAACGAAGGGAACATACTCCTTAAAAACAAAGTTGGAGAACCAGCAATATAGATAAACAGGCATACACAAGCATAGGGAATAAACACCCTAGAAAAAAAGATGAACAGGTTCCCTAGAACAAAAGCAAGACTTCCTTGCAGAACAAAAAACCCTAAGACTTCATAGCAACAGCAACATCAGGCAGCCCCAAACAAACCAGGCATTCCCAAATGCAAACACTACAAACACTACCATCAAACCCATATCAGGATTAAACAAACAGATCAAACTGCAACTAATAGGACTAAGCACAATCACGAACAAACTAAAACAAGACAAAGCGCAGACCAAGAACCCCATATCTCTGCACATGCAATACCTGCCTAGAAGCGACACAACCACAAACAAGACAAAACACCACAAACAACAACTCCAGAACAACAAGCCAAACAACCAGAACCAAAACCAACCTTACCAAGATCAACAAACCAAAAACCACATCACTGGATCCTCAAGAACCACTTACAGAACCGAAGAAAACAAACCAACAATAAACAAGAAGCAACAACAGGTATCTGTTGCGAAGGCAGACTGACAGATCAACTACAACAATCTGGGGTCGGTGGTTGACCTGCTGGCTTTAGATGAGATTTGCCTGGTCGCTTACCCGTAGATATACCAAGTCCAGTATCATGCAAAGCTAGAGGGAGTAAGCCTTTGCTTTGAGTCATATAACCTCGACTGCTCTTAGCAGAGGGAGGTTCAGTAAGTACATTCCCAGATTTCCCATTCCCAGATAAATCAGACCCAGAAGAATCATTAAGAATTGTTATAGTAGTACTGGGCAATTCGTGCTGGAAAGATGTGTCATGCTAAGGAAGAAGCTTTGCCTTTTTCCCCCTGCGAACAACTTTTCGACTCCTAGTTACCGCCCTTTCAACATTGGGATAAGGATTTCTTGAGGGCTGGCTAATAACTGCAGCAGCTTTGTCAGAAGAACCAGAGAGAGATACATATGCTCTCTTAACCATCCCAGAAGTGGGAGAATCCTTAGCTCCAAAGTTAAGCTTCAGATAGGCAGTGTTAGTATG
This sequence comes from Populus deltoides, assembly GCA_015852605.2. NCBI lineage: Eukaryota > Viridiplantae > Streptophyta > Magnoliopsida > Malpighiales > Salicaceae > Populus > Populus deltoides. The sequence continues at coordinate 7,295,740 of CM027584.2, read as the reverse complement.
CCTAGACATACAACAATGTGAGTAGAATTTCTGTAAAAATTCATAGATGACCCTTTGCTTGATAGTTGTTCCATCTGACATGGAGAGGTTGATAAAACAAAGCAAATCTGCTGACAGATCCACCTCTATCATGACTTTAGCAAAGGACAACCGAGACATGGAGAGAGTGAGGTCATCACATCGAATAGGTTTACCAATAACACTGTTAATCTTTGACAAACATGCCTGTGACTAACATTCCAGCAGGAGATTTGGAAAACGTATCCAAACTGGTACAAACAACATATCTGGTTTACCAAAATCAAAATAAGGAGGCATAGGCTTTATCACCAGCGGCTTACCTTGAACAAAGTAAGGGCATCTGCGCAGAACTTTGAGCATATCAGCTTCTGAAGAGAAGCGAAAGACCAACCAGCCTGAATCATGAAGATTCAGAGTGACATTGCATTTCCATAAATGGAGCATAAATTTCCCAATAACAATATACCCAAGAGTTTTACCAATTGAATATCCAATAAGACACAATTTCCCGATATCTCTAAGTTCACCAAAATTTGGTGGGGGGGAATGAGGAGGAGTCAGAGCCAAAAGCAAACCTCCTTTAGAACCGCTAGGGATGGCAACGCTAGGGAGGTAGGCGTTCGCGGTGCCAGCCTGTGGCGCCTCAGAACACAGCGAGGCTAGCTGATTTCCAGCAACCACAAGGGCCTGTTGGGCAAGACCATTGTTGTGTCCTGAGGGTAACCCACAACAACCATCCAAAAGCATTCCTTTCTAACCCAACCGCAGAAGAGGTCACATGCACGACACTGTTCATCACTACAGAATCTAGGGTTTTAATCAATAGAGCCTCGCCAATGACTAGGACTTGGAAATCGAGGAGAAGAGAGTAGAACCAGTCAGAACCTTCACTAGAACGTCTAGGGTTGGTAGAGGAGGGTCTCGATGAAGAGATCGAGAACTGCGATTTCTAGCAGTGGGAGCCCGTGGTGAGAGAAGGGGTCCATCAAACTGGGCATCACAAAGAAGCAACAATTTCTTCTTAGATTTCCCAATAAGTTAATCAAGAGATTCTGAAGAACCCACAAAACCATGACAATCGAGAGATTGCACACACACTGTGGCTAGACAGAAGCACCGCTCACACAGGGTCATGAAAATCAACATTTGAGTACACCAGTAGTGTTGATAGAAGAAGAGCCCCCAAGCGTACAGAGATCAAAAGAAGAAAACGTTGTACAGTGAAAGGGAACAGATGCACACAAACAGAACATTAGGGCCTTTCTCTCACTACAAACCGGAGCTTCTCTCACTACAAACTTCCTTGTACTGACTGAGAGCTCTTTCTTTCGAAATGGTACAATCTTGACAAGACATATGAGAACTACTCTAGAGCAACTAGGCATAGCACTGGCAACTATCATACTTTTAAGGACAAGCCTTTCCAGTTTATTAAGGCTAGATGAATTACTTGTAGCTTCAATACAAGTGAGCAAATGAGCTAACTATTAAAGCCTTTAGGGTTAAAAGGAGAAGAAAAGTCAAATACTACAATCAACATGCTATGTTATTTGAGTTGTGCAAATAAGGTCTTCGAGACCATATGTTACTGTATTGTGTTTAAACTTAATCTTTTAATTGATTGTGCCTTTTTGTAGTTTGATTTTTGCCTTGAAATTAAAAGATGTTTCATTATAAAAATGGTATTTGACTTTATATTTTCATCAATGCTAGGATAAATATAATGGCAAAAAATGGTCGAACTCCAAGGTGCATCGTACAAAATGCTAGGAAGCAACCCCACCCTTTTTAAAACTTAGAGAAATTAAGCTTCATACCCATACATGATGCCATGGCTCTGTTTAAAATGTTGTAACTAAATTGGTTTTGTGAAAACTTTTTACCAAAACAATCCTAGAAAGATGAACTTGCTTTTTTATTTTAGAAATAATTTGATGTTCACTTAAAACAAAATTCAAGCATCCTTTTTATAGAATGGCAAATGAATTAAATAAGTTATCAAGCAACTCTCTTATTGAGGTGACAAAACAACTTTGAATCAAAATACATGATTTGAAAAACATGTACTGACCCTCATACCATGCATATTTAGCCATGTTTAAGTTGTATGCATAATGACATGTTGTGAATTTTACTAGTCATGAACTCGCAAAACGCAGTCCTTTAGAAGTCCAAACCATTACATTAGATGAGATCAAAGTTTATCAATTTTAACCGCTTGCACTTGAAATAACGAAAAACCATCTTTGTTATCCCTTGTACATTAAAAACAATATATATCCCTTGTAGTCCTCTTTGTAGTCCCCTTTGAGTTCATATGGTAAAATCACAATTATATAGAGCCTTAGGCCTCTTTGTTATCCCTTGTACATCAAAAACAATATAATGACATGTTGTGAATTTTACTAGTCATGAACTCGCAAAACGCAGTCCTTTAGAAGTCCAAACCATTACATTAGATGAGATCAAAGTTTATCAATTTTAACCGCTTGCACTTGAAATAACAAAAAACCATCTTTGTTATCCCTTGTACATCAAAAACAATATATATCCCTTGCCCCCTGCCCCCCCTTCCCGAGGTGAAATTTTCTTTTTAAAAACCTTGAGTGGGGTCACACCTCATATATAAGATAAGTGAAATATTAAAAATTAAGAAAAGTCATGAGAAATCCAAAAGCAAAAAAGCCCAATAAAATCCAAATACTAGGAGCCATGCCCACTTAAAAAGAAAATGACAAAGTCAAAGTCAAAACCAAATAAGGGTGCCTCACCAAAATAAATAAATAAAAAGCAAATCAAAGAAATACAACAAGGAAAAATTGAAATATACGGCGAGTCAAACAAATGGCAGTATTGACCCTAAGTCTTTACAGACCTAAAATATTTTTTGAGTCAATGAATTTATTACTTTTATAGTCAAGAGTTATAGCCTGCATTACATGCTTTTAAAAATCACTTCTAATTAAGTAAGCAACCTAAACCAATAAGTGGTGTTCTCAAAATGCAAACTTTTTTCCATAAAATTCATAATATCATGAACAAACTACTTGTTATTATTCATATTGGTAAAATAAGAACTTAAAAGGAGATAAAATTTCCTTGATAAATGTCAAGCTTTCACTCAAGCCCCTTGTTTTGAAACCAATAAAAATAGAAGGTCACCTCATCACATACATTTAGTAGTTACAATCTCGTTTACATAAAAGACTTGATCACCCTTTCCCTAAAAAAATTGCTAAAAAGTTGCAAGAAATTCTAAACAAGTTGTTTCAAGCTTACATCAAATAAATCTTTGTTTTCAAAATGCAAGATTTTGAGAGATTTATTTGAGCCATGAATAGCCTAATTTTAAGCTAACATTTCCTTATCAATATATACCTCTTTAATTGTTAACTAAATACCAACAAAAACTACATTTTAGTGTTGAATGACATGTCTTGAGATCTCAATTGAAGAAACACTTTCAAAATTATATCTTTATGATTTTATTGCAACACGTAGACTTGATTGGATATGATCATCAAAATTTATGATATAGTTAAAAAAAGTTATTTTTTAATTTAAAAATTCCTATCAAAGATAATATTAACGCATCTTACAATTATCCATCGGGAGGTTAAGTAGTCAAGTCAACTTAAAGGTAATTTTATTAACCTTATAATGGCTAATAGAAAATATCTCGATCAACTAGAGGGTGATTTAGTTTTAAGAAACTTGTTGTAATAGCCAAGTGATGAATGTTTGATGATGATATATGAGTACCTTTTGATAAGCATAATCAAATTAGTTATGGTTATGGGAGTATTGTTTAAAATAACCCATGATGGTAAATGAGTTGATCAACTTTTTTAAATATTGAGAATAATATAGCATTATTTCTTCATCAAAGTAGATAAAAAGATAACAATGATGTAAGAATAGCACAATTGAAAGGTACAGTCTAGCTAAAAAGCAACATTATGGTTGAAAGACAATTTGTCACTTTCAGAAGAATAACCAATAAAAAAAAGATAATAATTGCTTAAAAAAGCCTAGATCGCATGATATATAGATAGATATATAGTCTACACAAATAGACTAAAGCGGGCTGGTGGGTCAAGCGACTAAAAGAGACTAGATCAATAATAACAAACTCTACCATATATCAATAAGATGGGTTACAAGAAGGAAGGGCCATGTTTCTAAATAAACAATGATACATGTATGTCATCTAACCCTATAATATTTAGCATTGTGTAATGTTTTGCAGAAAAGATTATTAGATAGAAGTAAAAGTCAACACTTTTTATTATATGCATATTTTATACCCTTTGGCCGGCCATGGATGCTTATAGGTGTGTCTTCTTCATTAATTTTTACTAATCTAACACCCTTATAATTTACATCCTAATAAAGTTAGCATCAATTATTGATTCATCACTTTTTTCCTTCTTCTACACCGAAACCCCTTTTTAAGAAAAGGGATTAATAAATTTTCTTTAATTTTATATATTGAAACATTACTCACTATTATTTCAATTATTTAAACATTAATTCATTACAATTTCATAGATTAACCCAATCAACCTCACAACTCATACCATAATTATATACTAACACAATTAATAAAATCTTAATACATTAAATACATCAATTTCATTAAGAGGAAAGGGTTTGTTACCTTCTAACTCAAATAAATTAGAAATGAGAAGCTTGAAATCACCATAAAAATTTATTTTCCTCCTTTCATCTTATTTTCCTCTCAAGCCACTCCCTTTAAGGAAAAATTCCTTGTTCTCCTTTGAGATTTTCTTATTCAAACCCTTCCTAGTACACTTTAATCACTAATTCTATCTCTTTTTGTGAATTTTTTGGATGAATCTTGATAAATTTTCACTTAATTTCTTCTCCCTCTCAAGCCCTAGCATAGCCGGCCAAATATGGCTAATTCTTCACTCCCCACTTGTTTAAATACTTACAAGTTTTCCCCCTTTTTTCATTTAAGGACTTCTTTGTTTAAAAACATGTTATGTACATGTTTTAATGAGTTTAGGTTGAAAGGAGAAAAATGGATGGAAAAGTCTAAGTGATGAAATTAAATATTAGTATAAGTAAATGAAAAAAATAAATTCAAACGAAAAAGTGTAAGTATAAAAGTTCGGAGAATAAAATTTGTATGTCGAGTTAAATTGATTGTGTTAGGCTAAGTCATTAGTTTATTGGAGTTGAAATTGGTCCATTATAACTTAAATTAAAAGAAGAAAGATTAAGGTGGTTTCGTCATGTTTTCATTAATATGGAAGTTTTAGAAATTGTAATTATTTAAAAATTTTGGCATTAAAAAAATATGTTTTGTACATTGTGAGATTTATTATGTGTTTGAGTTTTAAATTTAAATATTTGTAAACATGAAATGATTATGTATAGACAGAAATTGCTAGTATGAATATAAATTCATGAGTTGAGGTGGTGGTATACTTATAAAGATATATCTCTTTAAATTAGGAAAAAAAATCCAAAAATAGACTTTTAACAGAGGAAGCTTGTTTTATAGAAGGACCAGTTAGGTGTCTATCACCTCACCTTTATTAGTCATGTTTAATATTTCCATATAATGCATGTATGTGTAAGAAATTAGTATGAATGAAAAGTATTTGAATATTAAGGTCAGTCGTTTGGATGTGGACTTAATTAATTGTTTGGATATTAAAGTTAGCTGTTTGGACGAGAACTTAATTAATTATTTGGATATTAAAGTTTGTTGTTTAGACATGAACTTAATTAATTAATTGGAGATTAAAAGTATTCGTTTGGATGGGAACTTAATTAAGTAATTGGAGATTTTAGTCATTTAGACATAGACTTGAGAAATTGAATACTAATGTTGGTCATTTGAACAGGGACTTGATTGATTGAATAATAAAGTTGGTCGTTTGGATGAGAACTTTACTAAATGAATAATTAAGTCGGCCATTTAGACAGGGATGAATGTGAGGAGTTACATGGAAGTAATGACCGAGATTATAATATGAGACTTCAGTATTGAGACCGGTGATAACTTTTTTACAAAGAATAACCATGATAAAGAACAAATAATATGTAAACCCTTGGTCAAAAAGAAAAGAATTGTACGAAAAGTGTTGGTGTAAACACCAACAAGAAATCGGTAATGTTGTCGTGGCACATGAATAAGCCGTAAATGACTAAAAATTGTAAATTATATAATAAAGTGGCTCCGAGGAGACAATAAAACGATTGGGTGCTTTACAAAGGGATGAAATAAGGAGATTTTGATTTTTGGGCGAAAAATCATAAATCAACTAGTTTCACGTTAAAAATTCATAACTCTCGATCGGGTTCTCAGAAAAATCTAAACATTTACGTGGAGACTTATAATATATTTTCTTAACTATGGTTAAAATTTTAGAATTTTTGGAGAAATTGAGATTGTTTTTAGAAAAAATTACAATTTGACCAGTTTTGCATCATCGCGCATAACTTTTAATATGATGGACAAATTGAGTAAAACTTTGTGTGGAGGATTCTAATATATTATTTTACCATGGGGTAAAGTTTCAAAAATTTTAGAATAATATGTCTGGTGATTTTTAAAATTTGCATGAAAAAGTACTGGTAACCAGGTAAAACACACACATACACACACCGGAGACACATGGTGATATAACTAAAAGAAAGATGATATAAATTAGTTGAAAAGTCAGCCTTCAAAGGGCTGTTTCCAGCCGACCAAAAGGAAAAGGAAAAGAAGAAAAGAAAATGACTCATGGGGACTAGATAAATTTAAACATAAAAAGCAAGGGCTTAAATGCAAATAATGATAATTTTACCATATAAACCCCATTTTGCTTAAGTGTCTAGCGGGTTATAGTGAGAGAAAGGGGAGTTAGAGATTTTCTTACATCTTCTCTACAATTCTCTCATTAATTCTTGAAAATAATACATGATTATGGAGAGTTAAGACAATTAAGAAGGTTTATGGTGAGCTACACTAAATATTTGAGTGATCTAAGGGTTTTAAAGCTTGTGGAGAAAGAATGAAGTGTGGAGAAAGGAAGAAGAAGGAGGGAGATAAAGGGTGGTTTCATCTTGAGGTTTCTTCTAATTAAATTCCTTGTTATCGTAGTAGGAAGTATGATTCTATTGTGTTGATTGTAGAAATTTCATATATGTATGCTTGGGTTATGATGTGCTTGATTATGGAACTTTGTGATTAGCATATTAGTTGTAGTAATTTGTGATATTGTGATGAAATTATGTTTGTTGGCATGAGAATTGAATAGGTTAGTGTTTAATTGAATAAAAAGTTGAAGAAATTTCATGCTACCCTTTACTTGTAATTTTGGCAGCGGTAAAAAAATATAAGGAATGTATGTGATTGATGAAATGAAAAATTACTATGCTCAAACGAATAAAATTAATCTTAGATGAGATTTTGAAAACTAGAAATCAAAGAAGAATTGATCCCTCCTTGGATATTAAATTTTTTTTTTGGCAAGGCTAAATGGAAGAAGAGGAAAATTATATTAGACTAAATTAGAATTTTAGTGTGGATGGAAATATATTTGATGGGGTTAAGTAATGCATAAACAAATAGGATATAGACAGGAAAAAAAATGTCAGCCTTGCTAAACTAAGAAATTTGGCAAATTGAGGAAAGAAATAAAATGATGGAATGTGGATGTGGGTAAAGATAAAATTAGCATTGAAATACATTAAGAAACATGGTGAGAAGGATTGAGTTGCAAATTAAATAGATTTAAGGAAAATCTTAATTTTCCATCTTATAAAAGTTTGGCTAAATTCATGAAAATAAATGAATTGAGTTGTTAAGGTTAGTTGTTAAATTGTGACAAAATCCTTGTTTAATCTTATTGTTGTAATATATAATGATTAGAAAAAATGGTGGAATTGAAGTCATGGAATGGATAATAAAACCAATTTATTAGTTGAATAAACCATGGCGATTAATGTATTATAAATAAAATATTTTATTATGGATATATGAATTGGAAAATGGAAATAGTTTATTAATAATTTATTAATGTGAAGTTTAAATTTAATTTCACGATGGCAAAATAAATTTAAATTATTTCAGAAAGAAATAATTGTATAAGTGATTTAGTAATTCTTGTTGGTATATGAGAGTTGCCTACGGGAGGACAACATCAGGGTCATGCATTCCATGACCAGACTGTAGGTAGGTGCCCGACACCTTATTTATTTAGGAAATTTTACGAATGTTAAGATATTGTAATTTTTCTTATAATGCCATTGTAAATATAAACATTGATGTGATATTATTATTAAGAGAATTGAAAAGTTCTAGTTGCCCAGTGAGGAATTGGCAGCGGTGGAACTAATTGAAGGATTATAATGATTGATACGAATGGTATCATATATTTACGGAAAAAGATTGTAGTGTGTTTTTCTTTCAAAGTTGATAATAAAATAATTTTGTGATATTATTATGTATATTGTGGTTGTGTTAATTGCAGACAAATTTATACATTGAATTGGTGTCCGAAAAATTAGGCGGATGAATTATTGACCTGGTAAAGGGGTCAGTATCCAGAGAAATTAGGATGAATTTGTGACCCGATAAAGAGGTCAGTGCCCGGGAAAATAGACAGATGAATTAGTAACCCGGTAAAGGAGTAAGAGCCCGGAGAAATTGGACGGATGAACTAGTTCTCCGGATGTTTGGGACTAGTGTCCTGGTTAAAGGGTTACTAATAGAAGCAATTATCAAGTGGATAATTGGTATACACAATATAATGTTAACGTGAAATCGTAAAAAAAAATTGGAAAAATATTTTATCAAAAAAAAAATTGTATTGTGATTGAGTACGTGAAAATGATTGGGATATCATGATAATTCTTACTTTCAGACTATTGCATTATACCTCGTTCTGGACTATGAGCATTACTACCTGGTGAGGGTCAAATGCTTGGTGAGGAGGAATGAGAGTGGTTGTCAGATTAAGAAATTATTGCCTGGCTTGGATTGAGAAAAAAAATAATGTTCTTAAACGGTTAAGATAGGCCGAATAGAATTGTTAGGGTGATCCTGGACAAGGAGTTATTACTTGGTATTGATCAGTTAATGCTAGTACATGGCACTATTTACTAAAGTGATATTCTTGATTAGTGTCTAGGAATTACTGAAGACATTAATGGAAAGGCACTAGGGATCGAGGCTTTAAACACAAATTCTAATTGAAGGTTTAGATTGAAGGGTCAGTGCCTTAGTCTATAAAGTTATTGTAAGGCATTAGTGACTCGGATAGGGAGAAAGGAACCGTAATTGATGGAATCGAAGGGGAACCTAGTTCCTTTCATATGAACTAGTGTTTATTCAGTGTTAGAAATGAAATTGTTAGAATAGAAGATGTGATGTGATAGTATAGGGTATCGGTAATGGGGACTACTCTCGTTAAATATGACGGATAGTAAAACATGTTTATAATGTTGGTTAGCAGGATGATGTGATCGAATGGATGAATGTGTAGATCTCAAGATGAATATTCAAGATGATGCTGAACAGAGTAATTGAGATGATCATTAGCATAATGATAACTGGACTAAAGTGATTAGTCGATTTTACTACTAGAAAATGTGAAATAAAAGGGTGATTCTGCATAAGGATAAGGGATAAATGTTCCAGAAAGGATAGGAGGTATACCCAACTAGCATAAGCAAGAGTGAGTGAAGTTGTGGTAATACGAAGGTGCAATATACTTCAATGAACTGAGATCTTGTGGACAAAACATGTCGAGGTCTTGCGGACAAAAAGCATGTTGTGACTTATAACCTAACGATATCATAAAAGTGTGGGGAATCAATGATTCTACTTTTATATAATTATAGTTGTTCAGATTTACATAAATAATAGTTCTATACAAGACTCCTACCATGAATGACAAAAAGAAGTTTTCATTACGAGATAGTTATTTTAAGGGTAATTCGGATATTATTAAATTTTTAGGTTTTGGAACCAAACGAAAAACGTATTTATATTTTTCTCATTTCTTAGTCATTATGTTTCTATTACATCAAATATTAATTTATTTCCTCAATCATTTATTATTTATTATAGTACATTGTGTGTGGAACTAAGACGTTATAGATATTGAAAAAAAAATCATCATTTTTCTTGAGTTCAAGGCTTATGGAAATTGTTTTTATCATGAGGAAATCTCGGGTGTTACATAATATGTACTTAGTATTTATTGATTTGCTACTTATATTGTGGGTCCATCCTGAACATCCAGGCAACACCGATTCCATTGCTAGTTGTTATATAATTTTATGCAAGTATATATTATATGCATATGAACAAGTTCAATATAATTTTTCCATGTATATAGTTCACGGTGTAAAAACTCATATAAGTATTTTGGTGTATTCTAATAACTATAATAATATGCCATGAATGTAAACATTGAATTAACTGGTGTTAAGCCTGAGACTACCTGTAGTGTGATGAATGATTGTGTTTTATTGATGAGCCTAAAAGCCACATTGTGTGACATTGATTTAATACAAGAAATTAAATGGATAATGTTTTTGAATAGGATTCTATATGAAAAAAACTCTTGTTGAAATGTCACTAAAATGAAATAAACTTACTTAAATAAAATATCACATCAATATATATAAACATAGGCCTGAATATATTTATAGGTATTATGAACCATGATTAAAGGGTTCCTAATGATAAATATATTAAGAATACTTAATGATGAACTTTTATACACACACATTAATGATGGTTTAATCACCTCATTTTTACCATAGAATCCATCATTTTTACCATAGAATCCATGGTAATATAACTTTTTCTGTTATCTTAGAGAGAGAAACTTAGTGGAGATAATTTTCACATTCAATGATTCTAAAAAAACATATTAAAGCTTAATTTTTATTTTTTTATTTGGTTGGATTTTGAGTTTTTGACCGATTAAAATGTGTTTTTCCGGTTGGAAAAAGGGTAATATAGGTTCATGAGATATTTTTTTCATATTTTTAGGTGAAAAATAGTTGAAATCTAGGTTTCTAGATTCAAGAACTTGGATTGTGATTTTCCAATCACTGAAATTACCTCTACTGACTTGAAAATATGGCAAACAAATAGCTCATCATTTTCCTTGGCTAGGGATGTGTCATCTATCTTAGTTAGCGATGTGTGTTGTTGGCAAAATTAAAAAAATAACCCTTAAAAAAAATTATTCTGAACGATGTTCCTAAGCCCAGGCACATTTGGGTCTTGAAGTGGGTCAGTATCACATGTCTCACTAATGCATGTATGACCCATCAATTGTTTTACTCACATTCTTTTCACTTTTCACATTTTATATTTGAATACTTTTCAAATAAATTTATTTAAATGATGTTTACATAATTATTCAAATATATTATTATTTTTAAATAGTATTAGCAAATTCCATGGTGATATTTAAAATTTGTTTTTAGATTATTATATATGAATCTAATAGGCATGGTTCTCTAAATGTGGATGAAATATATATTTTTAAATTTTTTTATATGGTTCTTATTAAAATTATTATTGTTAGTTTTTTAATATATTTGCATCAAAATTATATATTTCACATTAATTAAACTTGCTTTTAAGATTATGATATGTTTTTGTTTAAAAATAAAACTTTTAATAAAAAAATTATTTTGTTAAAAAATAACACATTAATAAAGGAAAAGGTATTGATTACATAGATATATTTTTTTCTATCTTTATTTCAAATTGGAAGATTTCTTGGGATATTGATAATATTTTTACTGTTTGTATGCAATAAACAACATGGCTAATGAAAGTTATATTTTTTGTTTAAAAATAAATTAATAAAAAACTTATACTAACACTTACTTTTTTTTTCAATAATATTTAGATTTAATATTTTTTTGAAACTCTATATTTGTTGCCATATAACTAAATAAAAGAAAAATTCAAAGAACTCCCTGTATCACGAGATAAAAAATCCTTACATGTATCTCTCTTTTAACTTTTTTTATTTAGCATTAATAAATGTTTTAATGATTTTTTTTGTTCATATATTTGAACTTTATATTTTATTAAATGCACACAATAACTTTTTAATTTTAAATTAATTTTTTTCTTTATATAAAAAAATACCTTTGTAACCCAAGGGTATTTTTCTCTTAGGACACAAAATTAACTTGAAATCCAACTTTATCTGCCAGTTATGTTCTATTATTGAGCAATTTATCATTTAGAATACGTGGTGTATTTATTTTTGTTAATGTGACAATCTCGAAGAAGAAGCCTTAATTAAAAAGATAAAATTTGGATTTCTTTTTTCAAAAAGAAAATTAAAAGACAACATTGTTCTTAAAGGACTCCTCGTAAAGATAAACTAGTTAGGTGGCCTGCGATACGCGGCGGGCTAATTTTTTTTTATATATAAAAGATATCAAAAAAATCTAAAACTCAAGAGCATTATGTCTATCTATAAAGGGAGACCCTAAAGCTTGGGGCTTGTCGTTGCAATCAGACCAAAGGCTGATGGGCTTGGAGTTGCAGCCAGACCCAACGCTCTTGGATTTGGCGTTGCAGACAGACCTAAGCTTGGGTCTGGACGCCTGATCCAAGTGTCTTGGGCCAAATGGGGCTGCAAGACCCAATGAACTTGGGTCTCCACTCCGGCCACTCCCAAGCAACTTGAGTCACGTGTCCCTTTCCCGCCCAAGTTCCTTGGATCTAGAAGGGGATGTCAGACCCAAGTTAATAATAATAATTAATTTTACCTTTCAAATCAAATTTATGTTTTTTTTATGGTAATAAAATTTATTTCAAATTTAATAATATTAATGAAATTAATAATATCAATAATATTAAATTTGTATGGCCCAAGTTTCTTATAGTTTTTAATCACTACAAATAAAATTTATTATTTTTCCTTGATAGTAATAATTTTTTTTCAATTTTAATAATAATAATAATATTTCCTCTTTACCGTGTGAAAAAAATAAATAAGAGAAAAAAAATTACAGTATTGGGTTCTGCTAGGGGCAATTCCCAATGTTATTTGACAGGTCGTGCTGACCGTAGGACCCAACGCTGATGGGTATAGCAGGACCCAACGCCATTAGGTCCTCGTAACACCATGACCCAATGACCCAGCCGCAATTTTTTACTTACAAGCAGCAAAGACAACGCCTTCTCAGGCACTACAATATTTATAATACAAATAATAATATTAAACTTACTCATATTTAAGGGGGTTTGACTGCAATACCAGACGCAAAAGCTTTAAGCCTATCTTAAATGTTAGACTCAAGAGCCTTGGGTTTGGCTGAAACATCGGACCCATTAGACTTGATTCAGGACGCCAGACCTAATTGTCTTGGGTCCGAACGGATGACCAAAGTGTCTTGGGCAAAGCGGTGCTGCAAGACCCAAGGGACTTAGGTCAGGTGCACCTTTCTAGCCCCAAATTTCTTCGGTCTGGAAGGGGATACCAGACCCAAGTTGTTAATAATATTTTACCCTTAAAATTAAATCTATATTTTTTCGATAGTAATAATATTTATTGTAAATTTAATAATATTAATAATAATATTAACTTGTATGTCCAAGTTCTTATATTTTTTAATCTTTTTTTTTAAAAAATATATGGTTTTTATTTGATGGTAATAATAATTTTTTTTCAATTTACTAATGATAACAATAAATAATAATAATATATCTTAATTTTACCCTTCAAATCAAATCTATTATTTTTTTCAATATTAATAATATTTGTTTTCAAATTTATTAATTATTAATACTTTTAATTATAATAAAAATAATAATATTTATAATACAAATAATAGTATTTTTAATATCAATAACATTAAATATAATAAAAAAATATTTATAATACAAATAATAATATTAATAATATTATTAGATTTACTCATATTTAAGTGGGTTTGGCTGCAACACCAGGCTCACGAGCTTTGAGCTCATCTTAAATGTTAGATCTAAGAGCCCTGGGTTTGGCTGCAACGCCGAACCCATTATATATGCGTCAGAACGCCAGACCCATTTGCTTTGGATTTGGATGCCTGACCCACGTGTCTTGGGCTAGGCAGTGCTGCAAGAACTAATGGACTTGGATCTGCGCTGCTACCACTCCCAAGCAACTTGGGTTAGGTGCATTTTTCCAGCCCCAAGTTTCTTAGTTTTGGAAGGAGATGTCAGACCTAAGTTAATAATAATAATAATAATTGATTTTACCCTTAAAATCAAAATCTATGTTTTTTTTCGATAGTAATAATATTCATTGTAAATTTAATAACATTAATGAATTTAATAATATTTATAATAATAATAATAATCACTGTAAAAAAACTATATGGTTTTTCTTCGAAGGTAATAATAATTTTTTTTCAATTTACTAATAATGATAATAATAATAATAATAATAATAATTAATTTACCCTTCAAATCAAATCTATTATTGTTTTCAATATTAATAATATATTTTTAAATTTATTAATTATTATATTAGTAATATTAATTATAGTCAAAGTAATAATATTTATAATACAAATAATAGTATTTTTAATATTAATTATAATAAAAATAATAATATTTATAAGACAAATAATAATATTTTTAATATTAATAATAATATTAAACTTACTCATGTAGTTGGTCTGGCTGCAACATCAGGTCTAAGAGCTTTGGCATCTCGAGCCCTGATTGTGGCTGTAACGCCGGACTTATTTGCCTTGGGTCCGGATGCCTGACCCAAGTGTCTTGGACTAGGTAGTCTTTGCAAGACCCAAGAATCTTGGGTCCAGCTTCTACCACTCCTAAACAACTTGGGTCAGGTGTAACTTGCTGCCCCAAGTTTCTTGGGTATAGAAGGGGATGCCAGAGTTAATAATAATAATAATAATTGATTTTACCCTTAAAATCAAATTTATATTTTTTTTTATAGTAATAATAGTTATTGTAAATTTAATAATATTAAAAATAATATTTAAGTTGTCTGCCAAAGTTTTTATATTTTTTAATCATTTTTAAAAAAATATATGGTTTTTCTTCGATGGTAATAATATTTTTTTTTTCAATTTACTAATAATAATAATAATAATAATAATAATTCTCCCGTGGCTGCTGGCCAACTCCACAGGAGTCCTGGACTTGGCAAGCACTTGGCAGGCGACCAAGTCTGGTGTACCCTGACTTGTTGCATAACCACGGCGCAGGTTAGAAGAGACATGGTGAGTAGGTTTGCACCCAGCACGCGGTTCTCGACCACGCTCACGCTGGTCCGCACCCTACGCTCGGGTATGCAACCCTTGCGCGCGGGTTTGCAGACCCGTAGACCCGTTCCCCTGGGCCTGCAGCAAATCGTGCGGGCTAATCCTTATATTTTTCAATCTTTTAAAAAAAATTATGTTTCTCTTCGGTGGCAATAATAATTTTTTAAAAAACATTTACTAATGATAACAACAACAATAATAGCAATATTAATTCTTAATTTTACCCTACAAATCAAATCTATTTTTGCTTTTCAATATTTATAATATTTTATATAAATTTATTAATTATTATATGAATAATATTAATTATAATCAAAATTATAATATTTATAATAAAAATAACGGTATTTTTAATATTAATAATATTAATTATAATAAAAATCATAATATTTATTTCACAATAATAATATTCTTAATATTAATACTTTTAAATAATATTTAAAATACAAATAATAATATTTATCATATTAATAATAATATTAACTTGTCTTGCCAAAGTTTTTATAGTAATTATTATAATAACAATAATAATAATTGTTGTTTTATTTTTTATTTCTATTTTCTTCTCTGCACTGCAGACCTAGCTGCATATGTCTCCAACTCTTAGGGGGTATGCAGAACTCATGTGTGGGTTAGAAGAGACCTGGCTGGGTAGATCTGCAGATGTAGTCTGCAACTTGAGGTCTGCAGTCTTACCATGCCCAACTAAATAAATTAGTTATTCTTTACTGTGAGGTCTGTAGATCCAGAGGAGCGAGTCTATAGCCAGACGCTTGAGGTCTGCAACTTCACTATACCCCACTAAATAATGCAATTTATAGTGAAATTACTAACAATCTACAATAATTTACGCTACAGTATCACACAGTGCAATCCACAGTAAAAAGCATTCATAGTCTACAATAATTCACTCTATAGTAAAATACTGATATCTTTTAGTTATAGTTAATATTAAAGCCTTGTTTGTTTGCTTGCTTGCTGAAAGTAATTTATTTCGGAAAGTGATTTTTATAGAATTTATATTTGTGTAAAGTAAATTATTTTTTTATATTTGACAATATAAAAAATAAATTTAAAAATAAGTTTTAGATTATGTTATGGAAAATAAATTAAAAATTTTTTTTAAAGGTTTTTTTTAATATATTTTTTTATATATATATATATATATATATATATATATATATATAAAGAGTCTCAAATTTCAGCTGCAGTTTGAGCGGACGGCAGGCACAGCATTTGAAATTTGAAATTTGAAAATTCGAAAAACTAACTGATGAGCGTTTGATGTGGGCAGTTGGGCTCCACGAACACGAAGCGCCTCGCCGTTCTTACCTTTGGTAGGTCCCACTCACCCACCCACCCAATTTAAGACCGTTATTTTCTCTTTCTCTCCCTTTATTCCCTCCAATTCGAAACCAAAGTCGTCTTTTTTTTTTTTTTGTTTTTCCTTTTCTTTTACATCTTATTTTATAATACTTTTATTAACAAATAACTTAATTTGCCTTGCCGCTAACAGATAAATCCTCTCTTTATCCGCCACGTGTCTAAAATAGCATCTGTTGAAAGAAATCAGAGAATGGAAAGAGTTAGAGGGCCAGATGTTTATCTGATTTGTTTTTAATTTTTAATAATTAAAAACCTATTACCAGTTAGCAATAATAATTTTTGTTATTAGAGTGGTAAAAAACAGGGTACTTTCCTAGTTTAAATTAACGAAGCCCATTCTTTGCGGACTGCCATATTTAGTTTGGAAGAAGGAAAGAGGGAAAACCCATCAAGATTCATTTCACAAGGAAGATCACTTCAACAACATCAAGGAAATGGAGGTTTTAGAGCAGTCTGCTGTTGTTCTTGCAGGTAGCATACCTATAATCTCTGTGTTGTTCTCTCGTACGCATGTTTCTTTCTTTTTTTTTTTTTTTTTATGTGGGTGTAATGGAAATCAGGAAAATCCAAGTTAAGGTATCCATTGAGATCTGCCTCCAAATCAATATCCAAGGAGGACAATGACAAGCCACAACTCCCCTCTGCTTCCAAGAGGTGCGTGCTTCTTATAGTTTTCTCTCTCGCATTTCTGTAATGCTAATTGACTCTTACTCTTGGCCTGGGTTGTGTTTATTTCCTTCCAGGGACAGGGCTCCATCAACTTTAAGTAAAAGTGTGGGTGTTCTTCAGCTTTCTGGCGAGGACAAATCTGCAAGGCCACCTAGAAGAAGGCTATCTGTTCCTGCCAAGTCAGTTGCCACTACTGCTCTGAAACCACCACCAGGGATCATCACCCCAATATCTGAGACTAGAGTCAAGAGATCTGCTACAAAAAATGACACCCCTCTTTCTAATGCGTCCATGGCTTCAACTCGAAAGAAATTCAACGCGATCGCTTTAGCTTCCTATTGGCTCTCACAAATTAAGATATCTGAATCTGTTGCTAAGCATTCAATCTCTCTTGCTTTCTTCAAACTTGCCTTAGAAGCTGGATGTGAGGTATGGCTCTCTTTTTTAAAAACAAACTTTTTTTGTTTAGGTCTTGTATTCTCTGCCTTTTTTTATTTTTATTTTTATCGTGCTATGAGTTAACATCGGATGCTCTTATATATGCAGCCGGTTCAAATTCAAAGGTTGAGGAATGAGCTGAAGTCGTATGTAGGTCGCCATGAACTCAGTGATTTTGGGGAAACGGTGAAAGAATTATTTGAGAGCTATAATATCCCAGACCATCAAGAACAGGTGCAGGTCTCGGAAACATGTTCTCATGTTCTGCCTGATGACGCAACTCGATCATCTGATGATGAAGTTCACAGCTCTCTTTCTATAACGGGGACAAGGAAACTGAGGCCCAGGTCCTTGAATGCTGCTGCTTCTCAAGTTTCCACAGTGACACAATCAGCCAACAAGGAGACTTCTCAGAGGAAGAACACTACATCAACCAATACCAGGGTGGGGTCTTTGAACAAGAATACTGAAAATTCAAGGACTGTTTCAGAAACCGGGAGTCGCAGGGTACAGAAGAAACCCCAGAAGAGTAGCAAGGAAGAAACAACCAAGCGCAAGATCAAGAAGCAGGAAAAGAAATCTGCGGCTGAAGAAGGTAAGGAAGCCTACACAATGATTTCCTTTCGCAATGCCTGGGTGTATTCAACTTAAAATGTTTCAATGCATTTACAGGTGGTGGTCCAAGTAGCCCTACAGCTGCTGCGATTACACCTGAAGAGAACAAAGAAAACATGGTAAAGTGCTCATTGTACACAAACTGTGTTTTGCAGTGAATGCTTGAAGTTGTCCTATGAGTACAATAGTTATTTGTTCTTTCCTAGTATATGATTTCTATCTCTATTGACGGGTTTTTTTTTCCTGCTACTTTTTTAGGATGCTCCGCCACTGGAAGAGATCAGTCTGATGACTTAGGCCTAGGCAGACATGCCACAACAAATTGCTGAACCATTTCATTCTCATACTCTTTTTGGTGTAATCTTCGTTGTCTTTCAGTGGGTCTTTTCCTTCAAATGTAAGAGCCCAAGAGGGGTTTAAGGTGAAGGTGTTTGTTTCAGTCTGGTGTGATGTTTGTTTCACTAGTCACCAAGTGTTGGTTCAAAATGTGGATTTGTTCATGTTTGTAAAATTACCAGTGATACATATTTCATTTGATGAATTATTCAAATTTATTTCTTTAGAGTTAGTAAATATTACATACAAGTTTTTGAGGGAGATTGATGGATGCTGCTAATTCTTGACTACGACTGGTTCTCCTTGTTCCTGTTGAAATTTGAGCACAAGATTCAGTATCTTTTAACATTTTAGACGGCGGAAGGAAACTAACTGGACCATGGATTTTCTTCATTATTTCTGGGTTAAGAGGGTTAATCGATTTGGAAATGTGCATGCTAGGACAATGTTTCATATGATCATCATCAAGCTTTCTTCTACCAACTATCTTCTCTTGTGAAATCAGATTCTTTCACTTCTTATTTCTCAAAACCATCTTGGCTATATTGATGGATCTTTGCCCGAGCCACCTGAACATATCCTCTCTAATTCAACTAGTATTCCCAATCCCAAACATGCTATTTGAAAATAAAAAGACCAGCATCTACTTATACTTCTTTTTTCATCTCTCACCGAGGAAGCCATGACTAAAGTCCTTGGTCTCTTTATCTCTCATGCAGGATGGATTGCACTTGAATCTACCTTTTCAGTCATCAATCATCTTAAAGATGAATTGCAACATCTTAAACGAGGATCACATTTTAAACGAGGATCTCGTAGTGTTATTGAGTACTCTCCTTCCTTTAAAGCACTTTGTGATCAACTTGCTTCCATGGGTTCTCCTACTAATGAAACAAATAAAGTTCACTAGTTTCTTCATGGCCTAGGCTCTGAGTTTGCAAACTTCTCAATCATCCAACTATCTTTTTCTCCTTTGCCTTCCTTTCACGATCTTGTCTTCAAGGTTGAAAGTTCTGAAATTTTTCAAAAGTCACTTGAAACACTTGCTATCTCATTTGCTGCCTTTGTTGTCACCAAAGGCAACTTCAATCCAACATGAAATGGAGGCTTTGGTAAGTTTCGTGGTAAGGGAGGAGGATCCTTCATTCCTAGTCATGGCAAGGGTCGTGGTAATTATTCTCCCTGTTAGTAGATATGTTGCAACATTTAACATACAAAGGCTACTAACCTTGCAAACATTGCCGAATCCTTCTTTCACTTCTCTTTAATCGGCACAACAGCTGATTGATACACTGATACTGAAGCTATTGCACATATGACACTAGACTCTTCTCAACTGGACAAGGTTCAACTTTATAATGGTAACGATTGTGTAATAGTAGGTAATAGAGCCTCACCAATTACTCATGTTGGTACTCTTTTCCCTTTTCCAAACATTAACCTTTTGGATGTTTTAGTTGTTCCCCAGCTCATAAAAAATCTGTTATCTATTAGCAAATTAACTTCTGATTATCTCTTATTTATTACTTTCATTGATACATCGTTTATCATATAAAATTGCAATATAGGAAAGGTGGTGGCAATTGATCGTCGTCGTAAAGATGGTCTTTATGTGTTAGAACATAGTCAATCCATATTTGTTTCTTCTCTTAAAAATAATTCTTTGCATGCCTCTTATGATATTTAGCATGGACATTTAGGTCATGTTTCACATTCTGTTATTTCCTTATTAAATAAAAAAAGATTATCTTTCTGCTACTTTTTTACTGCCCTCTCTCAACTTGTGTTTTTCTTGTCAGACTACTAAAAGTCACAAACTACCTTTTAATGCTAATGATCAACGTGTTTCCCATGTCTTGAACCTTATTCATTGTGATATATAGGCCCTGCTCCTGTTTCGTCTTCATCCAATTTTTGTTATTACATTATATTTATCGATGATCACTCACGTTTCATATGGTTTTATCCCATGACATTAAAATCTCAAGCCTTTATGATTTTTAAGCAATTTCAAACTCTTGTTGAGGTTCAGTTTTCATGTAAAATTAAAAATTTTCAAAGCGATGAGGGAGCTGAATTTACAAGCAATCAATTTCAATCCTATCTTCTTGCTTCTGCCATTCGTCACCAAATGTCTTGTCCCTACACTCCTTTCCAGAATGGTCACATTGAACGTAAGCATCGCCACATCACTAAAACTGGTCTTGCTTTGTTATTCTATTCTCAGGTTCCTTTATCACATTGGGTTGATGTATTCAGTATTTGAATGTGATTTGTAAATGTGATTTGTGATGTTAAAATGCTTTGTGTTGATTAAATTAAGTGTTTGTGATGTTAGTTGAAGTTTTAGTTTTTGAATTAGATAAAAAGTTTTGATTTGAGTGTGTCTATGATTTTAATAAAACTTTTTTTTGTTCTTAATGTTGAAGAAACAAACAGATATAATGAAAGTGATTGTGGTTGATACTTGTAGAATGAGTTATTTTTTTTTGGTTTACTTTTTGACTTGATTAAAAAATAATAGATTAAAATTAGTAAATTTAAAATTAAAGACTAAATGTAAATTAATAGATTAAAATTAAAATTAACAAATACATGTTAGAAAGGGATGTTAATGTAAATTAAAGACTAAATTGAGAAATCTAAGAGATATATGTAAATTAATATATATGATTTCATGTTGCAAGAAGTTATTCAATTTTTTAATTACACTATATATCAATAATTTTTTTATAAAGTAACAATTTAAATTCTATCAAAATAAAATAATTTACTTATATGAACATTTTTTTTTCTTATTAATCTATTTTTCTCTGCTAAGAAATATAGTTTTTTCAGCAATGTACTTCATTTAATAAAAACCAAAGATGATTAGTATAAATATTCATAAGACTAAAAAAAAATAAAAAAAATAAGGATAAAAAGACATCTTTAATTGAAGTAATAACTACCCCTAACATCTTATAGTTTGATTCATTTTATAGTTATCTACCGTTTGTTATTTTTTCTAGAAAATTACAATTTGCATCTTTGATCAAAATGAAATTTCAAATATAAGAAAATGACCAAAGTACGCTCGTATATATTATTACCAACAATAGACACAAACGACATATCATTTATTTTCTCTCATTGACTAACACTCTTTTCTTATTGAAAAACCAATCTCCCTTTTTTTGATCCAAAATCAAACAACAAAAACTATTGATTGAAATCAATCTCTCACATGATTTCTTAGTTTAGTGTGGTTGTCTTTTCTTGTTGGTGGAATCTCGCACAGGTTTCATCCTGAAATCGATAAAGAGGAAGTATTTTTTATTTGTTTTTTCAAATCAAGGCTTCGTAAATTGTTGTTAGTGTTTTGTGTTGTTTTTAAACATTATTTATTCATTTGTTTATATGTTTATTAATGTATGTGTAAAAACAAAAAACCTAAATTTATGAATGTGCAACATCAATCTTGAAGATTGTAAACCTTAAAGAACATAAATTATTCTTCTTTAATCGACAATAATCAACATCACGAACACAATTTTGTTTATGGAAAAACTTTTATTCTTGTTTGTTTGAATATAAAAAAAAACCCCAATTTGGATTTCACAGGTCATTGTTCCCTAAACTCTAATTTCTTAAAACATGGATCATTATGTACTAAACCTTTGTATTAAATATGTTTGCCCATTATTTAACCTAATTAGCAGCTGTTTTGTAGAAACTCTAAAAAACCTAATTTTATTTCATTGTATTTATTCAAATAACCCCAATGTTGTATTTGTTTTTGCTTAAATATATGCTTGATTAATGTAATTAAGCTTCTATTAATTATGATTAACTACTATTTAACTTAATTAGCAATTTTTTTTTTATAATCATAACAAAAATTTAAAATTGTAGCTTATAGGTATTGTATATTTTGTTTTAGGATTAAGACAACTATAACACCTAAGAGGGGGTGAATTAGATATATCACTAATATTAACAAATAATGCAAATTAATTAAAATAAACACAATAAACAACAATATAATTAATTAAAATGATTAAAGTAAAAAGATAAAAGAGAGAATTTTCAAACTTATTTTTAACACGGTTCGATAAGTCTGCATCCACACCTCAAGTACCATATCGTACTTGAGCACTGTATTCATTCACTAATTCAAGTTCAAGAGTACAATAGTCACTTCATGAATCCACTCCAAGATTTTTTCCACTTGAAGATATTCTCTTTATTTATTTATTTTTTATGAATCCATACTAAGATTTTTCACTTGAAGATATGCACTTTTCAAGATTTTTTCTTGATTAAAATACCTCACAAATACCAAGAGTGTTTACCTAAATCTTAAAGGTTTACAAGAGTGATTTTGCTATCACAATTAATTCTCTCAATGGATTGAATAATATAATTAAAAATTATAATATCTTTATGTCTCACAAGATAGCACTTTTAAGATTTAAAGGTGTTTAAGTATAGTGAGAATAAAATTGAATACTCTAGTGCTAGATTATAAAAATTTAATAGTACCTATTAGAGTATAATCAAATATTGATGTTTTTGTATTTAGAATATGTTGTATATCATGTATGTTCAAAATTCCTTTTTAATGCAATTAAACAAGCTATATATGTGTGTGTGTGTGTGTGTGTAACATCTCCCATTTCTGGGATAGAACAACAATCTCATGTCAATAAAAAAACATAGTAGTTAATTTTTTTTTGTATATATATATTCATGGTCTTCGTATTAACATCTACCGGAATTTCGACGGAGTCCCCCCTATATCGGAAGGTCCCAAGTTACCAATATGTAACCTGTTTACACTTCTAACAGTTTGCATCTCATAACTTAATTCCCGACTCAATCATCCTGGGTTTCAATTCCACAATTATACTCACACCTATCAACCATAATATTTATAATATGCATTATATAACAAAATATCATTATGGATGGATAATTAAATAAATATAAATACATAGACATGAAATATGATTATATGAACTACAACGTTAAATTCATCCAATTAAATTTAAACATTTATTATACAAATTAAGTTATACAAACATTTTTATGTTTACAAAATACAAGGGTATACTCCCTAAAACCTAGATTTCAAGAAGGGAACATAAGCTAGGATCTACTCCCGTCATGCATGCGATGATCCTGAAACAAAATACATATTATTGCAAGGTGAATATCACAATAAATATAACAATGTGAATATCTAATAATTTCAACAGGGTAACATGCATTCATATTTCATTTACTTCTCCCTTCTAGTTTTTTTTTATTAAAACCTCTTTCTTATTCAAACTATTAATAACCGTTCCCTCTGCCACTATCAACCTTTATTCCAGACCTTATAAGATCAACGTGATTACTTTTGCTTATCACATTACCGATACCAATTTCACTGGTATCGTCATCACCACCCCATAGGAGTCGATGTAAGGCGATCCCTTTATCCGGGATCCTAACATACACTAAATGTATGATGGCCAATACATGGTGATCCCCTTACCCGGGATCCTAATATACACTGAATGTGTGTTAGCCAATATATGGAGATCCCCTTACCCAGGATCCTAATATACACTAAATGTATGCTAGTCCATTCGTGGCGATCCCCTTACCCGGGATCCTAACATACACTAAATGTATGCTAGCCAATACATGATGATCTCCTTACCCGGGATCCTAACATACACTCAATGTATGCTAGTTTATGCCTCAAATCCTGAAAACCCGCCCCTCGTGGTCCCCGGGCCCCCGGGTCCTAATACAAAAATGAGCTGCCATTCCCGCCGACCGGGGTCCCCGGACCCGGGCCACACTTTTGCTTTTTTCTCTTCCAATACATGATTCTGGAAGAGACCTTCGGGATCCTAACATACACTACAAAGTTGATTTAGCTATATACATTAAAATTCTTACAGGTGAGAAAACAAATAAATCTTTGTACTTTTTAAGTGCACTAACCCTCTCCTCTTGAGCCCAGCCCCCCCCACCCCAAGACCCAAAAGAGAGAGAGGGAGAGATCTTGAAACTACGAAGACTTGAGAAGAACAAGAAAAGGACTAACTCCCTTGATCAAACAAAGATAGATGTGTTTCCTTCGCACCACAATCATCATCATGAAGAGATCACTTGGCGACTCGATTCCTCGGAGCTTTGATGTCCATCCCCATCGGTTCACATCAACCTGATTCTCTTTATTCTACTAGCTAATTTAGCTAGGGAAAAAATGTGATGAGAAAGCTCTGTGAATTTTGTTTTACTATTCGTTCTTTCATTTTATATAGGTGTTTTTTTTTTTTAACCCGCTCATTGGCCGGCAATAACCGGCTTGTTAAAACTATGCTCAAATCACACTTCTCATATTTCCTTTGTCAGTGATAATTTCATCACTTGGCAATTCACATAACAACTTTTCACCTTAAATACACATACATTCAGTAATTCACATTTCACATCAATAATTTATTAAATCATGGAATTTAACTAGAAAGTATAGGTGTGAATCACCTACTTATTCCCCCCCCCCCCCCCCTTTTTTTTCCCCCCTTTGTGGTCCCTCCTACAAATCACAGGTTTATTTCATAAATTTTCCTCACTCAAGGATATGTTTTATAATAACCATATCAACAACCAATAAGTCTTTCTTTCAGTTATTTCTTAGTATTTTATGTTTTTCTCATTTCACTCATTATTACTGTCGTTCTTTGTCCAATCCTAGTTATCATTCCTTTCTTTATATTTGGACTATCACTGTCCAATTCATGCCTCGTTTTTTGAACTCTTCGTCTGATATCTCCTCAGATTTTTAACTATATCTGGAGTTATAGAACTCCGATTCAAGCAAAATTTATGGCGTTGGAAAGGTAAGACATGAGGCTACAAGTTCTATGTTTTGAGAAGAACCCAGTTCTGCCTCTAAGATAGTCAACAGTGCTCATCAACAAACACTTGGACTGTTACTGTCCAACTGTTACTGTCTATTTTTGAACTGTTACTGTCTAACCTCTCCTCAGATGTTTAACTATATTTGGAGTTATAGAACTCCGATTCAAGTGAACTTTATGGCGTTGGAAAGGTAAGACATGAGGCTACAAGTTCTATGTTTTGAGAAGAACCCAGTTTCGCCTCTAAGATAGTCAAAATCACTTATCAACAAACACTTGGACTATTACTGTCCAACTGTTACTGTCCATTTTTGAACTGTTACTGTCTGACCTCTCCTCAGATTTTTAACTATATCTGGAATTATAGAACTCCAATTCAAGCGAAATTTATATCGTTGGAAATGTAAGAAATGAGGCTACAAGTTTTATGTTTTGAAAAGAACCCAGTTCTGCCTCTAAGATAGTCAAAATCACTCATCAACAAATACTTGGACTATTACTGTCCAATTGTTACTGTTTATTTTTGAACTGTTATTGTCTGACCTCTCCTCAGATTTTTAACTATATCTGGAGTTATAGAACTCCAATTTAAGCAAAATTTATGGCGTTGGAAAGGTAAGACATGAGGCTACAAGTTCTATGTTTTGAGAAGAACCCAGTTCTGCCTCTAAGATAGTCAAAATTGCTCATCAATAAACCAGACCTGCTACCCTATAGGGTCTGTCAAGACCCAGTTTCGGTTGGTGACCCATAACTGGAGTTCTATGACTCCAAATTAAGTAAGACCAATTTCATTAGTTAATAAACATCCAAAACTATAATTTCTATGAAGGAACTTGATCCTAATTCCTTCATTCTCCTACCCAAAATCTCCTTGAAGGTCAAGAGACGAAACTGTCAACCTTTCCATTTACACACAACACATGAAGTTCTTTACTTTAATGACTCATAATTTTTCCTCAATTCAAGTCTAAGAACTTAATATATAAATTAACATCCAGGCATCAATTCATAATCGACTTGAAATGACTCATAAGACCAGGTTTAGAATATCTTACCTGGTGCAAATTAAGGCTTCGATCCCTCCTTTTCTTTGTAATGACAACCGACCCTTCCCTCTTCTCTTCTTGTTCAATTTTTCTTGTTAATCCCTTTCTCACCAGGGTTTATTTTACCTATAACCCTCAATCTGGGATGGGTTCTTGAAATTTTGGTGTTTCTCTCTTGATTTGTAAAAATAGATATAAAAACTCCTTTTTTCTTTCTTTACGTAGCTGCAGATCTGTTTTTGGTGAGAATCGGAGTATTTATGCTCTATAATTATTTTTATTTGCATTTAGGCCCCTTTTTTTTAAGTGTATTCGTTTTTTGCCCCACTTCTTTTTAGTTTAGTTTATTTTCTTTAATTTAATCCAGCCTTGGTTTTTTTCTCGGGATTTACAGTGTGTGTGTGTGTGTCTAGCAAAAATTAGTTGTTTATAGCCATTACAATCCCATTGATGACTGAAATGGTTGACTAGTTCATATTAGTTAAACCAATTGATTGATAAATTCCTACAGAATTCTTGAATGTTCATCATGTATAAATAAATGATCGACTAGTTCATTTTATCATACTAAACGGTCAACTGGTTCATGTAAAATTCTAGTTTTGACAAATTAATCTATGTGAATTGTTAGAACTATCTATATCAAATTATTTATCAATCCTTTTAAATTGTATGCATAGTGAAGTGTGTGATTTCATTTTACTTGTGCTATCAAGATAAGATAGAAGAATTTACAATATAACACTAAAATGAATATTTAAACTTATTCTTTATTTGCTTCGTTTTGGACTCCTTGATTGATTTCTTTATGAATTCCTTCATACTAGTTAAAATGTCTTTACATAAAACTTGTTTAACATTTATTCTCAACCAAGCATATTATTAGTCCAATTTACATATTATTGTTATCATTATAATATATAAAAACATAAATATATGACCTAAAGGTCAACAACATAGGCATCAATAATTTGCTTATAAGCTTATGTTTATCATTAGTGAAATATTATATCCTTTACCATGGAAGTATACATACAAAATGTATGATATAATTTCTCATTATGGAGGTTCTACATGTGTCTAAAAAAGTTATTGTTTGGACTATATTTCTTATATTAACATCTTGGTCACATGCAAGTAAGTATATGGTGTAAACTTACATGGTTTCAAAATAAAAGATGATGAAGGGTATATAAAAGCTCAAGATGCCTCAATATTAAAAGTAATGGGTTTCAATAAAAGAGAGAAAAATTTCATTTATATATTGATAAGGATAATGTTTATTTATATAGCATGAAGAATGCCAAAATGCTATTCTAGTAAGTCTAATAATGGTAAGCCAGCGATACTAAATTTCCTTTTTTTTATTATGATGAAGTTGAAAAGAACAATAAGACAATGTTGTTAGTTGGGATAAAAGATTTGGATTTTGATGATGCTGAATTGGGTTATGATATGAGAGGTTCTAATGTTGGTGTTGGTGTTGGTGCTGGTATTGATGCTGATATAAAAGGTTTTGTTGTTGGAAATGGTGCTAGTGTTGATGTTGATGTGATGTTCTATTTTCGGTGATGGTGCTGGTGTTTATGTGGGTGATTCTGTTATTGGTGATAGTGTTAATGTTGAAACATATGTTGATTTTAATTCTCGTGTGGGAGCTATTGTGGGAAATGTTGTTATTAATATATGTAGTTATTGTAAGGATGATGAAGGGGAAAAAGATCAAGACTATATCCCTTCTAATAAGGAATGATTTGACAACTTATTGGGTTATAGTTACATTGAGAAAATTGTATATGGTGCTTCAAATTCAAAATATAAATGAAAATTAGTAGTGATGATGATGATGATGTGAATATTGCAGTATGTCAAAGATCTGAGAGTGATAGTAGTGATGAAGAATCTCAAGTTCTCAGCAATATCAATGAATTTAGAGATATGTTGAGAGAATATGAAGTGAAAAATGATTATCACATGAAAAAGTATACTAATCAAGAACAGAAGGTTGCAAAAACATGTATAAGTAAAGGTTGTTATGGAAAAACTACTAATTCAGTTGCACCTATATAAAAGCTATTAATTCACCGTTAATTATAAAAACGTTGCTGCCTCTAATGAGTACTAATCCAAATATTTCAAATAAAACCCTCAATACCATTCTAAAAGATAAGTTTGAGATTAAACCACAACCAATACAATTATGGAGAGTTAGAACCAAGGCAAAATAGTTATCAAAAGAAGTCACAAAGAGTCTTTTAAGAGACTCCCTTGATATGTGCAGTTATTAAAGCAATATAATTTAAGATCATATATGTTCTTAAGGTTTGACCCTAATTATAACTCAAAAGTGCATTCATCGTGGAAGTTTTAGAGGGTTTACATTTGTTTGAAAGAAATGAAAAAAGGCTTTGTAAATTAATGCAGGTCATGCATTGGTATAGACAAATGCAATCTCAAGGGTCTATATTAAGGATTTTGTTGTTTATGATGGTATTGGATTACAATAATGGATTGTTTCCTATCACGTATGATGTTGTTGAGTTTGAAAACAATTACATATAATGATGGTTTTTATATGCATTTTATAGATCCATTAAGCATGATATTTCACACAATGTTTGACAAATAAATGGTAAATTTTATTTTTAGTAAAATGTGTGTGATGTTTATAATGTTTTTTTTATCTAACTAAATTTTTTATATTGAAGAGCCTACTTGAAGTCATTATAAAGATATTCCATGATGAAACACACATACATTACAAGCATATTTATACCAATATAAAGAGAAAAAGAATTTCATGGTTTGGAACTCAAGATTTGATTTTAGGGTGTATCAAAAGCTTACACAACTCTTAATTTTGGCAATTATATGAAGGATATTTGGGATGCAATGGTTGATCCTTTGAATTGGTTGAATAACATCCCTCTTGAGCATTGGTCTAGGCATATGTTTGATCATCAAATTAAGGTAAGAAAATATAACTAACAATATAACAAATTCATATAAAGCTGGGTTAGGATCTTATAGTAGATTTAAAGAATATTAGGATGAAACTTATAGCTTTTTGTTATAATAGATTTACTCAGGCTTCAATTTAGAAATTAAAGACCACCCTTTATATGAGGAAGTTATTGGATAATTATGTTTAGAAGGCAAGAAACATAAAAATGATTCTACATAGTTCTTATAAATATTAAGTATGTGAGGGCCAAGCTAGACTTTAGATTGATTTAAAGAAAGGACAATGATCATATAGTGAATGGTTGTTGACTGGAATTCCATGCACGATTATTGTATCTTGTGTGTATCATAACAAGATTAAATTTGAAGATGTATGTCATGTATACTACAATGTTGAAAAATTTAGGATGACATACTTTGAGGTGGTGCATCCATTGCTAGAATTTGATCTCGACCTGAAGAAATGAGTTGTAATTGTTCTCCCCCTAACTTGAAAAGGAGTGTGGGTAGACCAAGGAAGAATCAAATAAGGGAAGATGGAGAAGATCAACTTGATACGATGAGGAAGAGGGCTTCCACACTTAGATGTAACATTTACAAGTAGTATGACCATAATTATAGGACATGTTAAAGGGATAGTGTTGGACAATTTTTATGTAACAATGGTGGTAGAGGTGGTATAACTGAGAGGGGATCCAGTAATGGTGTTATGAGAGACTCAAGAGGTGGAAGAGGTAGCATAGGTGATGTTGGTACATCCTCTTTGCAACCCTTAACCCAAAAACAAATGTTTCTTTTATAGTATCTTTATAGTCCTATTAGCTTAAAATGAATATCCGACTAATCTATGCCATCTTCAAATGCAAACTGATAATTTTAGAGCCTATCAACACTCTACCGAAAGTATTTGCGTTGATTGAAGGGTATAAAATAAAATTGGTGATTTTGAGAAAACTATATTGTCTATTGTTGTTGTTGTTGTTGCAACGTGGTTGCAATATATATGAATCAAGGCTACTAATAATAATGTTGACTGATAATGTTGTTGTTAAGAATGTGTGACCATTGATGCATGCATTTTTTTTTTGCATTGTGAATTATGTGTATTTGTTGATACAATTGCTTTATGATTATTCATGGCATATTAATGTTATTGTATTTTGATTTGATTTTATTTGTTTAACATTAGGATAATAGTTAAAAACATTAATATTACACACTAAATCAACTACAAACAACAATGTGATACATGTAAAGCTAGCATTCATATTGTGATTTTTTTATCCAAACTCTACATATTCTTCAATTCATCTAGTTTTTTTTGACATCATGAGCACCTTCTCCACCAATTGTAGTTAATTTAGTTTAATTTATAGGTTTGTATTAATTAATGAAAGTATTGTCGATTAACCTGTCATCACATTTGTAGAAAATCTAATTCTTACTAGCTTCTGTTTTTTATATCCTAACAACTGCTCTATTTTCATATTTCATGCACCTTATACTTTGGAACTTTAGTACATCTAAGTTTTTATAACTTTGTAAGCTAATAACATTTGACGTGGGGGATGACATGTTGATGATATTTGTGAATGTTTTGCTATAATTTTTATTGTGTTGGCAATGCATATGTTATAATTTCTGTTGTGTTGTAATTAGAAGTGTTGTTGGGTGAAAATCTATCAAATTTGGTAGAAATTTAGGCAATGTATACCGGTGATGTTTGCGAGTGTTTTGTTATAACTTTTATTATGATTAGCAATGTGTTTGCTAGAATTTTTTTTATGTGATTGGAAATGTTGTTGAGTGAAGACATTGCAAATTTAATGGAGATTTAGGCAATATATAATGGTTTTTTAGGTTATGTGTTGGGTGGAAATTTGACAGGTTTGTGCATCGGTAACTTCATAATAGTTTTTTGGAGGGAGGGGGTTAAAGTCTTTTTAGTCATTAAATAGAAAATAATAGCAAACCTATAAATAATCAGATAATTTTTGTTGATTTTTTTAGACATGCCATGTAGAGGATGTAAACTATTACACGCGCACCAAATTTTAGAATACAAACTATAATTTTTCAAAACATGATGGGCAAGTGTAAAATGGACCAAAATATTGGATGTTAAGAGTAATTTTCTCTTAATTAAAACATTTTCATTTCATTAATGCTATTTTTTTTATGAAAATTTGTTTATCCAAATATTTATTTGTTGAAGTAAAAAATTATCATAATCATAAAATCAAATTCAATTCATTACTATATTGTGGATATATTAAAAAAATATATGCATAATATGCGTGATCTTTTTTCCTGATTTTAAAAAACTAGAATGGTGGTCGGAAAACTAAGTTGAGCATTTTTAATGGAAATGGATAATAAGATTAAAAAAAAGTCATGTGTTGATAGGTCAGACCTATACACCTAGCTTTAATAAAAAAAAAAATCCAAGATTGTATTTGAGTTTTTTTTCTTAGGAGTGTTCGTCCACTCCTATTTTTTTTAAATGGGTGATAGGTTTGGATGATTGGAAAATCATGGTCTAAGTTTTTGGACCCCTAAACCCTATTATTTAGCTTATTTTCACTTGAAAATACCTAAAAAACATAATATTAACCTTAAAAAATCATTTACCAACCCTAAAATTACTCTAAAACTATAAAATCAGCCGAGTAAAAAAAAAAAAAGGGACCCTGATCAACTTTTATTGCATTGTTGGAGGAAGTCATATTGAGAAGAGCCATTGACATAAAGATCATTCATTTTGGTCATTAAGATGTGGCTGACTGACAATTGTCTCTTTTATTTTTCAAACTTATGAATTAAAAAATAAACAAAATAAACTTTTAGATTAAAAGTAATTTTTTTAAAATAAAGCGACCAAGAAGGAGGAAAGAGAAAAATGGGAGGAGTGAAAAATATTTTTGTCGCGTGAATTTGAATTTCTCATGTTTTATACTTTGGCCCTCTTTTGTTAAATTTCATCTCTCTAACAAATTATAGGAAATTGGTGATTAAATTGGTCAAAGAAGGTTGTAATTGAAAAAAGTTTAAGGATTAAAATGAAAAAAAAAACTATATGTATTATGGATTACTAGAGTGATTACCTAGTTGTTTTAATAGATTTTATAAT
The DNA here is from genome assembly GCA_015852605.2 of Populus deltoides. Taxonomy (NCBI): domain Eukaryota; kingdom Viridiplantae; phylum Streptophyta; class Magnoliopsida; order Malpighiales; family Salicaceae; genus Populus; species Populus deltoides. The sequence goes on along the minus strand of CM027584.2, from coordinate 7,262,939 downwards.
TTAATCCATTTAATTTATATTTTCATCTTAAAACCTATCAAGGATTGGTTAATGCATTTCAATACAAATATTATATTATAATTATAATTATAAAAGAAACTAAAATAGTTAGGTTTTGAAAGAGTGAAAATCGTTGTTACTAATCTCAAATCCATTGTTCATTTCTAAAAAGCTTTTTTATGTTGATTATCAAACTTTTTTATTTTTTTTTGTTATTCATCTTGCAATTTATGTGTTGTGATTTGTTTTTTAATTTGGATGCTTTCACTTGTGCTAAGTATAGAAGAACATTTCAACGCTAAATTAAAGATTGATATTATGAAATAGAATTTTAGGTTATAATTTAAAAAATTAAAAAAAACACAAGGATTAAATTTAACATAAAAAACATATTTATTTTTTTATTTTTCAGTGTTTGAAAATCTTCAACTTGATCCTTAATGTTTCAATTTATGTAGTATTGGGTTCGCACATGTTGATATAGAAGAGAAAGTCACAATAAAATATTAAGGATAAAGAAAGTGTTTAGTTAATAATATTTCAGTCATGTATATAAAAAAATTTATCTTAATATCAATAAATTTGTTTTTTAAATAAAAATTGAAAAGAGAGGTTTTGTTCATCATATACATGTTTTTTATTTTGGCCCTAGCATGTGGGCCAGTCTTTCTAAACATGTGAGTTGTTTTTTTAGACTTAAGTGTTTATAGTCTGTTTGTTATACAACCCTTAATTTTATTTTATTTTTATTTTAAATCTTAAAATAAAGTTATTTTTAAATGATTTTATTAAAAATGATATTGAAACAATTTTTCAATTATGTTATAAATCTCAAGAAGATGAGAGCTTTTTACAGAAATATTAACAATTATTTTATGAATAATTATATATTAAATTAATATGTATATATTTTTTAAATTGATTATTAATATTCAATAGAATATCTATTTTATTATTATAATTTTTTTTATAAATTTATCATTCTTAACTTTATTTTTACAAGTGCGTAAAAATTATTCATGAGTTTATTGAAGCTTACTTCTACAATCTCAATAAGGTTTTATTTTAAAAACGATACTTTTAATAAAAAAATAAAACATAAATAAAGAAAGTTTTTGATTAAAAGATGCATTTGTTCCTTGCCATTAGATTTTATCCAATAGTGCTAATAAATTATTATCCAAAAAGAAAATTACATAAACGAGAATAATTTTGATGAAAAAAATGAATTTTTCTTTTAAAATTATATAATTAAATAAAAATAATTTTCAGAAAATGCTCACAACAATAGAATAATTAATAATATTCTATTTATTACTTTCTAGAACTAACTTTAAAAAAATAAAGAGATACAATTAGAAAAGAAAAATCCTAAATAAAAATATTTTTATCATTTTTTATAGATTATAAATTTTATATTATTTTTTTTTCTGTGTCAATCTCTTTTTTTAAAATGGATCACATGAAGGACCGCTAGAGACCATCTAGTGACTGTACTTCCAATAGGAAACTCCACCAATTTGCAATTAAGGCAGCTAACTTTTATATTGAAGCATGGAGGTTTCAATAACAATGCGATGCAAATTGTACACAAATTTCTTTTTTTTACCAAGGCATAAAAGCATGCAATGGAGAAAGCGACACCAAGGTACAGTGCACTTGAAATAGGGACGAAAGCCGAGTGGGGTACAGGATAAAAGTCGATAAGATAACACGATTCTTAACAGAGACATGCCTTGAAACCTTCAGACTTGGACTGCCTTAGCAGAGTAGCATCTGGAGTTTTAATCTGCCGTCCAGCTCTGCTCAACAACTTCCCTCACTCTCCGGTTGTACTCCCGCTTGGCTTCACTGAACATCCGAGCAGCTTCTGAATTTGCAGGAGAATTGGGGTTGGGGTCACAGAGCAACGACTGAAACAAGTTCATGTACAAACTCAATCAACAGAAGTCATTCATGCAGTAAACTTACTCAAAGCAAATCATTATGGGATGCTATACTATTGTCGGTATCAGAGTAACAAATGACGAGTAAATTTATGATGTTTTTGGATCTGAATTCTACAGTCCTGAGCAATTTAATTACAGTGTAAGTCATCGTATGAGGGAGAAGAGTAGGTAGATTGTGAAGTTACTAATTATAAAGGGTAAAGAACATCCACAAACAATAGCATGTCTCCTTCAAGTTCTCAGTCAAGAAATTGAATCTTGTTCCTTCTTCTGCATGTTCAAATCTTTAAAATCCCTTTAAGAAATACAACTCAAAGGCAATCAAAGTCCAAACTAGTGTCAGATAAAAAAAAAAGTCGTAATGTGTTCATTATTGTCCAAGTTCATCAAATATTACTAACACCATGCATCCTGTGTTTATCTGATCAACTATGACCCGGTCTTCTATTATTAAAACTTACATATCAGCAGTTTGTTAAGGATTTCTAGGCACTCTTATACCAAAACTTAAATGGCAGATACGGCTTCATGTTTTACCATTTCTGGGAAAGGAAAGGGAGCACAATGCTGAAATCATGCAAGATGTGATGCAGGAGATAAAATAATAAGATCTATGTGATCTGTTTAGATTCTAGATTGCGGGGGTATTTTAATATTTTCAAGGTTTGCTGGAAAATCTTTTCCACACCCTTACATTCCAGCAGAAATCCAAATAAATCAAAAGCCTAAACAGCCTCTGAAAGCTGGATCCAGAACAACCCCACGGTTGTCCTGCATCAAGATGTATTCCATGTATGGTACAGAATTTGTGAGCACAAATGATACTCATCAAATACCATGGCTGGGGTTGATTTGTACAAACTGCACAACTAACGCATGCTAGAAACAAAAATTTATTCACCACACCGAAGTTCTCTCGTATATAAGTCAATTTATAAGCTGGAATCCAATAAAAAGTTGTTCGGATCACTAGGAAATGCAACAAAATTCATTTCAAAATTCAGCTCAGTATCAAGCAAGGCACTGGGTACTTCGATGCTGAATTAAATTTATTGCTATAGAAAGTTCTCTCCTTTTCTTTCTGTGTTGTCTCAAGTGAATTGACGAGGGAGTTTTGGGAAAAATTAATAATTTCCTTAGTAATTTTAGTTTTCCCATATAGTTGAGAATAGTTCTGTGATTTAGATTCTTTAGTTGCCACATGATTAGCATGTGACTTTATTAGAGATTTCATTTCCAACAAGTATTAGGATTAGGCTTTAACTAGCATAAAAGGGTGTGCCTAGGCTATTTCACAGGTTGTCTTATTTTCTATCATTCAATATATTCTTTTGATATTTTCTACAGATCCTAAACCCATTTTTTTCTAGTTCCAGCTTCAATATTCTTCAAATTTTAACCATGGTGCCATAACTTGATGCTTATCATTGTAATCTCTTCCCACCCTACATCATGAATGCTTCAGTGCATGAACCTTGAGAAACACAAATTCAGGAACACATGAAGCATATATGAGTGTATCACTGGTCACATAGAATAAACTAATCACTATACCATCCAATGATGACATAATTTCTGCCATACCTGTATAGATGTGAGTATAGCTGCCACATCATATATAGGACTCCACTGATTCTGTAAAATATCCAAACAGATACTTCCATCTGCATAAACTGATGAATTCATAGGGAAAATTAAGCAGTGAGTCATAATAATGTGAATGCTACACTGATGATAATTCAAGCACTTACTGTTTGGATGAAACATTCGTGAAACAAATCGCACTGTGGGTGGTTTGTTTGGATAATCCTCGGAAAAATGAAGAGTCAATTTAAATGTGCCTGGAGAACTCAAAAAAAAATTGATTCATGTAAATTTAATTGTTACAAGAAATTGTAACAACGAGGTTATTGAAGCAATGACAGCAAAATAGAAAAAGACCAAAAAATTGTCTTTTCACTTGAAGTTATGCAGCAAGCACATATGGCTGCATAGCTGGCCTATGACTAGATAATTTTTCATGATTCAGCAGTAAACATGCAAGCTAACAAAAAGTAGACTGGTCAAATAGCTGCTCATCTTCAGCTTCACCTTGGGCTTGGACTTAAATAGCCTAACAACTTCAAATCACACATTGTGGCAAATTATTTGATTTCGGCATGACTGACCAACTATAGTCAGACAAACTAGAGCTTATCCTCTTACATTTTTAAAATTATTTCATAAAAAAGAGAGGAATGTACAAGTAAAGCTTCAGAAAATACTCATCTGGCTAAGTGAGGAACTAAACACAAAAATTCAAAGCAAGAGGCACTCCAGTCTCACTGAATGCAAAGTCAGGGTAATACTTATTAAAGCACTTGCAACAAAACACCCTAAAGAAGCAATAAATGCTATCCCAACCCACAAAAATAACCTCAATGTGTAATAGTCCTTGACAATTTTCTAGAAGTCCTCTCCACTACAGCACTCAAGTAAGGAAAAAAGAAAGAAAGTAAAATTAGCGTAGCACCTCAAAATCCCACAACCACCCCACTCCAAGAACCTATTAAAGGATGTTGAAACTTGACTTGAGCTCCATAAACTATTTGGCTTCGGTTTTTGTTTAACCTGATCTCATTAGTTCGTGTAGTAAAAATGAATTATTCTGATAATTCTTAGAAGTCAAACTACTGAAAAATGCAAGATTTGCCTATGAAGCATATTATATTTGCATGTCAATGCATGGTTACACACTAATATGCCGTGTAATGCAATACTTCAACACAGTTAAGCAACACAATGATTAGACTAGACTGGACGAGAAGACGACCAAGTTTAACTTCAGTTTGCACTTGATTCAATAAGGTACAATTTCAAACCAGCATTCTACAATGAGATAAAGCAGAGTGTGTTCTTGTTTTGAATATATAGAGTAATGTAATTGTCCAGCATCTGAACATTCATGAAGTCAAATGAAACAGATGCATATAATCCAAGAAATTTCTATGGGGACATTGAAACATTGAAAAAAAATAATGCAGAAACACATAGATTGCATGGAAACATGAGCTCATCCATCTAGCACATCCTTTCCCAGAGTACAAGCTTTAGAGCAAGGATTACTCACCTCCATCCCATGGAGTGTCGTCTGGACTGCGATCAAAATCAGACAAAAATAGCTTAACAAATTGTACTTATATATATATATATATATATAAATGAACAAAAGGACGAAGAAGCAAGGGAAAAAAGTTTTTCCAGAATGGCTTCTTAACTTACCCAAAAATCACAGCATTCCAAAGCATTATGTTGTTATCTTGAGGTGCTCCACTGATGCCTGCAGGCGGGTCTTGATGCAACCTCTTAAAATCTCTCATCAATCTCTTCCGTGCAGGAGTCGACATTGCGGGGGGCACCTGCAAAGCCAAATCATCAAACCTTTAGAAAAATCCCAATTCAATTTCAACCATCAATAAACACAACATAACAATGATTGGAAAAATATAAATAGGCAATCCTTCTAATAGTTATCACAGCATAGGATCACATAACTCAATTAATAAAATCTTGGGCTTTCTCCCTACAATTCATGTGCTGTATATCTTAAGACAAAGCGAATCCCGATAAAACCAAAAACCCATCAATCAATCTACCAAGCGGCAAAACAGTTAGGGTTTACGATTTCTTCATATCTTTTGATTTTATTTATGCATATACATACAGATCTAAAAATAAACAAATAAGAAAGTAACAGCAGATATAAATGAATTAGTTACCTGTAAGAAGAAGAGATAGAGAGGTGGTTTCCTCTTCTTGTTTTTTTCTTTGGGAGCTGAGGATGGATTGAAGAAGAAACAGAATCCAATATTTTTTTTTTTTAAAAAAAGAGAGAGAATCAAGCTTCTTCTTCAATTCTCTGTAAAGAAATTGGAATGGATTGGATGGATGATGCTCGGCTTATTGAGTGCGTGAAGAGACCGACTCATCCGATTCCGTCCCTACCACCTATCTAATTCACTTTCACTGCCGGTAAAACGTAAAAACTGTACTATTTTTTATAATTAATTATAGCCTCCAACACCTGATCCTATTTTTTCTTTTCTTTTTTTTGCCCTATATATTCACCATTGTTCTATTTCTAATCATATAGTTCGAGATTTTTTAATTTTATCCTTGTATTTCTTTAATTGTTTTGCCATTTACTACTAAATAACTAAAAAATATGAATTTTTCATAATTTGATTTTCTTCCTCATACATCCCTCTCATTTTTCATTTAAATCCTCGTATGTGTCATAATATTTTTCTCAAAAACTAAATTCAAATGGTAAGTTGGGGATGATGTTGGGAACTTCTTGAAACTAGAAGGGTAACATGGAAAAACTTTAAACAATAGGGGTTGAAGTCGAACATAGATGAGGGACAAAAACTAAATCTATCCACAGACAAAAATGTGGTCTCCCTTTCTTATCTTGTTTAACATCGTTTTTTTAAATATTTTTCATTTAAAAATATATTAAAATAATATTTTTTTATTTTTTAAAATTTATTTTTAATATAAACATATTAAAATAATTTAAAAATATAAAAAAATTAAATTTTTACAAAAAAATACACTTTAATATGTAAATGACATGAGATAAAAATACACAGGACAATATAGAAAAGCATTGCTCTGTTTGTATACTCTCTCTTGAAGTGTGTGTATAACTATATATATAACTTCATTCTTTTTTCTTAACATTAAAGTAGAGTTAGCTCGGCCAAACAATTTGATCCAAGGTTTGAATTTTAGATTTTAATTAGGTTATTCAGTCGCTCGAGTTAATAAGATTTTAATAAGAAAACAAAATTAATAAATTGTAATTAAGTTTTTGACCGGATCTTATCAGATTAACTAGGTTAACCTATTAGGATAGCTGAATTACTTCAGATTTGATTTTTTTTAAAATTCAACCTGATTTCAACCCTAAGTTTATGGGTCCTATATCCTGCTAGGCCGGTTTCAAAACTATGCATAAAAATGACAAGGAGCAACTATATATATATATTTATATGTATATATATATATATATATATATATATATATACACACCAGAGGGATATTAGAAGCTCTCTCTATATTTTATGGAGGACAACACTTGATGTACCTAATAATTTTGATTTCATGATATTAGAAGTTCCCGTGGTATTGATTTTTTTAATAAAGACTTTTTTATAGTTTTTGTTTGGGTAATTCAGTCCGTATGATTTAGTCAATTTTTTAGAAAATATCCTTTTGTCTATAATCAGCTTAATTTCCTATTATTTTTCACTTCTAAAGGGGAGAATGGAAAAGATTCCGCTTTTAATTGATTATATATATATATATATTAAAAATTTGAAAAACAAATATTAAAAAATTCAAAAAACAAAAAAATATTGTTAAAATTTGTAAGATTTTAATTATTTATAGCTACAAATTATATTTTGAAAATTTTAATTATAGTGGAAGTTTTTTACATACTTTTAAAAATACAAGAAGATAAGAAAATGATTATTATTGATTAATTTATGCTAGATTATTTTTTTTATAGTTGAATTTTTTTTATTTTTTAAATCAAAAGAAAAATTCTAGAAAAAAATTTATGTAAAGATTATAAAACCTTAAACATGAAATCAAAACTTTCATGCAAAATTAAATTGAAAGATCATGCCTATGAAAAAAATACACAAGATTGAATCATATATGTTTAATCAATAAATACATAATTTTATCCTTCATTAATGAAGTAAAAAATAAATTACTAATTTTTTTTTAAAAAATAAAAATATAATAAAAGACACTTTTTATGATAAATAAATAGACATTTAGCTAAAAAATAAAGAATTTTAAGAAATAACAACAAATACAACATATCATTAATGAAGTAAAAAAATAAAGCAACACTTATTTAATAAAATAAATTAAATAAAGAAAAGACACTTTTCTATGGTAAATAAATAGATAGTTAGCTAAAAAAATACAAACAAATACAACATATATTAATAAAAAAAATTAACAATAAGTTTTTCAACCATTCTTTAATTTATTTTTTCTCTTTAGAATAAAGGGAAAAATTCAAAAACATTTACATTTATAAATAAATTAAAAAGTTGGTAAGAAAAATTAACACTTATGTGTTAAATTTCTTAATACTTGTTTTTGAGATTTTAACAATTTTTTTTAATTCTTCGAACCAATAAAAAACTAATATGTATTTAATAAAAAATCGGATTGACTATAGACGAAGACATCTTCATTGTTGGTTAAGGAAATATTTAATTATTTAAAATCTACAGGACCAATTAAATTAAATTTAATAAATTATAGGCAGTTTTAATTACTCTATAAAAGGACCTCTCAATTTCAATACAGTGTTTGTTCTTAAAGTAAATATACATATCTCAAGCATTAAAAATATTAAGAGTGTATTTAAGAATGTGGTAGTGGTTGCAGTTCAAAATATTTTTCACTTAGAAATACATTAAAATAATATTTTTTAATTTTTTCAAAATTATTTTTAATATCAGCACACCAAAACAATTTAAAAATATATAATTTTAAGCAAAACAAATTTAAATTTTTAAGAAATGCAGTTTCAACCAATATTCAAAATTAAAGATTAAATTAAGATTAACGTATGTGTCAATAAAACAATAGTTTGACTTGTATTAAGATTTAATAAACTGTTTTATCTTATACCAATATTTTTATAGAATTAAAATTATTTATTTAAACAAGACTCAAACATTTTAATAGCATAAATAAAGCTAGATATTACTACGAATGATGGTCATCATCGTATATTTAGATTCCTATAATATATCATTTTTCTCTAAAAGGTTTTATCATTTTTATTTTCTTTATTACTTTTTTCACTATTTTTCTTTATTTCTTATGCATTTAAGTTTCCAACAAACATTTTCTTCTTTAGAACTCTTGTGTTTTATTTACATGGTATTGTTTTTAGAAAAAATTACCCTTATTGAGGGTTTAAAGTCTAAAATTCTCGTTTCATTTATTTAAAGATAGTTATCATCTCGTCACAAGTTCAATCCTAAATATAAATTAATTGGCATTTAAATCTCTTTAATGCTGATATAAGAGCTCCTTAAACAAAATTGGAGAACATAACTTATAACATGACCTCCAACAGCAACATAGTGATGGTCAACCAGACCATACAAGTCATATTTGATTAGTTGGATCATATATAGAACAAACTTCATTAGAATATGCCTGACATCACATGGACATACATACATGGGGGAAATTGTAGGGAATTATACAATAATAAGCACTTCAATAGAGGAGTTTAGAACAATTATGCCTCTTACAAAAAGGTATTTCCCCAACATACCACTTATAGTAACGAACACAACCCAACTTAAACGTGATAGCTCTCGATACACTAGTGATAGACATACCTATAGATGGATCTTTATCATCTAGTTCACCACTATAATATAGAACTACATCCGAGCAAATCTCTAATACCTTCGTATAGTTCTTTCATAAAAACAGAACTTATAAAAAGATCAAGCCTACAATTAGAGGAGGCAAAAGTTAGTGACCTGTTATTTCCTTTGCATTCATCCTCCAATCAACATTATTATGATATTTACTTGGTTGCAGCAGTGCTAGAAAGTTTCTTGCTACCATGAAAAAGAACATCATCTACACCTACAAGAGGAAGCTCTGGAAGCAAGATGAATGCCAATAAGATAATGAAAAATATAAATGGATCAAGTCTTAACAGTGATTAAAGTAGAGTTAGGTTGTAGACAAATTTAGACCATCCCAATTCTATTTTTTCCTTTTTGGTTTTAAAAAGAGAGAGTTTAATTTAGTTTATCCATTTACAGCTTTGCAATTTTGTTTTTGTTTTCTATTTGATATACTAACTATATATCCTTTATTTGTGCTATCACTAACTTCATCGTGTGGGTTCCTATGATTTAAGGGGTATCTTAATTCTATCTCATAAGTTTGATTTGCTTCAAATACTCTATTCAAATTTTTATTGTGGTTTAAATTTTCTCCCATTACTCATTTTTGTCCATTTCTATCATGATAATAATTAATTTTTTTGTAAATTTTAATTACATCATTTTTATTCATATGTTAAAATAATTTCTCTTTATATATACATATATAATAGATAATATATGAAAATTTTGAATAATTTCTAAGCAAATGCTATTTTGATGAAATATCCTGAGTTTTTTTTTAAAATCACTTCAAAAGTTCCAACTCACTACCAGAAAATCTATGAATACAAACGCAATCACCAATGGAAAATTTCATTAGTATTTTAGGGTGACATTTACCGACTGAATATTTTAAGGTGTTTTTCCGATGAATAATTGTATGACGTAATTTTAGAGTGGTGACATTGTGTTTGGTTTACATTCCGGCAAGCATTAGTTTTCTAGTTTTGGTTTGACCTATAATTGGGTAAAACAAAGTATTTTCTGAGAGCTTCCTTATTGGAAGATCAATCTCCTCCGCCATAACCTTAACGTCTTGCACATTGAAAAGAACGTGTTTAAGAATATTTTCAATACGATTGTAGATGTGAAGGGGAAGACAAATGATAATACAATGCTAAAATGGATATAGTGTTGTTTTATCACCGTAAAAATATAGAGTTAGTTTATGCTGGGTCACGAGTCGTAAAGCCAAAACAAGCTTCACCTTAGATAAGAATGCACAACTACTGGTGTACCAATAGCTGAAGAGTCTGTGTTTTCTCAATAGACATGCCTTGAATATATCAAGGTTGGTTAATTTGGAGGATTGCATATTGTAAGGAATGAAGAGCCATGATTTTCACGGGTTTATGCAAACACTCATTCCATTAATTTACCGTGATTTATTGCCAAAGAGGATATGAGATGCACTCATGAAGATCAGTCATTTCTTTAGAGATATATGCTCCAGTAAGTTGTAGATACAACACATTAAGAGGCTTAAAATGAATATTGTTGAGACAATATGCAAACTTGAGATGATATTCCCTTCATTGTTTTTTACTCTATGGAGTATCTACCATACATTTACCGTATGAGGTAAAAATTGGAGGCCTAGAGTCCAGTAGGGGTGAGCAAAAAAACTAAAAAATCGATTAAACCGAGAAAACCAGAAAAAAATAACCGAAAAAACTGAACCGTAAAAAATAACTGATTAAACTGATTAGAATTTTTAAAAAACTAACCGCTTTGATTTAGTTTTGGTTTTATAAGCCTGAAACCGAAAAAGTTGAACCAAACCAAACCCAAACTGAAAAGAACTCGAGCCAAATAAAAAAAAACCCGATCCAAACCGGAAAAAAACCAAGCCAAACCAAAAAACTGAGCTAAAAAAAACAGGTTTGTTTTTCTAAAATAACCGAACCGAAACCAGTCAGTTTTAACTAGTTTCAGTTTTTTTTTGAAAAAAAATGGTTTGGTTACTTTGTTTTTAATAAAAAAACGAATCAAACCGAAAATGATCACCCCTATAGTCCAGTATAGATGGATGTATCCATTCGAGAGGTTAGATATTACATATGCAATGTAATCTTTGATATTATTTTCATTGTTTTTGTTAATTGAAAACATTCATTTTATTCCATGCAAGTACTTGTTCAACCTTAAAAATAAAATATAAAAAATAAGGCGCATATTGAGGTATTAATATGTGAGGCCTATATTGTTAAGGATATCTCAACATTTATCTTGTACTATTTCAAGCCTCATTTTAGAATAAGAATCAATCGCGTACCAGGGCATGACAATGGTGATGAAATGTCTTCAAGTGGAAACTTATCAATATTCTCCAATCTTGGACGACCCGTAGCATAAAATGCTATCAGGGGAAGATATTTGTCTGAAATAGAATTCACACAAGTATATAAATATGTGCTATTTAACTACGATGAACTAAGACCTTCTATTCAGTAAGTATACTACTTAAACTTTGTTATTAATGAACTATTTCTCTCATGTAATATAACAAACTCATACATTGTTAAATACCTTGTATGCAACATTGTCATTATTTTCTGTCTAATAACTCACAGCTGATTGAATATCAAATCTTTCGATTACAAGATAAACAATTTGCAAAGTGGTTCAGAACATATATAAGTACTATCACAAACTCATTATCTATCAAGATACTTAATTTTGTTATAGAATTTTTTATCACTATTCATTGTTGTACTTGATGTACCAGATTTATAAAATGGGAAAGAATGCTAATGCTACATTATCTTAACTAAGTCTGGATCCTGAAAAAAAAATGAAGTGCTATAATAGATATTTTTTAAATGGATATGTGTTTCATACTAAAGAATATGGGCAGGGTAGAAAGACATATAATAGTGGGGTTTGTGTTAAAAGATCGAATTCTAGTGAGTTTGAAGTTGACTATTATAGGAAATTAGAAGAGGTAATTGAATTGCAATATCATAGCAAGCATAATAGAGTCTTTTTATTCAAATGCTATTGATATGACACCACTAACAGAGGAATCAGAGTAGATCCTTATCATAGTTTGGTCGAAATTAACTCAAAAGCTAGACTTCGCAACATCAAAGATGTCTTTGTTTTCGCTAAACAATGCTAGTAAATTTATTACACATACACCCCTTCTTTTAGAAATGATCGTTCAAGAGTTGATTGATTTCCATATTGAAAACCAAACCCAATATCGAGATTGTTCAGGATGAGAACAATGACTCAAATGTTGAAGATGATATCTTTCAAGTAAGTGAGTTGGTTTAACCATATCGAGTTGCTCCATCAATTGACTTGAAAGAAAATTCAAATTTTCACGTCTTTGATAATAGTTTTGTTAATGCTGACGCTGAGGAGTTGAATGTTGTTTTGAGTTCCAGAGGACAAGTACAAGTTGATGAGGACGATGATAACGATGATATCAATGTATAAGATTGTGTTAGAGCTGACGACGAGTCAATTGAAGAAGAAGAAGATAATTCTGACTAACTATGAAAACACAAAAGTACTGTAATGCCATAAACAATAATGTAGTAGTTATTGATGAAATTCTCAACAAAAAAGTATTTCTTTTATAATTTTTGCGTGAATTGGTGTTATTGTGTTATGCCTATAGCTTTTAATTTAAGTATTTATAAGATGAATCGATAGAAAATATAGGTAAATGTCTCATCGGTGCAATGGCTGTCTATTTTATTCACCACTTTCCAATGATTTTTTTTATAGACAGCCGTTGCTTAGTATAGTCTAGCAACAAAGACAATGGTTAATTACAAAATAATAAAACTAAGAAGAGCAACATCAATATCTCATTTTTCTTAGGCAATGTTTAGACATTTTCTTACATTTAAAAATAAATTGTCAGACCCATGATAGAACAGGGGTCAATTATCAAGTGTACATCTAAAACAAATCATAAACGATATTTTATATTTTGGTACAGATTAAAAAGGGAAAAGGAAAAAAAATACCTACTCAAGTTCAAATATTGGTCACCATCTCTATATGTACATATTTATTTTTTATTATGTAATTAATTCCTATATCCATACCAGGACAATTAAAACTAATTACACAAACTATACTCAGTTGGCACGATCATTTTTGTCAACAGCAGACGCGGATGCATTCGTAGGAGTAGAAAATGGCAATGAAGGTGGCACAAACATTGTCATTGAACTTGGAGCTGGCTGAGAATTTATTGAAGACGTCGTTTTGTTGAAGTAGTTTGCACATGGATTGCCGTTGGGAGGTGATGATGAGAAGCTATTAGTAACCGGTCCCCGTTCCGACTTTGGAAATAAATTATTAACAACACCTAGATTTGCAACACCAGTAGCGCTACTGCCAGTTCCAGTGCCAATGATAGAAGTGAGCGCAGCTGCTAAAGCAGATTGGAAACTTGGGTCTGCTGTAATTGCCTTGGTTGCAGCAGCTATGGTATCGGCCGACAGGGACTGCTGAGAAGTAGCAGATGCCAGGTCATTAATCTTTTGCGTGTAGAACTGATCATAAATGTTACTCTGATCCATAGCTGGTCTTCCAATGTTTAAAGTTCCAAGTTGGTTAATCCTGTTGTGAGACTGGCCGGAAGCAGGGAGGAAACCATTGCCCCAAGGCATTGCGTTAGACGAATCAGAGGAGCCAAAGTTGAGGCTTGTTGAAGCAAATTTTTGAATGGTAGGCCGGTAGCTTGAAGTAGTAAATCTATTGAAATGAGATGAAGCACTGGAATATGGGTTTGAAGTGAGGTCAAGAGTGATTGTAGGGTATGGAGATGAAGATGACAGTGAAGAGTTGTGCAAGTAGAATTGCTTTGATTTTGAGTTATCGGACAGATAGTAGTTTAGTCCATGGAGGTCAACGGCGATGGTGCCGGAGTTATTGAAACCTGCAGTTCCTGCAGAGCTCGATGACGAGCCAGACAGTAACATGGAAGCAGCTGCAGAAGTTGTAGAAGCCATAGCCGTGGCAGAAATAGGAAGTGGGTGGTTGTGCGTTCCTTCATAGGTGGTGGTTAAGATGGACATATCTTCAGCACATCTTTGTACCTGAATTTACACAAGAAGCTATTCGTACTTAGAATTATTGAAAAAGGTAATAAATTACATATATACTGGTTCAAGCACTGTCAAATAAAAAATATAGCACGTTCAGCTGTTTTAATTCCTTTTCTCTTGTTTCTTTTTTTTGGCTGAATATGTTCTTAATTTTATTAAAAATGGAAAGGAAGATAGAGCAATATCAGGCCGTTCTTAATTATTATTATTATTATTATTAATTATTTTTTGATAAAGACCGTTCTTATTTGAGAAGGTGATTTGTGGTTACCTGTTTCCGTACTGGGCATGATGGTGCAACAGTGCAGCGATAGTACGCTCGAGGACATGGGTTCCCTTTGGCAATTTTTTGCCCATATTTTCTCCACTGGCACCCGTCATTCATCTGTATAGGCATCACCTACTTGTCATTGCAATATTATCATAACAGACTACATTCATTAAGGCACAAATTTCTCTGACCCTTGTAGCTTTGGGTGTTATGTGTTATATATATATAACAGCCTCCTTTCAAAAACTTAAATAGTTATATAAGATTTTAAAATATAATTTATTTTATTTTTTAATACACTTCTTCAATTGAAAGTTTTTTAAGCTTAAAACTTGTATAAACACACATTATTTTATACTTAATTTTTATCAAATAAATAAAGATAGCAAGTTGAACTCATGACCGCTTGATTATCAAGACTCTAATACTATATCATAAAATTATCTCAACCTAATAAAACTTAATCTGGTAGATAAGATTTTAAAATATAATTTATGTTATTCTATGATATTAAGCTATGTGTGTTTTTTAGTAGGAAAAATATTTCCACAGAGAATCAATCTTCTAACTAATTAATGAATCAATAAGAAATTATTTATATTGTTTTTTTTATTTCTTGATGAGGAAGGCTCGTTTGTTGAAAAAACATAGATAAAAGAAAAGGATTGAATATATCAAAGCTTATAATGACGCGCGCGCGCGTGAATATATATATCGTCAATTTGAAGTTAACGTCCGCATATATATTAATACTCAGTATATACTAACCGTTGGGGTATCGCATCTAGCTCTGACAGAAACCCTGGCTTTCTTTGCAGGGTTTTGTTGGGGAACTTCATCATCTCCTCCTCGCATTGTCTTGAGAACTTTACTGGGTGGCCAAGTCTCCCCGGCTTCTTCCTTTGGCTCACCGAAACTGTTCTCGGGGCTTGGATTCGGCAAAGTCTCATTCGTAGCAGATTTAGACGCTTCAAATGTGCAGAGTGATCCAAGAGAGAGGCTTTCTTTAACTTGCTCATCGTGATTTTTCCCCTGGCTAGAAGTCTTATTATTCTTTCCATCCCGTTTAGGTTCGCTCGAAATTCTTCCAAGGGTAAGCGACACGAGCTCGTGTTCTTCAGTTCCTTGATCATGATCATCGACAGTATCTGTAGATTTCTTAGTTTCTTCTTGCTGAATAATCTCATAGAATTGCACTTGAAGGGTCCGATAATCCTTCACTACACGATCCAAATGTTTTTTTAGCCTTTGATTTTCTTTTCTTACTTCACCCATCTCAGCTCTTGCAGATTCAAGCTGATCATCCTGCACATGCAGATATTGAGAAAACAATCTTAATGTTAGTATTGTTTCTGTTGATAAAGCTACAATCTACAAGTGTGAATACTACATTAGTACCACCATCCATATGGGACCATTATCTTATATTAAAATTTAATTTAATTAAAAAAATAAAAAATAAAAAATTCAAATTCATAATTAATTCAGATACTAAACCGAACAATTATTTCAATTCAAAAACATGATGTCCTGAACTCTAGCTAAACCTCGAGATGAATGGCCTTTCCATACTCCATCCAGTACTTGAGAAGTAGGTATTTGGTCTTACAATGGCCACAAAAAAGCTTTGAGAAATATTAAACTTGAGATTTCATGGATATGATGAGATTAAAAGTTTACCACCGAACCATTTTTTGATATGAAGAAATTAAAAGCTTAAATTTGATTATTTTTTTTTTTGAAAAGGAGAGAATATTAGTTCCAAATTGAGTTAAAACTCATTGAAATCTATCCTCATGAATTTAAAAGCAAGTGTGCCGATTCATTTAAATAGGATCCAAAGAAAACTGAGAGGAATAAGGAAATTTCAGGCATAATTGTTTAGTTTAGATATTTTAATATTTCTAAGAATATATATATATATATATATAATTGGCAATAAAAACGTGAAGAAATGATTCTAACCTGTTCCTTTTGGCAGGAAGATTCTTTTGCATCAGCTTCCATGGTGGTTCGTTCATTTGTAGTCCCTACAATCACCTGTTTAAGCATTGTAATTATTAAAAAATCTTCTTGATTTAATAATTTAAATTGTTAAATAATGATTCAAGATATAATTTATATTATTTTTTAATATACCTCTTCAAATGAAAGCCTTTTGGGTTTTAAATTTATACAGACTCACACTACCTTGTGTTTAATTTTTATCAAATAAACAGGGATACTGATGAGATTCGAACTACTGACTACTTGACCATCAAAACCCTGATACCATATTAAAAAATTATCTCAACCTAATAG
The DNA here is from genome assembly GCA_015852605.2 of Populus deltoides. NCBI lineage: Eukaryota > Viridiplantae > Streptophyta > Magnoliopsida > Malpighiales > Salicaceae > Populus > Populus deltoides. The sequence goes on along the minus strand of CM027584.2, from coordinate 7,245,853 downwards.
TTTAAGCTGTTATGTAAAATTTTAAGATATGATTTATATTATTCTATAACATTAATTAATAGAAAAAAAACCCGAAAAGGAAAAAACATGGTGTTAAATTAAATGGTCGGGTTTTGTCAACCCTTACTAGTTTGCAAAAATAAACAAATAAAAAAATCTTTCTAGTTTGAATTCAAAAGTTCAATAATGGAGTAAACCTAATGCTTCATTTTTATTTAATCATACAAGAAAAAACCTAATGCTTCATTAATTTTTATTTGATGTATAGAAGAAAAAAAAAGAGAGTAAAGCTTCTTGATCACTAGACCAATCCCTTGAAGTTATATAAACAAAACTATACCACCAAGTTCATATGACTGTTAGACCAATATAGATTCTTAGGTCTCAGAATCTTACAAAATCTTCGATATATATTCCAAGAAGTCATTTTCGTGTGGTAATATGGAATTATGATTGGTGTGGTTATAGTTCTTGATAAGAATTGTCTGATCGAAACTTTATTAATTCATGGAATTGGGAGGCCTCAGATCCAGTCAATAGTTATTTATATAAATCTTAAACTTGTATTCAATACTGTAAAGGAGAGCCTCAGGAAGAGAGAGGGGGTGTCACAAAGACTATCTGCTACCTGCTTGCCTGAATCTCTGTGTTGTGGTGAAGATGATCTCCGGTCATCATTTTCCTGGCATCCTCTTTGACTTCCGACCTGGAGCAAACAATAAGAAGGGCAGCCATGAAGATCTTGGCATAAATGAAAACTTTAAACTGTAAATCAAGTAGAATTTTGCATTATACACAAAAAAAAGAAGAAGATCTGCTCTACAAAGAATTAATTACCTACCATAAAACAAATTGAATAAAACAAAGATTTTGGAAAATAGTTTCTTGATTCTATATTCGGTCCCTCATGTATTCTTGAAACATCTCCATGTAGTTTTTTTTCTACTTAATTTCTAAAACTCAGTTCATATATATTTGATCGGGATTCATATAGAACATGAACTTCACTTCACTTGTAATATTCACAATAAGATTTTTAATTAGAAGAAAGGATAAGGGGGCGGGCGGATGAATTCCAAAAGGGAAAATATGAATCACAATTAGCAAAAGAAAAAGCTTAATTAACCTTAGCAGCAGCAGCAGCAGCAGCAGCAGGAGCCTCTTCTCTGCAACTACCTTCATCACCACTAGAATCAACTCTATCATCCTCCTTCAGCACAACTTCATGACGAGGTCTTCTCATGGCATCCTCCACATCCATTTTTATCATTTCTTGTTCCTGTTTCCAACCTCTTTTCTTTTTGGCTCTCAATAACACCCCCCTTCTTATATATATTTAGAGCATGCTATATTTGACTCTTTTATATATATATATATATATATATATATATATATATATATATATATATATATATTTTGAAGAAAAAGAAATTCAACCCTCGATAGCCATACAAGAAAAACACTCACATAAAAAAAATGTCAACCTCGAATCCAATACTACAAACAACTATTACATGCATCCTTGTATCTCCAGCCATTAAGAGTAAGACAACATGTTAGAGAGAGAGAGGGAGAGGAGAGAGAGGCGTTGAAGCCGCAATGCTCGGGCCCCATCTGCTTTGAAGTTTCCTTCATTACAAAAGTAGTCACAATACATTCATGGTCAAACTTTAGCTACCTCCTGTATTACCCTTTGGCGACTGCAGTTTCTATCCAAATGTGGGTACGCATGATTGTACAGTTAAGATCGAGGTCAAACATGGGCTATAGAATCGATGCTATTGGTCCAAGCAATTGACCTTCATTAGCGTATTAGTAGCCAAGATTCATGAAACGACAGAAAAATAAATAAATAAAGAAAGAAAGAAAGAAACAGGGATTGGTTGATGGAGCGTGAACTCGGTACAGCCTCCTTAATTGGATTCTTGCACGTTTCGTGCTATTTCAAAATTGAATGATATATAGTCTTATTTATTAATTACTCGTCGATTATTAATATTGCAATTTGTGGTCGATGGTATATATTTAATTAACTAGCAGCAATGATAAATACTTTGATGATAATGAAAAAAAATTAAATTTTTATTATTGTATTTTTTATGTATTTGATAAAAAAAAATAAAGTTAAAATCAGAATAGAAATGAAGAAACGACATATTAAAGAAGATTAAATATAATTTTATTTTCATTAGAGACTCGAGGATGAAGATAAGAATATGAGAATGAATTTTTTTATTTAATAAACAATATATTGCTTCTATTTAAGAGTTTTTGTATTTGATGTTATAGAGTAAAATATAAAAGGAGGGCTCATATATATTGAAATTGCCTTTTATATATATATATAAAAACTATTTTTTATTGAGTTTAAAAGCATTAACAATTCATGTTGCGAGGATCGATCAATCTAAGGCTAGCTTGAACACCTTTTCTTATGAGTTTTGGAATTAAAACGTTGACTTTGTGATAGATACCAAGAGCAATGAACCATTGTTCCAAAAAATAGTTGTGATTAACAAATTGAGTGATTGATCCGGAATAATTAACCCCACTAGCTAGATTAGTAATTTGATTTAATACAAATAGCTAGAAATCCGAAATAATTAATTTATACCTACCAATTGGAAACAAAATAATACTAGAAAAAGCCTTGCAAGCATATACATTTTATTATTATATATGAAATTTATCGACCGAAATCTTATTTTAAAATGAGTTCAAATAATAGACAGAAAGTCTTCAACTTGATTGCTTGGTTGAAAAACAAACCAAGGGATGAGAGAAAGGCCTTCAAGAGAGTTGACTCTTTTTTTAATACTGTTGATGTAGCTAGAAAGGGAGCTCACCTCGATCGTTTTGCTTACCGGAAGTTTTGTTTGAATTTCAAAAACTGAAAATTAAGGCTATGTATGTTCCGGGAAGGTTATGAAGCATAATATTTAAATCCAAGATTTCGAGCTTCATATTCTTTGTTTTGATAGAGTCAGAGTTTGTGTGGAAATTAATATCGTGAACGAAAGAGACTGGTAAACAAAAAATGATGACGAAGATTGTAGAGGAAAATATCCTGCCTGCCTTGCTAAACAATGTCTGGATATTAGAATTACTTGAATGGATTTCACTGTGTCTCTAGGGTTTAATCAAAGGTCAGAACTTGGAAAGCTGCGTGGCGTTTTGTTGGTTTCTCTCTGTCTATTTTTTTATTTTTTTTTGTTTTTTAATGTGCCTATTTTAAACCTTAATTATAATAAAAAAATAGCATGGCAATTATCTCTATGATTTTTGTTGTTTTTTTATTTTATTTTTTTTATTACAAGTCGATATATATGAGTAGCTAGTTGTTAATGTTACGAGGGAGGAAAAACTATATAGTTAATGCCCATCATAACAAAAATGAAAAGCTAGCTTGGACAACTCTTTTTATATAGGATGTATAAAAGTTCAATCCTAGTAGTTGTCTCTGAGCTGAATTATTTTTTTTTTTTCACAAGAAATGACATTTAGTTGCACAAGATTTTAAAAAATAATACAACATAACCGATTGAATAAGTTGTTTTATAAAAAACACAATAGTAGATCAAATTAGGATAACATGGGGAAAAAATACTTAAAAAAAACAAATGATATATCTCAATTTACAACCCATTAAATACAGAAGAATGAAATTGGGTAAAAAAATATCATTAAAAGTGGTTCTGGTCAACCCGAGTTAGCATGATAAACTTGTAATCTTGATAATTAGAGTCGAGCCAACTTGAAATATCTTGTCAAACCCGTTGCCCAAATCATGATATTGAAATAACCTGATAAAAAATAAAAAGAATTATCAAGTTTTTATTTTATAAAAAAACCCGTGTTAACTTTTCAAATATGTGACTCGGGTTATTAGACCTGAAACACTTTATCTGGAAAAAATCATGAAATTTAATTTTCAATCAATCAAATATTAAAAGATGAAATTGAAAAAAAATTTCAATTAACCGAAACAATTTAAAAAATGACAATTAAAAGAATGAAGATCAAAATTGAAATAAAAAATAAATTTTATATTATTGAAGGGTGAAACTAAACACAAAAATCAATTTAGCAAAAAGATCCAAAAAAATCAAAAGAATGAGGATTAAAATTGACATAAAAATAAAAATAAAAATAAAATTTTGATTGAAGGTTAAAATTTAAAAAAATAATAACTTTTACAAAAGGAACGAGAAAAAAAATCAAAATCAAAACAATAAGAACTAAATTGAAAAATATAATTCCATCAATTTAGATTGAATGATAAAATTAAAAACCAATAAATTTTTTACAAAAAGGTCATACAACAAAATTAGAAATTAAAAGAATAAAGATCAAATTAAAAAATTATAATATTTGATAAATTGGGATTGAAGGATGAAATTGAAAATAAAATAAAACTTCTACAAAAAAGGTAAGAACAAAAAACAAAAATCAAAAGAATAAGGACTAAAATTAAAATACAAACAATAAAAAGAGCTAAACTGTAATTTTTTAGGGAGAAAATGAAAAACAAAAGGTCCATTGGTGACAAACCATATCACCAATGTCAACATGCATCGCTCTATAAGGAAAAAGACATGATTGTACTTCAAACATGATAAAAGGGTATTTTTGAATGCTATGAGGAGTTGCACACACTGCTCAACATCATGGAAGAAATAGTGAAAAATATTGAGAAAATAGTTGAAATATACTAAATAATTAAAAATTAGAAAGTCAATGATTGAATTGGAAAAGACGACAACATGCAAGGAAAAAAAGTGCAATTAGGGTTGAAATTATGAAGAAATATTAAGAAAGGGTTGGAATTGGCTATATAATTAATAATCAGAAAACCAAAGATCAAAATAAAAATAAGAAGAAAATAGAGGGATCTTTTTTAGAACATGAAAGTTCTAATTAAAAGAATCAAAATGTTTTATGCATAAATGACATAAAAATGATATTGTTTCGTGCTTTAACTTATTTTTAAAAGAAAAACAACATAAAAAGACATTGTTTTCGGTATGCATGGGCGAAAAATGTCTTCTTCCTTATGCAGAACACATGTAGCCTAACAATTCTTGTGTTGTATGAGTTTTGGCAGACTTTGGCCTTATTTTATCTTTCTCGTGCCTTTAGAAAAATCTAAACAACACACTATTCTCCTTCCCTGCATATGTACTTAATGCTCAACCAAAAAAAATACATGTTTTAACCCTTTGAAACCGCTAAAAAACTAGCGCGAAAAGATAAACACAAAGATGCTTAGTTAAAGTGTACAACTATGATTGAAGGTTGATATTCTCACAAGGAAACTAATGGCCATGATTAGTCCACCAATAAAGGTTCCAGAAGCTTTATTATTACCTATAAATAAAGGAGTAAAGTAAGAAATAAAATGAGTCAAACTAGATACAGAAAATATCAAAATAGAGAGAGAAGAAAATGAGAGTTTGAGATAAGAGAAGTTAAACTAGTCTGAGCTAGAAGATAGAGGAGGAAAAAAAAGAAGAAAATATAAGAGGAAGAAAAAAGAAAAAAAACCATAAACCCAAAAAAAAAAGAGAGAGAGAGAAAGAAAAGAGATTTGGGTTGAAAAAGAAAGTGTTTTGAACCAACTAATAGTAGAGGGGAAAGAAGAAATAAAAAAAGAAAGAAATTTTTTTTTAAAAAAGAAAAATTCAAAGAGAAAACCACACCACCATTGACATGCCATTGTCTTTACTATCACAACAACTCCTCTCTCATCTAGAACCAACCTAAGGTAAGCCAAATTATTTTTCCATCTATTTTCTTGAAAGTTATGTATGATTTACTACTCACAAATACAAATAGTTTACATATTACTATTCATGCATGGCCACTATACATCCATGCATTTTTATTTGTTTGGTATTGATGTTATTTATATTTTGTAAAACTATGTCTTTTTCTTCTTTTTTTAAACGTATGTCCATATAAATATTTATTTTTAAAAATGAACAAAAAACAACATTGACAAGTTTTTGTCAAGTTAAAGTCATGTTTTTTTTTTAAATATTAATCTTGGATCTTACAGCTATGTCAATGTGCCTCGCAGTTTTAGGGATCGGCATAGGCCTAGCATGATAGTCTCAACCTTAAAATAAGTTTACTAATGGGTCAACAAGTTTTTATCAAGTTTTTATTAGGTTTAAATTTGTATTTTAACAGTCAGGTCGGCATATCTCTTTATTTTAAAGACTGATATAAATCTAGTGTGACATTTGTAAACCAAATACGAGGTTGATAATAAATACATGAGTATTTTTAAAATAGGAACTAAGTTGGACCATCATAGTATTTTTGTTCAATTTTTGTTAAAAAATATAATAATATTAAAAAAATCAAATATTTTTAAATAGATAAATAAATAAATAAATAAGTTAAAAAATAATTGAGTTGTGAGACTTCTATTCAGGACCTGACACTAACTAAATGAACTTCTATAAATAATAAATGACATGCAAATAAGCTTTAAAAATATTCTAGAAAGTTAATAGCATGCATTAAATAATTTTTTTAAAAAAAATACATAACAAATATAACTTTTTATTAAAAAAATATAATAAAAATAATTTTTATCTTTTTTTTAATATAACTAATTCCTTAATTATATTTCTCGAACCACTTCATATTTTATTAAACTATAACTAAAAGGACTCATTCTTTTACTGTGGACTGCACAATGCAGTCCACAGTAAAAGATGAGCCCCCCTCTTCTTCTTTTTTTGATGTTTTTAGAGTTTTTTTTTAATAATTTTTTTTGTTAGTGTTAAATTTTTTTATTCTGTTATCCGACTTTCATGACACGGATCCCGGGTTTAATAGGTTAACATGGTTTGACGAGTTAACCCATAAATTTGTTTTTTGCTTTTTTTTTCTTTTTAATTAATTTTTTTTGTTTACTTTAGTTTGTTAATGTTAAATTTCTTTCCATTTAGTAAAAAATGAGCTGGTTTTTTTTTTTTTACACTTTTAGAGTTTTTTTTTTGCTTTTTTTTTTCTTTTAATAATTTTTTTTGTTAATGTTAAATTTTTTTTATTCAGTTATCAGACTTTCATGACACGGATCCCGGGTTTAACAGGTTAACATGGTTTGACGAGTTAACCCAGAATTTTTTTTTCTTTTTAATTCAATTTTTTCGTTTACTTTAGTTTGTTATTGTTAAATTTCTTTTTATTTAGTTATTAAACTTTCATGACACATATTTCAGGTTTCAGAGGTTAACCTGGTTTCACGGGCTGTCAATTTTTTTTTATTTTAATAATTTTTTTATTTAATTTAGTTTGTTTATGTTAATTTTTTTATTTAGTAATCAAACTTTCATGACACGGATCCCGGGTTTAACGGGTTAACCTGGTTTGGCGAGTTAACCTGAATTTTTTTTTCTTTTTAATTAATTTTTTTCGTTTAGTTTAGTTTGTTAATTGACAATAAACTAAAACTGCTCAGTGTTTCACTGTGCAAGTCCACAATGAAACGCTGAGTTGTCTTCTTCTTTTTTCTTTTTTTTTTGTTTTTTGTTTTGTTTTCGTTTTCTAGCCTTTATGGGTTTTTTTTTGTTTTTTTCTTTGTGTTTTTTTCTTTTAATGAATTTTTTTTGTTTAATTTTTTTTGTTAATGTTAATTTTTTATTTAGTTATCAGATTTTCATGACATGAATCTCGGGTTTGACGAGATAACCTGAATTTTTTTTTGCTTTTTTTCTTTTTAATTAATTGTAACATATATTAAAAGGGATGAGTGTTTTATTGTGGACTGCACAAGGTACCATCAAGAAAACACCGTGATTTTAGGTTTTTTTTTAAGTTGTCTTATTTTTTTAGTTTTTTTGTGCCTTTCGGGATTATTTTTTTGCTTATTTCTTTGTTTTTTTCTTTTAACAAATTTTTTTTGTTTAATTTAATTTAGTTTATTAATATTAAATTTTTTATTTAGTTATCGGACTTTCATGACACGCTTTTCGATTTAACGGGTTAACCTGATTTGACAAGTTAACCAAGATTTTTTTTTGCTTTTTAATTAAATTTTTTCATTTAATTTAGTTTGTTAATACTAATTTTTTTTTCTATTTAGTTATCAAACTTTCATAACACATATTCCAAGTTTCACGGGTTAACCTGGTTTCACGGGTGAACCCAGTTAATTATGGGTTGACCGTTAATTTTTTTTGTTTTTTTATTTTCATAAATTGTTTTTGTTTAATTTAGTTTGTTAATGTTAATTTTTTTTATTTAGTTATCAGACTTTCACGACACAGATCTTGGGTTTAACGGGTTAACATGGTTTGACGAGTTAACCCGGATTTTTTTTCGTTTTAATTAATTTTTTTTTGTTTGGTTCAATTTCTTAATTTTTACTTTTTTTTTATTTAGTTACCAGACATTCATGACACGAATCCTAGGTTTAATGGGTTAACCTAATTTGACGAGTTAACCTGTAATTTTTTTTTCTTTTTTTTCTTTTTAATTTATTTCGTTTAGTTTAGTTTGTTAATGTTAAATTTATTTCTATTTAGTTTTTTTTCTTCTTAGAGGTTTTTTTTCTTTTTAATTAATTTTATTTAATTAATATAGTTTATTAATATTAAATTTTTTTCTAAATAGTTCTCGACTGATGCCTTTAGTTTTTATTTTTGTTTTTTTGTTGTTTTTATGCCTTTAACTGTGGACTGCACAGTGCAGTCCATAGTGAAAAGGCTTATGCCTTTTGTTTTTTTTCTTTTTAATCAATTTTTTTTGTTTAATTTAAATTGTTAATGTTAAATTTTTTTCTATTTAGTTATCAAACTTTCATGACACGGATTCCAGATTTGACAGGCTAACCTGGTTTGACAAGTTAGCCCAATTAATTCTGGGTTAACCCATTAATTTTTTTTTTCCTTTTTAATTATCAAACTTTCACGATGCGAATTCAAGGTATGACGGGTTCACCTGATTTGAAGGGTTAACACAGTTAATTCATATATTTTTTCTTTTTCTTCATTAGTTTTTTTCTTCTTCTTGGTTTTTTTTCTTTATTTTTTTCTTCTTAACTAATATATTTAATTATTACACTTTTATGATACGACCTTACAGTCAGACATACGTTCAATGCTATTGGGTCTGGTATTGCATTCCAGACACTTTTATGCTAAGGGTTAACCCAAGTTTAATGTTATTATTAATATTATAAATATTACTTTTGGGTCAAGCGTTGCAACCAAACCTAAGACTCTTGGGTATAACTTTGCAAAAAAATCTAATATTTTTAGATCTTGATTTTTTTTAAAATACAAAAAATAATTAACCTGCGGTATCGCGCGGGGCATGTAAGTAGTTATTACTAATCTCAATCTCGTTAAAGAAGTAGGTGTTGACATCATTATCCATGTTCCCCTTTCATTTTGGATATTATATTTTTATGTGGAGTGCGACATATTTATTTGCATATATAAACCTTAAATTATTTTATTAGACTCATGTTTTTAGATTTCGGTTTCATGCTTAGATTTTATTTGGTATTTAAAAAATTTGACCACTGATCTAGAAAATTTCGCCAATGATGCCATGTTTTTTTTTTTTTAAAAATCATTTTTGCGTCGACACACCACAACGATCCAAAAAGTACAAACCGCACTCAATTTTAACAAAAAAAAAAAATTAAATTTGGAGGAAACTCAGTTACAAACGGAGTACCAAACGTTCCTGTAGTGCAGCCTAAGGCTACACACGAGGCAAATATGTGTTCCGGTCAAAACAAGATATGGATTTATTCATCGGAAGGAGAATACATCCGGGTATTTTTTTCTTTTTATTTCTAACACATTTTGCAAAAAATCTTGGGAATCACGGGTTTAACAGATATGCGATTGGGAATCGCGGGTTTAACGAAGAATCTAGCAGCAGTGAAAAGGGAGGAACAGATCAGAAGCTCTGGTTTTTGAACCAAATTATCACAATGGCAACACACCAAAAGTGATTAGCAGAAAGGGACATGAGGAACCCAGCCTGCCGCTTCCATGGAGTAGTGCCGCCGCAAAGCCTGTAAATGTCCTTGCAAACCAAAACCCTCTTCAAGCAGCTTAATAGCAAGCACGCTGACATACCCATATCCACAATTGAATTCTCTCCTAAGAGCACCATATCATGAATGGAGTCAGAAAGGATATGGCTGCTGTATGCTGCTGAGAAACAGGAAAGAAGAAAGAATCTGAGAAAATCAACGCCACCTCTTCCAACAATCATCGCTATTGTTTCTGTTGTTATCCTCGTTCTTGTTTGCGCCTCTCTCCTTGCTTCCGTGTAGTTCGATTCCCACCAATACAAGAATCCTTACCATCAAATGTTTGAGTTGAAAACAGACGCGAAGTAGGATGTTTGAGTTGAAGTAGGATCCACCATGGTTAAAAGGGCAAACCTCAATTCAACTCCTCCAATTATATTTGTTTTCCTTATCAGTCCTCACACTACCACTCTTTCAATTGGAACCCCGTCTTTCCTCTTTCAGATCCTTCTGCAATTTCTTAAAAGCACTTGGTAGTCATTTTTTAACTTACCTTAATTTCTCTCTAAATATAAGGAAAAACTGTGAATGTGAATTTTGGAATTTAAGAAGAATTGAAATATTGAGATTAATCAATTATTAAAAATAAAAATATTCGGAGGATCTTCTGACAAAACAAGTAATTAATTGAGTAAGGAAAACAAGCACGTGCAAAGTTTAACGTTAATTCCAATTATTTTAACAGAAGGATGTAATTAGAGAAAAGCTATACAGATGGGGCTCTAATTGATAAAGTAAAAAAGTTAGAGGACTCAGTAAGAATAACTATGAATAATTGGGGACTAATCTAATCTTTCCAAAAAAACAAAGAAAGTGGCATTAGAAAGTGACAGGCAGAGCGGCTAAAAAAGTTCCAGATTACCACAAAAAAAAAAAAACTTAAACCGCGCCTATGAAGTTATCGTAATGGGTTGTGCTAAAGGAACTGACGGCTAAGCTAAGCACGTAAGCGAAGACGGGTCGAAGCATAAAACCAAAAGCCGTAACAAGGCGTTGAGAGAAGGCGGACCATTCTTACCAAAAGAGCAGGATGATGTATGGATTCCTAGTATGCAGAGCATCCCAAAAGGCTACAAGAAATTGGCTTAGCTCATTCAATCTCTCAAGGTGCCCTTTGTTTTGTTTTGTTTTGTTTTGTTTTTGAATTGAGGATTTTGTAACAATTGTTTAAATGAGGGGGGAATCTGTTGTTGCAGATCTGTTCATTCCTTACCTTTTGCAACAGTAGATGCTGAAGGTATTTCTGGCTCTCAACCTGCTAAAGTACACAACTTGGGTACGTACTAGCTAAAATAGATTCTCAAGTTTTGGAGGATATGATGATTGAAGAATGAATGAAAATGTTTTTTTTTATGGTATAATAGTGCAGGGTAAATGGATAGGATCTTCAACCTGGAATACAATTGTGGATCCTTTAAATGGAGAACCATTCATTAAAATTGCTGAGGTAGATGAAACTGGAACTCAGGTATGTGTGTGTGTGTCACAAACATCCTTTTAATATGTTTGGCCTTCATTTCTACTGAACTGTTGGGATAATTATTATGCAGCCATTTGTAGAGAGTTTGTCGAAGTGTCCCAAGCATGGACTGCACAATCCCTTTAAATCACCAGAGAGGTTTTTTCTATGTATTGTTGATAGACTATATCATGATTGTTCCTTGGAAATGGAAACTTGATGACCATTTTTGGCAGGTATCTTTTATATGGAGACATAACTGCCAAGGCAGCCCGCATGCTTTCGGTTCCAAAGGTTAATTGTTCTGAGTCAAAGAATGATGTCTTCATTCTTCTTTTTAATGCTTTTCAGTTGGGAATTCTATTACTGATTCTTTTTTTGTTTAATTTTGTTTGTCAACGTTGATGTAATCCCTTTTGTGATTATTTCAGGTTTCTGATTTCTTCACCAGGTTAATTCAAAGGGTTGCTCCTAAGAGTTACCAGCAAGCTCTTGGTGAAGTGCAAGTTACTCAAAAATTTCTGGAGAATTTCTCAGGTGATCAGGTAAGTTAAGACAAACCTTTCTAAACAACAATTGCCTCAGAAAGGTAAATTCCTGCTGAATGGCATATTGGTATTGAATTACCTAGAATATGATTTATTATGCTTTGTTTCCCATTTGAGATGAATGGGTGTGGTATTGATCATTCTATTTGAGAATTTTTTCTGCATGCATAACTCCCTCTCCTGCACTCTACAGCTAATAACAATTCACATTTTCTTGATTCAAATGGTCCATTTATAAGATATTTTCTATCCTACATGTTCTTTTTCTTTTTTGAAGATATTATTTGCAATGTTTTGCTGACTTTCCTTCAAAAACATTTCTCTGCATGTCACAGGTTCGTTTCTTGGCAAGGTCTTTTGCAGTGCCAGGAAATCATCTTGGACAGCAAAGTCATGGTTTCCGGTGGCCTTATGGTCCTGTAAGTACTTCATGTGCCATATTTTTCAGTTAATAATAACAATTTGGAGATCAATAAGGGATCAAATTATTTCTCAATTAGTTTATTCCATCTGATCTTTAGTCTAGCTTAAGTTACTCAATATGCAATCAGTTAATGCATGAAAAAATTTATTAGAGAGCAGTTGGATATTTTTTAAATTCTTTTTTTTTTTAAATGCACACAGTTCACCATTCACATGTATGAAAGAATTTGTATGCAGGTTGCAATTATTACTCCATTCAATTTCCCACTAGAGATTCCTTTACTTCAGTTGATGGGCGCGTTATATATGGGCAACAAACCCATTCTTAAAGTTGATAGCAAGGTATGATAGTTGAAGATATGTACAATTGTTGTTTTGTTTCCACTTTCCATTTTGAGGTGTTTTTGTGCTGATTATGACTTCATGACCTGATATGTTTCTTAGGTGTGCATTGTTATGGAGCAAATGATACGCCTACTCCATCACTGTGGAATGCCTTTGAGTGATGTTGACTTCATAAATTCTGATGGGAAGACAATGAACAAGCTTTTGCTGGAGGTTGGTTCTATAGGATATGACCAGGCGTTTTCTTCTTCTTTGAACAGTTACTGTTAATATCGTCCAAGACATTTTTGATGTAGCATAATGCACTTTCTTTTACTTAGTTTAGTTCATATATTTTTGTTTAACCTATTAGGTCCGACTTTTTTGGTGAAATTGTTCTATGCCGTGGAGAAATTGCATTTCTATTCTTCCCTCCTGTGTTGTATCATAATTAAATATAGTTGTCATTACTAAACTGGAAATTGGAATAGTTTCTTGAAGCCAAAGTTTTTGTCTGTATCTTATTCTATGATTATTTATTGTGGAATTAAGGCATTGGAAGTGTGGTGGAGGCACAAATGTACATGATGATAGTTTTATCAGACATTGTACAATAATAGATGATGATAGATATTTGTGGATCTGTCCTGGTGATTAAAATTTTCACAATAACGAATTCAGGAAAAATCTCAATTTTTTTAATAGATGTCTCTATGTAACTCTTATAGGCAAATCCACAAATGACCCTCTTCACCGGTAGCTCAAAAGTTGCAGAAAAGTTGGCTGTTGACTTGAAGGGTCAGATTAAATTGGAAGATGCTGGATTTGACTGGAAAATTTTAGGACCAGATGTTAATGAGGTATCTGTAGTTTCTTGCAAATATTATTTACTTTAAACAATAATTTTTGTGTGGATCATGGCTGATTTCAAATCATCTCTTTCGGTTTCTGAGTGGCAGGTAGATTACATTGCTTGGGTTTGTGACCAGGATGCATATGCATGCAGCGGTCAGAAGTGCTCTGCACAGTCAATTCTATTCATGCATGAGGTTAGCTGCTTTAGGTTTCTATGTTTGGTCTAGTACGCTACTCGTTTGTATCATGATGGCTGAGTTATTATAAGTAAATCTACCTTTTACCATTTGTGTAGCTTTGCTGCCACTATCTTAATTCAGTACCTTGACATTTGGTTCTTTTCTTTTCTTTTCTTTTCTTTCTATTAATATGCATGTGCACTGGTGTAGAACTGGTCTGCTACTTCACTCATATCCAAAATGAAGGATCTCGCAGAGAGAAGGAAATTAGAGGATCTAACTATTGGCCCTGTTCTCACTGTAAGTATGAATGTTATTTATAGAATGGTGTTAGGTTCACATATAGTTTCTTCTTTCCATACTTTTCATCAGTTAGCCAAAATTATTTAATAACTGAGTTATAGCTTGTTGATCGTACTCATAATATCATGACTCAATATGCTAACTGCAGGTTTTTCTGTTCACCTTTTGCAGTTAACAACTGAAGCAATGCTAGACCATATGAATAAATTACTTCAGATTCCAGGTTCGAAGCTGCTTTTTGGTGGAAAACCTCTGGAGAATCATTCCATTCCTTCCATATATGGCGCTCTCAAACCAACAGCCATTTATGTTCCTCTTGAAGAAATTTTAAGGGCCAAAAATTATGAGCTTGTAACAAGAGAAATTTTTGGACCATTCCAGGTAAGCGGAGAATTCTTTTTTCAATTGTCATGCTTCTAGCTTTATTGTACCTCCTACTAAATATTTCTTTTGAGGGCTATTTCTCATAGCAAAGATGGAGAAGTGTGCTGATGAAACCTGACCAAGCCTTCTAATTGAAATTTGTTTTCAAAGTTTTACCATAAGGTTAATATTATTCTGTGACCTGTAAGTTGGTGATGCCATATGAAACTGGTAGTGAGATAATTTAAATTGTGTTAATTTGTATATCTTATTTAGTTGAGAGGAAACAGCCTATGACTTTTATGGGGAACTACCAGGAAATAGGACATGGATTATCTGCCGGTCACCTCTAAGCCATCTTTTACAGACAAAAACACGGGATTAATATAACTATAAAATATAAAATGACGGGGTGGAAAATTGTGGTTTGCTGCCTGTGCCATATGGTTTGAAAATAGTCTGACTTTTATGGGGAACTACTGCCAGGTTACTTGTGCTTGCCTAAGGATCCTGTGATATGTGTACTTCATGTAACTATTAAATAACAAACCAAGGTTTGGAAAACTGTTGTTCACACCTGTTCCTTATGAAGGTATATTATGAGTGACTTGATATTTAAAAGGTTTTGTTATTCACCCACATGCAATCCAATGCTCTGGTACCCAGGAAGCATGGATATAGCGTTCAGATACAAATATGATCAGTACAGAAGTGACAAAATATGATCAGTACAGAAGTGACATTTACTTTCATGGGTTTAAGATATGACATGGCAAGGAGTTGGATAACTGATAAAAACATTTTTTTCTTGTCATTGTGCATGGAATATGGCATTTTGTTTCTGAATTATTAAATATATCGAGGTTGCTATTCATATTAGCTTAACTTCAATCAGTATCATGCATCTGCCAATTTCTTTCCATTACATATTTGAAGTATTCGATGCACATCAGGTAGTGTATCTATGCATCTAATATGGAGAGATATTATTAGAGAAATATCTGTGCGCTTCATGATACTGAGATATGACACTTGATTTTCTTCTCTAGTAATATGTGAATGTGTATTTTTACAAGAAGAAGATAAGTGCTAACAACATGGTGGATCCATTTCTATTTGATTCCAGGTTATTACTGAATACAAGAAAGATCAACTCCCAATGGTTTTGGATGCTTTGGAGAGAATGCATGCTCATTTAACGGCTGCTGTAGTTTCAAATGATGTTCTGTTTCTTCAGGCAAGACTCGAAAACATCTTTGCCTCACACCCCGCCCCACTCCCAATAGTGAATATGCTATTGAAGTTTAATGTTTCCCTAAATGATAAATCTAATTACTCACTTTCAGTTGGTTTATTGACTACATGTATATCCAGGAAGTTATTGGCCAAACGGTGAATGGGACTACTTATGCTGGATTAAGAGCAAGAACAACTGGAGCTCCACAGAATCATTGGTAGGATATCGAATCAGAGTAGTTTTGTTGTTCAAGTAAGCTGAACTGCTTATAAATGTCAAAAATACAATGATGTGTGGCAGGTTTGGACCGGCTGGAGACCCGAGAGGTGCCGGGATTGGCACCCCAGAAGCAATAAAACTTGTTTGGTCTTGCCATAGAGAAGTGATATATGATTTTGGTCCCCTTCCAAAGCTTTGGGAAATTCCACCGAGTACTTAAGGAGTTGTTTTGACTAGAAAG
This sequence comes from Populus deltoides, assembly GCA_015852605.2. Lineage (NCBI taxonomy): Eukaryota > Viridiplantae > Streptophyta > Magnoliopsida > Malpighiales > Salicaceae > Populus > Populus deltoides. The sequence goes on along the minus strand of CM027584.2, from coordinate 7,229,636 downwards.
AAAGGCTGCAATACTTGATTGCATACAGAAAATTATTGCATGTATCCTTGAACCAATCAGAATTTTCTCTAGTCTTGAAATAAAGTGAAATTTTGTAAATTTTGTTACAAGTTAAAGAAAAGATTGTTTTGATCGTTAAATCATAGGCTACATAACAAATAATATTTTTGGGTCTAAAAATTATTCATGCTTTGGACTAAAAATAATATTTTTAGGTTTAAAAATTATTTTACAATGAATTCAAACTCAACCTCAAGATCTAGGATTAAATATCCAAAGAGAGGGCTCCGTTGGGCAAAAATTTAGGCTTGGTTAAAACTTTTTTTTTTTTTCTCTTTTCTTTTTTATTTTATTTTATGCATGGTTAGGCATGTTTTGGTCTAATTAGGTTTTTTCTCGCTCCCCTTCTCTTTCTTTCTTTCTTTTTTTTATTTTTTTATTTTGGGCTTGATTAGGCCTTTACCATCAATTGCCCACCTAGTCTTTGAGAATGCTTGCATTGTAGAGAATTTTTCTTATATCCAAATTAAAAAGTGTGTCCAATAGATAATTATGATGATTTTTCATAAAGGCCATTTATATGATGATTTTTTTTTTATTATGAATGTTATTTTAGAGAGGTCATTGTATAAAGATATAGACACTTTATTTGAAGATATAAAGATTTCATTATAGAAATAGAAATTTTGTTGGAGGCATGGAGATTTTGTTTAGAGATATCATTGAAGACAAAGAAACTTTATATGAAGATTTCGTTTATAGATATGAAGGTAAGTAGTACCATAAGAAAAACATATAAAGATAACTAGAGAGATGATATTGCTTCCTTTTTTATATTTAAAAAAGTTCAAAATATTTTCTCAGGTTAATAGAGGTATAATTCTTGGAAATTATACAATATCAAGCAACACATTATAGGATACAATGGCATCTTTCCTTTTTTTGTTTTAGTTGCATTTCCTTCTTTATAAACTATTAAAAGTAACCATTGATGATCAATCTTTATATTTTTTTAGGGTATAACAATTCTCAATATCATGCCTATTATTGTTATGAAAGAGAAAATGTATTGAGATCCTGTGTGTTTGCATCACTCTTTATAGGAGGGAGATATTGTAAAAATTATTTTCCCTTGATGGAAATCAATATCTTAGTATGTATGATGGTCAAAGGTATGGTCATGATTTCAAGAAATGTTAGTCAATCATAAATGGACTCTTTCAAGTTCCTTTTGGATGCTCTAAGGCTGCTAGAAAACTATTGACGCTTATGAGATTTTGCTCTTTATTTTTGGAACGTCTTTCCTTGATCATACTCGTTTTCTTTATGTAAATATGACTTTTCATTGCTCGTTTAACTTTAAAAAGAGTTCAGTCGAGAAGCGTGTACATAATATTTGCCTTCATTTCCATAGAGAATAGTTGTAGACCTTGTTAATCAAAACTTCAATGGCAACTAGTTCACGAAGACTCTCCATATTAAGCGTTTCTTTGTTAAATATTTTAAGATATGCTACTGTGCTTTCATCTTCTCATTATGTGATGATAAAGAGATTTGTTATGCTCATTTTGACTGGTATACTTGTGTTTAAGTGAGATATGATTTTAGCACATAGATCATAAAAATAAAGATATAATCAGGCTCTAAATTATAGTACCATGCTTGAGCAAACCCATAAAATGTCAATGAAAAGATTTTATACGTAGCACCATTATTTTGTGTTACAAGTTCCGAGTTACTTCATACATTTTGTATGTGTTCTTTTGGGTCTAAATCCATCATGGTTGTCTAAATTTACCTTCTTAAATGTGCAATTCTTGGAGAGATGGACATGCAATACTCAATTTTAAAGTGAAGAATCTCTCATTTAGTAGGGGCAACATTCATTTTTAGAAGCTCCTTTCATAACTAAGTATTGAGGTCTTTTATGAAGAGGAGTGTATAAGTGAGAATCAGAGGAGGGTCAATGGTGATAGCCACTCTTATGATTGGGACTTGCTGATGTTCTTTTTTTAGATAGTCATGCCTAGAATGTCTAGTTTGAGGATGTTTATTTATGGTCATAATAGCTTCTTTGTAGGATTAGAATACAAGTGTTCTCACATCCACTTTTCTATATGTTGCTTTACCCTATTCCTTTAGAAAGTTAGGTTGTCTACATATACTAGGTGGTGCATGAAGTGAAGCTAATTGTTGTGTCACCACTCCTTCTTCTTCTTTATTTTATACCTTTTGGGCCTCTACCATTATTATCCTTTCTCAATTCACCTAAACAAAACTCAACATAACACATTATGACATATTTTAGTGAATAAATTATTTTGAATTAAAGGGGTTGAAATAGCATAAAACTAGTTTTGTTGCTTTACTTTGGACATGGATTTAAGTTGTAAATAACGTTATTGCAAGTTTTTTTTTAATAAACTTTAGTTGCAATCTTATAATATACAAACAAGACTCGGTCCAAACCTAATATGAGTAAAAACAAATCTATTTGCTAAAAATCTTAATCAACATTGTTATCTTAAACGTAACAAAATGAGCAGGTTCTGAGGAACTCTTTTTTAGTATCGTTAATCTCGATCTAATGTGTTAACCTTGAAATCTCTTGACCTGATTATTTGCATAGATCAGTTTCAAATTAATAATGAAGAAGCTGACCTAACATAACCAAATCAATTTGATGAGACCAAAGACAACTTGGATTATCTATTAAATTATAGGTTGACTTAAAAAGAAAATACTATGATATATTTTCTTATTTAGATTTTGAGGCAGAGACAACACAAATTACTCCATAGTTAACTTGGGTTAAAAGAAAAAATCATGACCTGGATAATGAGCACAAGCAAAATGCATTAGCCTAGGCGATTATCTTTCATTTTTTTCTTCCTTGTCCTTTTTCTCTCCTCGGCTAATCCTACACTAGGCTTGGGTCAAATTGAATTCAAGTCTAAATTGAAGAGATATTAGATAATCAGAGATTAAATTGAAAGAATCAGAGACTAAGGTGGGATGTAATTTTGGACTTACCTGAAGGGATCCTATACAATCAAGGACCAAACTTATCAAAGGGGTCAAAAGGTAGTCGGCGCGTGTCGAATACACACTAACATGTGGGAGGATCCGCCACGTTTTGACGACATATGCAGAGTCATTTGGCCTCCAAAATCGATCATCCCTGGTGTCCCCGAAAGCCTCTTCCATTATAGATGGTGTATGTCGATGTTTGTGTCATTTGACGGTGTTTTCAATGAGTTTTCTTTCTCTATCTTTTTTTTTCACTTTCTCCTACCATTGAATTCTGTAGCTTTTTTTTCTCTTTAAGTACTGATTTTTTTCCCTACTTATCAATAACAATCCCTTGATTTTCAATTCCTTGAAAAACTGGAAAAACCTTAACAACACTATGCAAGATCAAGCTTAAGAAAACTGGTAGAATTGTTTTTTCCCTAAGAAATCGACATCAAGCTTGGGGAAATAAATTATAAAAAACAATTGCAAATAAATAAATGCAAAAGAATTAAATCAAAAAACAAACTTTGATATAAAACATTTGGCATTATGCTATTCCAATTAGTTTTTCTTAAAGCCTAGGTTTTAGGCGACGGAAAAAAAATTATGTTTTAATAAATAAAATTGAAAATATCTTGTTATGGAAATAAACTTAATCCTATTCCTTAAAATTATGAGGCGACTAACTTAATTTTTATATAAAATGTTCTTAAGTATAATTAAATACCATCAATTCTACGAACAATAAAAATCAAATATATTTTTAATAATTTTCTTTAAATATAAATTGAACGTGCTAAAAATATTTATGTTGTTGTTGTCAACATATATAACCTATCCTTAATAATCATTATTGTGATAAATATAATATAATTTACAAGTAAAGATTATAAAGTTTAAAATATTTTGATGATAATAATTAAAATATAGATTACTTGGTATATGTTATAAAATAAGTGATCTTAACACGTTTTGTTATCTAGATATATAGAAATATTGTATTAAAATATAGAAAATAATTTAAAAATAATACATTTTACAATACTTTTCATAAATTTAATTTATTTATAAAAAAAATTATCATAGAAAATCTCATTGGTAATAAGATAGTTTTAATCTTTTAAGCATGATTTAGTCTTTGTCTATAATTGCAAATTTATCATGTTCTTACATGATTATAAACTAAATAAATATGCTTATTTATTTAATTATTTTGTGAATTTTGGACAACAAAGAAGACAAATCTATGCTAGGATGGTGGTGATTTTTTTTTTTTAATTCAACTCCAATTTTTTTTAGATAATTAATAAAATCCTCTTATAAAAAATTAATAATTTTTTTTTATCCATCTAACTCCAAAAAAACTTCTCCATACTAAAAAATATCTTATAAGGGGATTTTCAGTAATTATTATTATTATTATTATTATTATTATTATTATTATTATTTGTTCTTTCATTCACAAATAAGAGCATCTTATTTGTGAAATGTTAACCCGGTTCAATGTCTGAACCGGGTCTGAGAAGCCTGGGAGAGAGCCACTAATGAAAAACCTCTTAAGCCTAAAACCCTAGCATCCAAACTTATACTCACTTCACTGAATTCCCCACAATAGCCGCTCCAGCACTGCTGCTCTCCTCAGGTTTGCCTTCCCGTCTCTTTTCTATTCACTAACGTTTTGCCTTCTAATGATGATATGATATACAGATTGTTTGTTTAATCAATCTGAATCAAACATGGGTCTCTTTTCTTTTTATAACGTTGTTTTGTTTCATATCGCCTTAAGCTACCATAACGATTCATGGGTCTCTTTTTTGTTCCCATCGGGATTTATTCTTTGGTTGTCAGATTTTCGTAAAAATTAATGTTGGCATATAAGTTCTTGTGAATTTTATATACTTTCGGATTAGTTTCTAAGATTATATACTGCTTCTTTCACAGGTTTTGTGAATTTCTTGTCATCATGTCTTTGCTTCAAGTGATCACAAAGGCCTCGGATGATTCTGACCATGTTGTCTCCCAATCTGAATACCCAATAATTTTAAACACAGATGATATTTTCCTCAATCTGAAGCCAGCACTTGAGAACCTGGATGCCACATCACTTGCCAATCCTGTTACTGGATGGCAACTCTCACAATCTGATTCCCAACTCATTGATTCTGGAAAGAAATTCTACACTAAGCTAAAGCGGAAGCTCAAGGATCACAGTAATTTTAACAAGGATGGCTTCTTTGAAATTCTTATTCCATTTCTTGAGAAAATTGGGCACAAGGCTGGTATTGCAGTGGGGATTGATTCCTCTGATGCTGCTTATACTCGTGTGTTGATTGAGAAGGTTGGTTTTTCAATGGGTAGAGATGTGGCTGGTTTGGTTATGAAAGCGTGTATTAGTTTGGAGATCTGGGATTTGGTGGAGACTTTGATTGTTAATCGGATTGTGGATCACTCTTCATATTCGGATTTGGTCATGAGTCTTGTGATGAAAAAAAGGTCTGACTTGCTCTCCCTGACCATTCAATATGCTTCGGATTTCGGATTGTCTGAGTTGCTTTCCATTTTGAAATATTTTCTTTGTCCATCAAAGGATGCTTACAGTTGCATGGTGAATGTGAGGAAGGAATGGGAGAGCCAGGCACTGTTAGCTATTGAGATGGCAAGCGATAAGAATCTATCGGAAAAGAAATCACAAATAGCCAAAGATGCTTCAATATTGCTTATGCTTGCACATGATGGGTTCTTAACATCTGAGCTTTGTTTGCATTATTTACTGGCATCGCCAATTGTTGATGAAGCGATATTGACATCTGCAATTAGTAAACTGAATGGTAAAGAGATGATGAGTTTGATTAGGTATTTGGGGAAATGGCTCAGGAAGTATGAGATGTTTCCTCAGGCAGGTCCCTGTCCAAAGGCTTCATCTGCATTGGGTCTAAAGGCCTGTGATTGGGTTCCTAAACTTGAAGATATTGTCAGATGTCTTGGTTTAGTGCTGGATGAAAACTTCTCCTCACTGGTGTTGCATCCTGGCTTCCATGAAGAACTGAATTCTATTGGGGGATTTGCTGCTTCTCTAGCCTCAGAAGCTAAACTCAGTTGCACTGTAGCAAATGTCATTGAGAATTTGAGAACCCAAAGTAAAGGTGAGCAGATTTAGGAACTTGGTAAAGCGATTACCGTTCTACAATCGATGTAATTTCGCCTTCATTTTGGATTTAAGCGGGGTTAATACTAACGTCTCTTGTATTTTTATGATTTTGGGACCAAAATTTTGTCTTCGGTGTTTATCATCTTCTGGTAGACAGAGCAGCTAGTGATTGCCTTGAACAGCTTAAATCAAATTTTTTGTGTTAACCTGTTTGCGAGTTTCTGTGTGGTCAATTCGTGGCTCACCCATTTCAGATGGGTGACAAAATGTGGGCATGTATTAGCTCATAAGATGAATGTAAAATTTTAGTTTGCCCACGTTTCATTGGTTTCCCGAGGCTTTTAAGTATCAGCTTTCGTTGAAAAGTTTTGAGTGCCAGTTCCCAGGCTTGGATCTAATCTTCCGCTTGTTAAACCCTTTGTCTCAGGACCTGTATTATAGGTATATTACTATACTTATTCATGAATCAGTTTATTTTATATCTATGCTTCTACTCTACTCATTATTCATCGAAAAATAGATTTAGATTTCTATATGAATTTCAGATATCCACTAATGTTCCTTGGTCAGATGGGGCTCTACCATTGGAAACCAAGCAGCATCTCTATGGCAAATCCATTGGCTATCAGCCTCGTATTCATTTTTCTTGGTGAAAATAGGTGTCCCATCGGAAGAAAAGTTCAGGTGTAAATTAGTACTTGTTGATATTTGAGATTTTGAGGACTGCAGCGCATACCCCATGCGTTTGTTTGAGACGCAAGTTGACAATAGCATCAAGTCAGTCAAAGTACCGGACAAAAATTACAATTGATGCGAACAAAGTAAAAGACATTAGTGCTGGAAACACATCACTGAAATTGTTGAGAAAACCACGATTGAAAAATGGGATGCAATGCGCTTTTTTTTCAAATTTGACATAATTCGGGAAAGTGAAAATAAGACTTGTGCGAGACTGTTTCACTAAGCTGCAATTTCATCAATCTAATAGGCATTCAATTGTAACAAAACCCAATAGAGAAATGGGTACGAGTGAGGGCACCATGAATCTCAGTCAGAGGGGCGCATGAGATGATTTTAAAAAAAATCGAAGGCCAGCTTTCAGTGAGCTAACAACATGAGACAGCTATTCTTGCGTTTAGAGGGATACAAAAATTCTACGAGACAACATCCCTCATTAAATGAAAGCTTTGGGTAAGAAAATAATAGAAGCCCTGCCTATCACCTAAATAGATTCTTTTGAAGAGTGTGAATGAAAGCCAGGAATCCTGGCATGAGTTTGCGGTGTGACAAAATACACCAAGAAATATGCTTTCTCAACTTCTTTTCTCATCCCTCTCATCAAAAACCTTCTGTAAGTGCAAAAACACGGCCAGCTAAAGGCTGTGGTAGTCTTTGTACAGCTTCTTGGATTTCCTAGTAACCACAAGTGAAAATCAGCAATTTACTTGGGAAAATTGAAAACACTCGACAACATCGCATGTAAAACAACAAATGAGAAACGAATAATGTCAGATTCACAATCTAATCCATTGGTCCGTTCCAAAGAAATCATCATTAGAATATAGATAGCAGAACTAGAAGAAAGAAAAAGTGAACGATTCCTACAAGTCAAAAGGTGCTATCTAACTATAGGTCAATATCCAAGCACAAAGCTGATAATTTCATCAGCTTGAGATTGAAATTCTAACATTTAATCAACTTCACAAAGCAATACAAGAAGTTGTTTAAGGGTGAAAGTTCCTCATTTCTTGGAGCCCCTTTTCTTTACTTTAATGGTTATTCCTAGAGTTTGGATAAAGGCATCAAGCTATATCCCATAATAAGCACAAGGAACCATCAGAAATATACCTTCACTGTGTAACGAGCTGAAAAATGAATTAGAAGGATTGCTTTGTTCTGAAATTTGTCTGCATAGTTAACTATCTGAAAGATGTATATCAGAAACATAATGTTACTAGCTTAAAAAGATATGCATTGCAGGCAATAAAGAAGAGAGATAACTTTACCTCAAATAGATGAGTGTGCCCATAATCTCTTGCATGCTCAACTGTTACTGTGCCATCAACAAAGGTGCTCTGCACGAGACAGGAGACAATGAGATGATAAACATCCATATGTCTTATGTAAATGCAAACTAAAACAAGAAAAATTTCATCAAAATTATTCCCAATCACCATGATGTTAGCCAAGTTAGAGATGGCAGTTTCATAAACAAAAGGTTAGACTATTTCAGTAATAATCAACAAAACTATGGCTTAACAAGCACCGTGTGGAGTAAACATGCGAGTTTAATAAAATTAACTTTGATGCGTCTTTTGTTCCTTAATTGTTTTCATTTACTTCTTTCAAACAAAATATGTTATGGCCACTTTATGCATAAAAGTTTCTCTGAAATTCTTTGCAAATAAACATGAAGTTTGCCATTAAGAGTTGGCAGTTAGAAAACAAAACACAATTCTTTAAAATATCTCATTAATAATCAACCAAGCCTTAACAAGTACTATGCAGATATGAATTTCAAAAAATTATATTTGATGAGTCTTTTGATCCTTAATTGTTTTCATTTACTTATCTCAAACAATATGATATGGCTGCTTTGAGCATACCATAAGTAATAGAGCTACAAGTTCCCCAGTTATAGGCATTTAAATCACCTAATTTATGTGTACGTATCTCATCCCATTCATAAATTTTACAACATCCCATTGTTTTGTGGTATTTATAGAGCTATAGAGTTGATAGGCAATACACACCTCAATAAACAAAGACATATATACCCCAAGGATAAATACTAATCCAACTATCATGGCCCATATGGAAGCTTAAGCCAACAAAACATCCCACAGAGGCATTTCAATAATTACTAGCCTTATTGAAGTTCATGCAAATGAGAAAAGAAAATGATCAAGTCTCCCAACATTTAAGCCATTCATTCTTGTTTGGTCTAATGATTCGGAGATGCACAAACCAAACACACATGGTTGAGAAAACTAGCAGCTTATAATCACCAACTACAATCTTAAAGGCACAGCATGAACTCCACACATACAATAGATAGCAGAAAAGTCCAACTCGAAAAGAAAGTGATCAAGGTAATAATATTCAGCTACCAGCTGTAAGCTAAGCAGACTTTTACAATGCATGTGATTTTACTCGTTTATGATTACTATACTTAAAAGCATAAGTTCACTTCATAAACATAGGAATTGAAGATGAGAAAGATATCAAGTAACAAAATCAAGAAATAATAAAAGGGATGTACCTCCATAACAAGAACCTTGGCCCTCAAAACATCAATATTAGTTTCATCGATAATGAAGTCTGACATGGTGTCACCAGTAAAAGCGATCTCAGGAGAAGTTACAGTGTTTGTAATCTGCCCATGAGCAAATTTTTCAGGTGATGAATAACATATAGAAGAGCAACTAATCTATAATAGCAGTAAATGCAAAAATCACAATCATGAAAACCTAAATCTCAGTGATTTACTTTCTATCCTCCCCTCTTAACATGAAGAGAAAAGGGGTTGTTATAATAAAAAAACATGCATCATGACTTGGATTAAAAATTTGCGAGAGAAATGCCTTAAAGTTAAACTTAAAACATCTGTTGGGGAGTTTGGAGGGGGGAAATCAACTAAGGCTTTATGAATTTGGTTGAAAAGAAAAATGTTTCTTCCCGTCCAGTAACTGTAAATACGAACCTCAACACCTGATGACTTCAAGCTTTTAATCTCATTCCCAGAAAGGCCAAGGTACTCCTGCTTAAGTTTCTGTTTCACAGAGTAAACCACATAACCCTGCAATACCTCAAGTAGAGTACCAATCAAATAACTCAGCATGGCTAAAATTAGATGCTCAACCAAAAGAATATTTCTTAAAAATTAAGAGAAATATAAGAGCAACCTGACTTTGAATTGCGTGGTACGTCTTGAATGCTCTTACTTTAAGGTCCTTTCTCACATAATACTCTTGTCCTAGAATTACAAGCTATGTTATCAACACGAGTCAAAATTACTAACAAATGTATGTAACCAGGGGAAACTAAAACATACAGCTAAGGACACAAGACATTACCGACATCGAGAGCGATAAGGTGATGTTTGAGCTCTGATCCATCAAGTCTCCTATGCACCTCAAAGAGTTGTTCGACAGTTTCTTTGATGCAAGTGGGCACAACAACTGTTGGAGGCTTCATTCGGTATAAGCCACGGGTGGCAACATACATAGGCAGTCCTCCCTAACAAAAAAACTTGGATTCAATTCCCTTGCAAAGGCATTACATATAACAAAAAAATTGAAATCAGAACCAAGAACATTTCAGAAGGATAAAAAAAGGAGCTATATTGAGAGAACCTTTCTTGAAAAAGAAAAATTGAAGGAAAAGAAAGAACTGACAATATGATCCATGTGAGCATGAGAGATGAAAAGGAAGTCCTGTGAGATAGCGCGTTGTGGGCATCGACCAATATCGAAAGCCATATTGAGAGAAGAGAAAATAATGCAAGTTTCATGCCCTCCTATTGACAATCCCTCCACTGGGTACCCTTCAATTATTCTTTTCGTCTCTACTTCCTTTCTCTTTTCCCGAACTGAATCATCACTCTCGTTCTCTTCTCTTTCTTTTCTTCTTTCCATCTCCTCTTATGGACAAATCCCCCACGGAGCACGAGCTAGAAGGGGAGAACAAGGGGTTTAAATTATTGGGCAAATCTTAGATTAGTACCCCAAGTACATGTAAATTCTTAATTAGGTCCCTTAACTACTGAATTTTCAATTACAGATATGTAAAATAACACTAAAATACAAGGACGGTTGTTAAGAGAGATGAACTTTAGGTGCCATTTGATAGTGTTGTTGCGTGTGAGGTTAAAGTGAGCCACATGAATATGTATTTGGTTATGTTAAAACTGGGTTTTATTTTGATGGGACTCATCAAGAATTGAGATTGTACTTATGGTTGAACAAAAACAAGAAAATTAAGCTTTGCAACTACAACTCACCTTATTTTTCAAGATCCATCGACAAAACACATATCCCCTGAAGAGAGAAAAAAAGCTGTTGGAATATCAAACTTCCCAAAACCTCAATGTTTCATCTAAAAAATTAGAGCAAAAATACCTTGCAATTGTTTCTTGACCGATTATATCATCGTCTCTCTCACAAACAATTCAAGATCTTTGTCTCCTCCGACTATCTTCTCTCCTCTACTGTCAAAAATAATTTCCCTTCTTTTTTTCTACCCGATACGCCTTTTCATTTTTTTGGTCTTGTTGATCTGTTTAAAAAGGTATTTTTTTTTGTGCTTTCATCGTGAACAGTTTTGTATGTCTTCTGTGCTTGTCTTCTTCACAAACGACACCAAAATTAATACATGATATGGAATCTCCTTGTTTTGTAGTTGCAGGAAAAAAAAAGAAATAAAGTCCATTTTTTTTAATTGTTTCTCACAATTTTGTATTTATTGTTGATGAATCTATTTGTAGATCTGAGTTGGTTTTGGAGGCATAAGAACAAGTTGATCCTGAAAAATTGTTTGGGAACAAAAAGAGAAGGTGTTGTAAAATTGAGTATGTGTTTCTTTTTCTACAAATATTTAACTAATTACTTGTTTTTAATAATACATGAATTAAAGTTTGGGTGTTGTGTATTGTTGTTGTTTACAATATTGTGAATATATGGTGTTGTGATGTAGGTTAATTAACTACAACCATTTCTTGCTTACATGCCGATATGAAAAAAAAAAATTAGGTGTTGTTAATTAGGTTAATTAACCATCTGTATTTTTGGGTCATCTGCATTTCTGGGTCATTTGCATTTCTGTCTTGACAATACTGTAAACTTTATTGATTGTTCTTATTTACAATCTATTAATTCTGATTTTGTTGTTGTCATTTTAGGCCAAAACTATGCTGCTTCATTTTAATTCTTTTAGAACTTGATGCTACAAAATGCTATGATTAGCGGTTTCTTTCAAGATTTAAGAATTGGGCTACGAGGGTTTATAAGAAAGAATTAACAATTTCTTGGTCTGACATAAAGAGTAATTGTAGTCAAGCTATTCGATGTATGGTCTGTAAAGGGTTTTGGTTGAAGAAATTGTGATGTTTGTTTATTTTTTTCATTACCTTGGTGAAGGACCACTACAATTATCTCATGTTATATTAGATCAAAAGGGCACTAGTCTTGTCAATCAACGCATAACTAATATCAAATACAAATACACAATATGTCCTATCTCTTATTTTTGTACCAATTTTTCATGAAGATTTGTAGAAGTGATGTGTAATGTTTTTGCTAAAGTAACTTGTTTTATGGAAGGGCTAGAATTTTGATAGAATGGTAATTAATTTTAGCTGATGTCATTATATATTGCATTACATGTTTGATCTAACTACCATATATATATATATATTTGATGGTCTCAGTTCATTTTTGAAACTGGAAGTCTTTTTCTTCTCATTTCAATGTTGATTACTCCGTTGATTGTTTGAATACTTGTATGTTAACTATACTTTCATCCAAGATTAGTCAAATTTTAAGCATGTTAATTCATTATATTTGTTTTCAAATATGTTATCCAACTAGGAATGAAAGGTCCTAAAACTATGGATAAAACTGCTTGGGCTAAAGAAATGTTGCATGCTTTTTGTGACCTTTGCATCAAGGCTATTGATATGGGAATACGACCAAATACTCATTTCGACAAAGCTAGTTGAAAATATTTATTGACAGTTTTCAAAAAACAAATTGGTCATGCATTCACCAAGGCACAACTGAAAAACAAATGGGATGGTTGCAAAAAGGATTAGAGGATATGGACAAAGCTCATTTCTAAAACTGGTGTAGGCTGGAGTAATGAATTAGAAACAATTTCTACTAATGATGAGTGGTGCAAAGCAAAACTTTAGGTTATTTGTCATGATCCTTAATCTTTAATTTGTTTAAATCTCAGTTTAGTAATTACTAAATTATTTGAAGTTGCATGAAATAATTTCATTTGTTTTGTGTAGGAAATAAAAGGAGCAAAAAAGTTTAGGCAAGCTGGTATCGAATCGTCTTTACGTATGAAGTTTGACAGAATGTTTTCAAACATTTTTGCTACTAGAGAGTATGCATGGGCACCATCGTCTGGAGTCTTGTGTGATGATAATGTTGGTGTTGATGGCAATCAAAATGCCAATATGAAACATCTTGATTTGAAATAAGAAAGCGATGGTTCAAAAAAGGATGGGATTCCAAATTTCACTGATGATGTTTGTAACATGGTTAGAGGGGTTAATATGTCCAGCAATAGCAATAAACGCAGCGGTGGCTAGAGAAAAGAAAGAGAAGGCTCTAAGGTTCAAGCTGAGAAAAAAAAAAGGAATTATGGAATTGGGTTACAAGTATTGTCATGTTGGGATCAATTGGTTAACAACATGTCAAACAATAATGATTCAACATCTATTTGCAAAGATAGGAAAGGGTATAGTATTCTTGAGGTTATGAGCGAGCTTCACTCAATTGAAGGAGTTAATATCGGAGGTGATTTTCATGGGTTTGCTACTGAGTTTCTAGGTTTGAGAAGGAATATAGAATGCATACACGACGTAAAACACCTTAGCCGGTGAGGTATATATTGATCCCAAATGCATGATTTCATTTATTCTTTGGTAATATTATTTAGAATGTTATTTAACATGTTTTGAAATTTCGTGTCATTTATATAAATTTGCATATTAATATTGTGGCAGTTTTCTCAAAATGATATGGAATAATGATTCCTTTATGTTGGTTCAAGAGTGTAAATAAATTTAACAATTGAATCTATCAATTATTGGCAGCTATAATCAATTAGGTTATAGAACATTAATATTTATTATGTTCAAGTTATGAAAGGTAGATTAATTTATTTAAAAACTTTGGTGTTATTTAATCATTGTTGAGTATGATGAATTACGATCTTGTTAAGTAATTCTATGAAAATACTATTCACTTTTCCGTGAGATTGGTTGACGATGTGGACAATGCTTTTAGTTTTATTTGACATAACAAATTTGGCTTATGAATTCCACTTGTTGATGATATGGACAAGGAGTGTAGTTTTATATGACGAAACAAATTTGGCTTATGAATTATTCTACGCAGGAAATCCAATTATAAGAAAGTTGGATATGTGCACAATGTTATATAAATATTATATCCTTCTAATAACAAAATTGATTTAAAGCAAAATGTAAACTATATATGAATGTAATTAATTGTAAGGAAAAGGAAAAAACATACAAAAAGTTAAACATGTTTTAAAAAAAATCAATCATACATCATAGGATGCACAAATCAAAAGCTAGGATATGAAATCTAACAAGTAATCAATTGTGGCAAATTGAAAGCATAGGAAAACTTTTCATATGCTGACAAAATACATTGCATTACATATTGTACGCAACTTGTACAAGAAACAAATAGAAATGACATGACATGATAAATGAATTAAAATGTTTACAAATGGTATAGACAAATAAAGTTCTGAATGAATGGATTATTGAAGAACAAAATATGTACAAAAGATAACAACAAATGCAAAGAATTATTGTTGTATTGAAATTTTCCATACAATAGCAATAATATCAAAGTCATGCTAGGCATAATGTCGATATACACTTGCAATTTCATCAATTACATATGTCTTTATATTCTATATAAGGCAATGCTTCTTTTCTCCAAGTTAATAAATTATTGTTGTCAAAGAACATTTTTTCTACAAGAATTATTTACACCTCATAGTATAATAAAAACATAGAGGTAAATAATCAATTTTTTTGTATGTTATTATTCATTTATTTTTTCCATGTATGTTTAGTTTTTGTTATTGTATTTGATTTGAAAAACTAGTGTTTAACATTATTTATTTATTTAGCATTATAAATATGGAAGATGTATGTTTTAATGCAGTATTCAATGAAGATCTTGATGATGATTATGAAAACATAATGGATCGTGTTGTTGATCACATTAATTATCATGGTGGTGATGACAACAATGGCTTATGAGGAGATGGTTATGATGGGGAAAATAATGATGACAACAACGATAGTGATGAGGATGATGAATCATTTTGGAGGAGAGAATTTGATAGGAAAAAGTTAGTTGTGTGTATAGCTAGGGTAATAAACATGTATTATATTAATTATATCCATAAAGAATCGTGTATGGTTTCATACCACACATGCATGTGTTGGTTGACCGAAGTTTTAAGAGGACATTGGAAACAATGCGTCAACATGTTTAGAATGGACACATGAACTTTGTTAAGCTTGTGCAGTGATTTAGAAACAAAGTATGAGTTAAAAACCTTCGAGAAGAATGAGTGTTATTGAAAAAGTGGCTATATTTCTATATACAATAGCACTAGAAGAAATAGGGAGATTGAAGAGCAATTTCAACATTAAGGTGAAACCATTAATAGATGCTTTAAAGAAGTCCTAACAACAGTATGTTTGTTTGTGGTGGATGTCATAAAACCAGAGGACCTCAATTTTACAAACACTCAACGAGAAATTGCAATGAATCCAAGATATATGCCTCATTTCAAGGTAAGACAAATGTTTGTTAAATGTGAAACTAAATTGTTTTCTGCATACTAGTCAGTAATGACGTTATAATTGTTATTGGTTTTCATGTAGAATTGTATTGGTGCAATTGATGGCACACATGTGCGAGCTTGCATATCAACTGAAAATCAAATTCCATTTATTGAAAGAAAGGTGTACCGACTCAAAACAAAATGATTGCTTATAGTTTTGACATGCAATTTATATTTGTGTGGGTAGGATGGAAGGCAGTACCCATGATACATGTATTTTTCTTGAGGTTATTGACAATAAAATATAAATTTTTCTAAACCACCATAAGGTAGTTATATGATAGAAATTGTTATGTAATTATAAGTATAATAATTTGCTTTTTATTTACTAATATTATGATAAATTTAAAATGTTGTTTGTAATTAAAGGTAAATACTATTTGGTTGATGCTGGATATTTCAATAAGTATGAGTATTTAGGTCCATATAAAGGTGAAAGATATCACTTACAAGATTTTAGGCGTCGTGGACAACCAAGAAATCGGCAAGAAGTTTTTAATGGTGCACACTCATCGCTACGTAATGTGATAAAACGTTCTTTTGGAGTATGGAATAGAGGTGGATGATTTTACAAAACATGCCTACCTATCCATACAAAATGCAAGTTGAAATTGTAGTGGCATTAATGACACTATATAATTACATTAGAAATAAATCGCTTGATGACGTAACATTTATAGAATTTGATCGCAATCCAATTTTGTTCCTGATTATATTTTACTTGATGTTGTTGCACAATCAGGAAGCCATGAAAGTTGTAGGCCTTGTTGGATGAGTTTTGTACGTGATGGAATTGCAGATAGTTTAATGGAACAATAAAAAATATTTTACATAAAGTATTGTTTATTTCATGTAGTAGTAGTAGTAGTTAAATCTACAATATTTTAATTAAAAACCATAAATATTAATATACGTATTTTTAGTCATTTTATAACCTTAATTTGAAAAATATTTTTAACCAAACACATTAAATTACTTTTTGTTTAACCTCAATTTCAACTACAGTTTTAACCAAACATATATTTTATCAACTTAACCTTAACTAAAAGTGTTTCTTATAAAATAATTTTTTTTCAAATTACAATCATAAAAGCTATTACAATACCAAACACACTTTTAATAGGGTCTCCAATTATCTTAGAAAGAATTTGTCGTAATTGAAAATTCAGTTATTTATTTATTTATTTATTGTATCATTTCTACTCTCATTGTATTTTTTTTTTATGATCTTGGCAAATAATTCAAGTGTTATGTTTTTAGCTACCAAGCCTTAAGTTTTATGATTTGATGTACTCGCTTGGAAATTTTTTATGATAGTCAACTCGAGAATTATAGATGCATTTTTCTCTTAAATATTATTATTTTGATATGAATATATAATCAAAATAATTATAATTTAGTATATATCAAGTAATATGATTCATAATGCTTTTAAAAATACTTTTAATTGAATATTTATTAAATATTATTTTTTTTATTTTAACATCAACAAGTTAAAATCATAAAAAAACTTAAAAAATAAATTTAATTATTCTTTAAAAGAAAAATAATTTAAAAAATAAATTAAACCACATCAGCACACTCTTAGTTTACACACACTCATTCCTAAATAGTCCTAAATAGAAGTATTTTTATACCTAACACTTGAAGAAATTGAGACTTTTAGGTAATATTTAGAAATGCGACTTAAATAGTGTTTGACAAAAAATAGTTTTTTTGCATAAAATTAATTTTTTAAAGTTTTTGAATTATTTTAATATATTGATATTAAAAAT
The DNA here is from genome assembly GCA_015852605.2 of Populus deltoides. NCBI lineage: Eukaryota > Viridiplantae > Streptophyta > Magnoliopsida > Malpighiales > Salicaceae > Populus > Populus deltoides. The sequence continues at coordinate 7,212,071 of CM027584.2, read as the reverse complement.
AAATTTTTAAAAAATAAATTTTTTTATATTAATATATTTTTAAATAAAAAATATTTTAAAAAATAACCCCATACCAAATAATACCTTAAATTACTTAGCTTGTGCATAGGTGCTTAAATTCGAATTATTTTACCACAATGGTATGTATAAGGAAAGGTTGATAGATGTGGCACCTAATTGATAAAGCCGGTAGTTGAGGGATCTATTCTAGCAATTATATATAATAGGGGGACTAATCGTAAGTTTGCCAAACAAATTTAAGTAGCCTCCTCTCTCTACTGAATCAAATCAGTCAATAATGGATCATCAATGGCGACCAATACCACCTCCTCACCCAACCAGTATCTGCCCTATTTGCTCCTTTTCTCACTTCCCATTCTGTCCTCCTCCCCCCCCTCCCCCTCCTCCTCCTCCTCAATACAATCAAAGCCCTAGATTCCCACCTCCACCACCGCAGCCCGAACACCCGTATCATTCTGGCCCACCCAACCCATACATGGTCGTCAACCCTAACCAGGGGTGGCAGTGGCACAGAGAAGAAGGATATGGACATCCCAATCCCATGTATGATTATTATAGGAATAGCGCTGCGAGTTGTATTAATGGTGAAGCTGATCGGAGCTATAAGAGGCCAAGGGTTGATGGTAGCATTGGATCTGGTATGTTTGGATACGAGAATAATCAAAGTCCAGCTAATTTTTTTTCGGATGACGAGCGTAGATTGAAGCTGATTCGCGAGCACGGCAACACAACTAGTCTGTATAGTCCTTTTCCGCCCACACATGATGATATGAATAATAATAACTGGAAAAATCAGCCAATGCCTAATTCCGCCGAAATGAGGCGGCAGCAGCTGCCAATTGAAAGTGTTTACCATGAAAATAATAGGGTGTTTGGAGGACATCCGCCGCCGCCTCCGCCTCCGCCTCCGCCTCCGCCTCCGCCAACTTCACCGCCACCGCCTCTTCCTATGGAACCACCACTCCTCCCTTCACCCCCCAAGTCATCATCTGCTTTGTTTCCTGTTCCTATTAATTCCGCAGCTACCAATCCTTATCTGCATAACAACTCATCTGGGTTTGTTTCTGAGGTACTGTTGCTTTGTTTTGCTGTTTGTTTTCACTTCGGTCAATTAGAATCTTTTGTTATAACCTTTTTGGTTGGATGTTTGAAGGAATGGAAACAATCCTCTGGAAAAACATTTTTGCATAAGAAATTGTCTCCAGAGAGGCCAATAGTAGTTGATGCTTCTCACTTGTTTAAGATGCCTCATCGTGCAACTCGCCCCAATCATATTGTGATAATTCTTAGAGGGCTTCCAGGTGAGATACTGTTTTCTTTGCTAGAGTTAAGTAAATACCAGATAGAATACACTTCAATTCCTATATTTTATATTTTATATTCACCATGAATCTGTTTTGTTTCCCCCACTTCACTTGAGTTCAAGTCAATCATCATCTGCTGCTATGTTTGGAAAATTGATTTTCATACTTCTGAGTGCTAGGTTTGAAGAAGCTGGCTTGTTATCTGAACAAACTAAAGATTGCTGTTTCATTTTCTTTCTTTCTTTTTCTTGTGTAGTTTAAACATATAAAAATCAATTAAATGTTGTTCGAAGGAACTTGATGCCCTGAGAGGTAGGCAAGTATTGTACTAATTTTCTTAGTTTAAAATTCACATTTGTTGGGTTAACATCTAGCAAAAATATTCTTAGATGTTAATTTTAACTAACTTTTCAGTGGACATGTGTTATGCCCTCGAAAGGCTTGGTGGGTTTTTTAAAATTTCAATTGTCTGCTAGCTGTAATTCTCTTAAGACAAAAATCTCAAACAAATAATGGCAAATCTTAGATGGGTGAGGATGACATGTATAGATGCAGTGCAATGACCTTGGGTGTCAGCTTCTCTTTTGTCATTCTAAATTTGTTTATCACTTTTTCTACGAAAACTTATTTGCAAGGTAATGGATAAGTTTATGCAAGCATCTGCATTTGCAGCTATTCAAATGATAAAGATGTTATATGCTGTGTGCATAAACTGTAATTAGAGAATTGAAGATGCCTGTTGCAGCTTCTAGTTTACATACTTACTTCACTTCATATACTTAAAGGCAGTGGTAAAAGTTACTTAGCAAAGACGATGCGTGACCTTGAGGTTGAAAATGGTGGTAATGTGCCACGAATTCATTCCATGGATGACTATTTCATGACTGAAGTTGAAAAGGTGCGTCGGTTTTGTTTGGTCTACATGAATGACTATAAAATCTCCTAATTTCATTTAAGTTTGTGTATTTTCAATATGCTGACAAGTATTATCTTCCATGCCAACAGGTTGAAGACGGTGATGCTTCAAAATCTTCAAGCTCTACAAGAGGCAAGAAACCAATTGTAAAGAAGGTGGTCATGGAGTATTGTTATGAACCTGAAATGGAAGAGGTAATGCTAAAAAATGCTTCTAGATCTAAGAAATTTGGTTTAAAAAAAAACCAGAATATGCCTTTTCAGTCTCCTTGCTTTGCATTTATATATTCATGAGAACACAAATTTTATGGTAGAGGTTATGTAAAAAATAATATTTCTGTCATTGATAGCATCACAACATGCGTAGAAATGTGCTAGTTGGTTTGTCTTGTGCAAAAAATGAACTACAGAACAACTACAATTATAAGTTACTTGCTCGCTCTATCTTCTAAGAATTCCAACCTGCTGAAATTATGTTCTGATAACTTTATCCAAACGCTTACTTTTTTCTGTCTGTTACTTATTTTATTGTTTTCTCAAATCTCATGTTGTCTATCCTTACAATAGGCTTATCGAGAAAGCTTGTTGAAAGCATTCAAGAAGACCCTTGAGGAGGGAACTTTCACCCTTGTCATTGGTATGTTTTTTGTTTTGGAAACCATTTAATTGATGACAAACGCCTTTTATTATCCCTGCAAAATTTCTTCATTTTTAATCATCTTCTGAAATACCTTTTTAAAGTTATTGGAACTCTTTAAATGTTCATTTATTTCAAGATGGTAAGTTGCAATTTATATTGACAATATGTACCAATTTGGCAGCATGGTTTCATTTCGCTTGATGCTAAGAAAGTACTTTATCTGGTTTAATGTCTCATTCCATGTTTCTATGATAGTTGTTGCACAAACTCAATGTTCTTCGTGTCTAATGGGCTTGACTTATTGAGTAGATTAGGAAGTGAAGATCTCTTGTTCATTTTTTTTTAAATTTTTTTTATGTCTTCAAATAAATTTTCAAACCATAGGCTTGAAACAAAAGACAAAGTGATTCAGGGTTCTTGCAGATATCTTTGGTTTTTAAGGCACCCAACAAATTAAATCATCTAGCCTCATTATAGATTTAGTGGTGATGCAGTGCTCCATGCACTGCTTTCATTGTAACTAACTACAGATGCAGTTTTGTGCGGCAATTGACCCTTTTGTGCTGGTATGTGTGCTTCGTCTTAGTGGATGACCGCAATCTGCGGGTAGCTGATTTTGCTCAATTTTGGGCAATTGCAAAGGTATACCCTCACTTCTCTCTTGTGACAAGCTCTGCGAGTAAATATGTTCTGATTTCCCGATGTCCTTGGAATATGTTGAAGAATGAGGTCTTCTGGTCCTCATTCTTAAATGCGGATCTTTGTGTTGTTGGATAGAACTAATGTCTGTATGCTGTGCTTTCACTTTTCTTTTTAATTTTGCCTGGGCTTCCCATTGCTGGACTTTCCTCCCGTGGTCAGTGTTCACTTTTCAGTACAGTTTATTTTTCTTTCTTCATGATCCTTTGTAGTTCGATTGGATGATAGCTGAGTCTGCTGTGTTTTTCATTTTTTCTCTTGTAAATTATGATAATGAAACTATAACCAACTTGTAGCTTTTGCAAAAAAAGTTTATTTGAGCTGAAATACAAGAATGAATTTCAGTTCATTAGTAGATCAATTAATCATATTTCTGCTTATTGTTCAGAAATCCCTTTGATTAATATATTATTGATATACTAAAATTAATATAACTGATCAGAAATCCATTCAATTGACATAATTGATAAATTGATTAGAAATCCCTTGGGGGAGAAATATGAGAATGACATTTCATTTCATTAGTCAATCAATTAATCAAACAGATTTCTGCTCGAGTTTTTGAAGTGTAGCCCTTCTGTTTATAGGTTGAGTCAATCCTTGAAAAGAGGTTGGGAATTTATTTGGTGTATTACATGCTCAAGTCTGTAGTCATCCTTTGGGGTCATATGATGATCATAATTTTAAAAGACTTCCACTTCTTATTTTTCAGAGGCAAGCCTTCTTTGTTAGCTATGTAAATGTTGGTGATTGAAGGAATGTTGGCATGCCTTGTAATATATCTATGATGTATTAGCTAATACCTTGGCAACTATGTGTAGTTTATAGTTGTCTGGGCTGCAGTAATTGTAAATTCTTCTCTGTTGCGCTACTAACTCCATACGAAGTTTTTGTTGTTCTTCCCCCATGTAATCACCAGAATATTGGTTTTTGTGCTTCTGGATGACGTCTACTTGTTAAAAGCATCAGCGAACAGTTTTACGTAAAATGTTAGTGAAAACATGGTTTACATATCTTGTTTTGGGGCTGCTTTGTATACGTGCCTTGTTGTTATTTATGTGGATGATTTTTAGAATTTCCAGGTCCATATGATGTAGTTTTTGAAAAAGTTGCATTTTTACCTTGTTTGGTGAATTGGACTTGATTGTTGCTACCTTGCTGATGCCACTTATCAACTCATAGAAGTTTGATTCTCATTGTATAGCTAAAGTGATCGGTCTAGAGTGCCCAATTTTAATCTGATTGCTTGCATTTCCTTAATATTACATTCCTAGGAAACCTAGTGATGAGAGCATTGCTCAGTGATAGTCAATAAAAAGAATCTATTGGGAAATTCAGGATTTAGATTTTTTGGCTCATCAATTTGTTTTATTCAAATTTGAGGTTGCTTGGAAGATCTTTTCCCTGAAGTCTAATTTATTTACAAACTTTGTGAGTTTCTAATAACTGGTCGCATCCTTTAATCATAATTTCAATTCAGTAAAATTCAACCACCTGATTCAATTCCTATTTGCCCCATGGCACCCTTAAGTTTTTTGAGATCACAGGCCTAAGGAATGGGAGATGGATCTAAAAGGTGTCATATATTATTCAATGTGTTCATCTGAAAGTGCTACCCTCTCTGAGTATTTGAAGCAACTTTTGTTTGAATGGTGGTGGTGTAGAATCAGAGAGTTGTTGATTAGTTTTATATTTTCTTATTAGTTGCATCACTTACTACATCTTTTTCTTTTATAAATTTTTATCTCAGAGATCAGGCTACGAAGTTTACATATCAGAGACTACATATAAAGACCCTGTAGTGAGTTTCAATCCACATTCTAGTTTATTTTGGGTTGATTACGTTATATCTTCTTCCCACTGCACCACACTTGCATAATATGCAATTAGCCATTCAAATTTGTTGTTCTTACACTTTTTGCAATTAATCTGATAGTAACCGAGGCCTCAACATTTAAACATAAGTCTAGTTTCGAAGCCTAAATTGGAAAGAAAATTCATTTTGCTAGATAGTTACATCACTTTGATAATCCTGTGGAATTGCAGGGTTGTGCTGCTAGGAATGTACATGGTTTTACCATAGATGAAATACAAACAATGGCCCGGCGGTGGGAAGAAGCTCCATTGATTTACACTCAATTGGAAATCAAGGTTTGTTATGTCTAGTATCTTAGTTTTACTCTGGATTAAATGATAGGAAGTTCGAAATGGTTCAAAATTGTGGAATACAAAGCTGAATATGCTATCCAAAAGTGCATTAACTTTTCAAGCTTGACAAAATTGGGAACCCACAAGTGTATTTAACATAGACTCTTAAACTTCAGAGCCAGTCTTTTGACTTATGGTTACTTCTGTGATATTTTGCTGGCATGGCAGTCATTATTCTGTGGAGATGACCTGAAGAAAAATGGAATTCAAGAGGTAAGTGAATGTCATGTTGTTGTATTGATGCCTTTTATTTTCTTCTCCCAAGTCAAGAGAGAGTTCATCTTCATGGTACATTGATGCTTTCTTTCTCTCCTGAGTAGAAAAAAAGTTCATCTTGATTTATGTGGTCTCACTTAGACGTATTTAATAGCTGTTTTAGTGTACAGGTAAAAGCAAAAATAGTTAAATAAATTATTATTATTATTTTGTTGTTTCATAGTTCTTATGAATATCTTTATTGATATGGCAATAATGGACACCATAATTGACTTTTATTAGTTAGGGCAAATTATAATCGTTGTGGAAGTGTGATCCTACTCTGAGTGTGGGATGAACTGCCCTGAGTAGCTTTCCTTTGTGCACTCTATGTGCTGTTTGGTGCAAATATCTTAGCTTACATGTTGCCTAGGACACGGAATTTGTAGTCAGTGATTTGATTTTATTTCTTGTATTGAATCTGCCAGGTTGACATGGACACTGAAGATGGAGACTTTGGTAATCCATCAAACCTGCAGGAAGGAAAGCTTGAGAAGACAATAGTTCCTCCCATAGAAGATGCACCTCATGGTATATTTTAACTCTCTGCTTTCAACGCTTCCATATAATCTTGTTGATCTTTTATTGGGCTTGAGGAGTTTTTAATATCCAGCCTTCCATGGAAAAAAGGTGCCTTTTGCATAAATTCCGACTCACTGGTCAGTTCTGGGAGTTGTAAAATGTAATGAGGTTAAAAATGATTTCAATTATGCCTCAAGTGGTTGTGGATAAGTGTTGTTAGCTCTCCAGAGTTAAAACTTTCAGGTTGAGAAGTTTTCCCTAGGATTATGCTGCTATTTCCACACATTACAAATACTAAACTATAAAAAAGTGCCTCTATTTTCAACGTAATATAGTTGAGTCCCTCTTCATTGAAAACCTAATGTTTAGTACCCTGACTGGCTGATCAGAATTGACTATTTTTTCATTATCTAAATTCTTGATGCCTTAAAAGTTAACAATCAATTAACAAGACAAACTATAATGGCACTAAAAATGTCATAAGTTCTTAAAATGCCAGAACTTCAATTAATGGAATAACATCAATGCTAGTCAAGGTACCAAACAATATGTTTTAAAAAAAGAGGGACTTCTATATTATTTACTGACCTTACAGCTTTCCAATGCAAATTCTCTTCTGAATCAGTAGCTGAACCCCTCTCTGAAATTTGTGATTTGCCAAGGTTTAGTATTCCCTTATGCACCATACATTTAGCTGAAACTGTCTTATGTTGTCAATGTCCAAAATGGCCATGTGCATGAACTTCTCAACTAAGCTAAAGATCAGTAGTTCCTGACTGATGGCTCAATTTGTAAATGATTTGGCAGAATTTCTTCTTGGGGGAATGCAAATAAGTTGTTGTACTATAATTAATGAGGGAGATTGCACTTATGTTGCGTGTACTATGAATATGATCTAAATGTCCATCTGGATTGTGAGGATTTTAGTCTTGGCAGTTTGCATGTAATGAATATCATATTTGAATAACATCTCTACTATTAACATCCTATTTTCAGTTTTCTGTAAAGAGATTTATTTGTTGAACGGTTATAAATTCCTGTTATGTTTCTCCAGTTCACTGTGAGACAAACTTAACTTTGTTAGATTCTTCTATTTACTATCATTTAAACTTTAGTTCCTGCAAAAGACAGTAAGAGATGGGATGCTGAAGAGGACCATCCTTCAGGATTGAAAGAATTGGGTAAAAGTAAATGGTCAGATGATTTAGATGAAGCTGACACACAAGGATCTGAAAGCATGAGGACTAATAATGCTCTTTCTGGGTTGGTTCAAGCTTATCAAAAGCAACGAAAATCAGTGCATTGGAGTGACCAGGTAACTATAACACATGCTGCTATTATTTTGTTATATTAAGTTCTCATGTGAATCCTATTCTAAATTTCTTTTGTTATTCTTATATGTATCCTTCTAACAAATCCAACATGACAAACTTCTTATTGACTCAGTAGAACTATTGAAATCTCTCAAGTATATTGTATTACATTGTCTTGAAACAGTAGGCATCCCCATTATCATTAGGTTTGAATGATTCATTCTTTATTAAAATATAAATAAATAAATAATACAAAGTTAACTATGTTGTCATATAGTAGTAGTATATAGAATTTAAATGCATGTACAAACAACAACAATATATCATTCTTAACACGAGGCAGTGATGAAATCACTTCCAGCATCAATCTTTTGAGATGTACTCTTGGAAACCATAAGCCTCACGAGATTAAGCATATGTCTTCACTGCAATTTCCTTGCCTTTAATCTTCACATTGATGTGTTCAAGTTTTTTGGAAAAAAGACTATAGTAGACGACTGTCTGCTTTTGGCAGTCATTGGTGAGACATGATTGAAAGCAGGACCTCCTTTGCTAGGGTACTTGCAATGTAACTGACAGGCTTATTTCTACGCAACTGAAGTTTATCTTATTTATAATATTGAAATGTACAATGCATGTCTGTTTTCCATCATTTTTGGTCGGTTGCTTTATATACACTTAGACTATAATTATATGCGCATTTTGCATGTTATGTGCTTGCATATTTGTAGTTTCACATTTGTCTTTTATTATAGTCAGTTATGCTAATAGGTCAAGGCATTCCAAACAATTTCATAGTATAGTTTTAGTCTTCTATAACGAAGTACTATGTTTAAGCCAAAAAAATGTTTTTTTTTCATGATTTTTTAAATTTTCCTAATGTATAAATTTTTTGTTAGGCTTAGTCTTCTTGAAGCTTGTGGCATGCCTTGTAGGAGGATAGATGGCTTGTCTTATGCTTTCTTTACCTGGCAATAAGGAACAGTTAGTAGAAAACTTCTATGTCATTGAAGGTCTGTAAGCATTACAACCTCATTACAGTACTTGAGAGCAGCCCATCAGGAACTGGCTGGGCATATCTGAAATTCTTGTGAGAGAACCACGATGATTTACTTTACATTGAAGAAAATATCTGAGAGGAGTCTACATAACATGGCTCTATGTCAGGGACACTATCAATATTTTAACATTTGTCAATGACTTTGTTTCGTTTTATAAGCGAGTGCTGCACTGAATGAATTGAAACCCACCACCACATGAATAATTAATGCTCTACTTAAAAGTTATTGTCACTGTACAGGTTGGGGATACTGGGTTTTCTATAGTTGCAGCAAAGAAAGCAAATATGTTGTCTCTAGTTATTGGACCGGGTGCTGGATACAACTTGGTAAGCGTTATGTCTGTTATGGTTGTCTCGGCTTCTTGTTCATTATTAGATGTTCCGTTCTTGAAGAAGACTACTTTTGATCAATTATCAATCTTTTGAAACACAATAAAATGATATGCTAAACATACACTCCCTTGTGGTGCCTGTGCAAAGCGCACCATAGTAATGCTGTGCAAGGCTATTATTGCTGTACCTAACATGGAGCCAAGCTGGCTAAATGATCTTCTTATTTATGTTCTTGTTTTTTCAACGCCTGCAGAAGTCCAACCCATTATCTGAAGAGGAGCGACCAACTTCAACCGCAGGCGTTGGCAAGTCAAAGCAGAGCATATTCCAAGAGCGACTTCGCGTGGAGCACGAGTCCTTTAAAGCTGTTTTTGATCGGAGGAAACAGCGCATTGGTGGATTGGATTCCGAGGAATAATATTAGATGTGGGAAACTTCAATTGCAAGCGGTTCTTGATATTCTTTTTTAGCATTCTCGTCCGTAATTGTTAATTTCACGAGAAAGTGGGGTGGGGGTTTATGCTGTAATTGCCCAATCATGGCAAAACCAAAATTACTGTACATGCATGTCCAAATTACCATCCACCCCCTAGGTATCTGGCAATTTTGATTTTCCATGCAATAACAAACACAATCTTTTATGAAATGGTTATGAGATGAAAATCGACTTGAACCTTCTGTTTTCTTACAGACGACGGCGAATCCATTTTCACCTCGAACAATTTCTGCACGTCATTTGTTTGGCCCGCATCAATAAATCAACTGCACTAAATATATAAATAAAAGTTGAGTCTGATGAGCTCGAAGAACGTTCAATGCTGCGACAACTTTTGCAAGGGATAATGCGCTTTCATGGACATGGGAACAGGCTGTTGATGCAGTTCTTCTACCATGACTCAGGTCTGTAGTGTCTACCATCACCATACATTTGCATGCATGCTTAATTTTCGAACTATACAGACCATTGTGTCGTAAACAATGCAGATTTCGTCGGTTGTGGTCAAGTATAGAAGTTACTAGATTATTCATTCTGAGCAACGATCACATTATTCCCAACAAGATGTATTGGGAGAGCTTCGCAAATCATCAACCGAAGCAGCTCACCACTTTGTTAAGGCATCTGAATGAACCTGCTCCATTTATATCTCCAACCTTTTATCAGGCATCAACTGGCCTATAATATTGATTGGATCTCTTGAAATTTCAGTTATAATTTTTCTCAAGTATACTTGTTCCTTTAACCATTTATAATACTTGTTCTTTGAATAGAACTCGTGTGCAGTTAAAATTCCAAAGAAATCGTGTGAGTCGTGCGTGCAGTGTGTGCACCACGTTTGAAAAAAGGAACCTGCATGTTCTTTGATTGGAACTGGTGTGCAGGTAAAATTCTAAAGAGCTCGTGTGCACGGGTGTGCACCATGTTTAAAAAAAAAACCTCTAAGTATGTTGAGGTAAATTATGAAAAAACCCATACTTAATTTTTTTTTCTTCTAATAGGTGAAGAAACATACGAAGAAGGAGCTTGTACTTAGATAATTTCTAAGTACATATATGAGCTATTGAGATAGGTCTAGATCTTATAAGGAGTCTGACTATGTTAGACTAGAAAAACAATTTAAAAGAGTCATAACTTTTGATTCGACCGTTAGATCACGTTTAAATTTTTATAGAATATTCGACCATTTCTCTTATAATAACTGTCGTGTCGTTACGCGTCTTGTCAAATCTTTAGATATAAAAAATATCGTAACGGAACCTCGATTTTGATAGTTTTTGTGATTTTTCTTATTATTTTTGGATTTCATGCTATTTTTATAAACTTGCGAACTTATAGTTCACATCTGCATCCCTTTTCGCCTATCAAATAATATTGTGTTCTTTGTTGAACTACCATCTCTAACTTTTCCACATATTAAGAACCTAATGAAGGTGATTCCGTTGAACGAATCACCTTAAAGTGAATCTCGATTCATTCATGAATGATCATCCATAACTTCTATGAACCTCTATAAAATAATGATGATAACATGTATTAATTAACTATGTTAAGTAAATAAATTTACAAAAATATTGGTTTAACTCGAGATTATATCCAACAAACTAATTAAAACTTCTCTTAAATATTCATTATCAATTATCAACGTCCATATAAATTTATACACAAATTTACAGAAATTACAACCCGCAATAGCATTAATAAAAATTAAAACGAACCCGTTTAACAAACTATTATTTATTTCATCACAACACATCTAATTTGATAATTTGACATAAGTTTCAACAATTTACAAACAAATACAATTTTACAAAATCTAAAACAAACCATAACAAGTACAAAATTATATATTTATACTACAAGTTTGTTTGAGAAAAAACAATAAAACATGTACATACACTAAAAAAATACATATACTTAAAAAACATTAAATAATAATAAAATTGACATTTTAATGTTAAAATTAAAAAAAAGGTAGATTTACTTACAAAAAATAACAAAATCTACAATAAATCAGAACACAGATGTTGTGACTACAAAAAATAAAAAAGGGTTATTTGTGTTGAGAAGTGAGGGATGTTTTGGGGGGTGGTTACTTGCAATTTGGGAGGGGAGAGTTTGTTTAGATGCAGGGATGGGGAAGAAGAAGGAGAAATAGGGGAGGAGAGGGTCAATAGTGTGGTGATATATTAACTTTTACTGATGGAATCACCGACGGAAATATTCCATTGGTGATTCCATCAGCGATTCTGACAGTGAAAGGGTCACTTCACTATATGGAGATCCCGGTTTGAATCTCTCTGTAATTCTGTCAGTAAAATTGCCCGCAAAAACTTCCACGTCATATACTGACAGAATTACCGATTGATTTACATCTGTCGATAAATATCACCGCAAATTACTGATAGAAAAATTTCCATTGCTTTCAGTCGAATTTCTGGTAGTGAATCTAGGCATAGCCATCGGCTTAGTCATTGAAGTAGCCATAGATGTAGCTGCTGATATTTTCTACTGCGTTGGGGTTTCATTAGTCATGGAAAAAGCTTTTGAGAAACAAGAATGAACTAGATTTTTGTTCAGTTCCCACAAACGACGTGAATTGATGATGTTCCAAAAAACCCAAGTAGCTTGGGGGTTATGTCTTGAATAATTGGTTAATCTTTTGATTTTAGAAATATATTCCTTTCTCCTTAGCCAATGTGGCCGGTGCTTGATATCTGCAAAAGTATCTCATTTGGTGAAACTAGAGACTCTTTGATGATTAAGTCAGAAATGTTTTGAGAGAAAACACAATAATATTATAGAGAGATACTCTGAAAATAAATATATAGTAAAATATAACGATTCTAAACTTTTTACTTAAAGAATTCATAATCTATTTATAGCTTATAAGTCTTTTTATTAAGAGGAAGAGCTAAAGTATAATATTGCTCTTATAGTATTAAAAAAAAAAATTCCTGACAATTAAGTATTTTGAAAGTATTTTCATGTCTATATTGTTATTGGCCTTTAAAGTTATAGATTTAAAACAAATCTTTTGTTTTTTGCTATCGTATGCATTACATTTCAGGGCCAATTTGAATGGTCATATGGCGATTATCGATGGCCCTCCCGTACCATTGAGCAAGATTCTCAGAACTAGCTTGACTCTGGCTCATGGTGCAGCTTCTCACAACTAGATTGACTTTGATAATCTAATAGATAAAAACGAAAGCCTAACTGGCTTTAGAACCAAGCTAATTAAATGTTAAATTCACGTTTGATGATAACTTGGATCCTCAGTGCCTGCTGGTAGTTGCCGAAGAAACTGTCCCGCACTAATCAATGTCGTAGAAAATACAGAAGATATTCCTAAACAGAGAAATTGTTGCAATAATTTTCTAAATTAATCTTCGCCAATAGAGTTACAAAGATATTCGAGTTACTTAACAACAGAAAGCGTTGAAATTGCCCTTCTAAATTAAATCTCTATTTTCGGAAAACAGCTAGGGTTCGGTTGTGAACTCGTTCACCTAGCTAGCTAGCTGTATACACAGATACCAGGTAGTGAGGTACACAGATTAACAAGGTCTACCTCTAACGCAATTGAGAGCACCGGAGAAGCGTGTGAGCCTGCTCACATATCTACCAGGCTTTGCACTGATCACGGCCTGTTTGTTCATTGTCTTGATTGCATTACCAGATTGAACAAAGAAGGCTCCGTTGAGCATCAAATCCCCCTCTGATCTCCAATTCCAGGACTTCCACACACTTTCAACTGCATAGTCCCTCTTGGTCACCTGCATGAACGTGTATAAAGAATGTTCAACTTGTGTAGTGGACCTAATTTAATCTTAATATAGAAATGCTATGATCTCTTTTGTTCCTTCCTTGACATAATTAATACTCACTTTTAAGCAAGAATTTCGAAGATTTTAACTAAATTCATCCCAAAACTGTATTTTGGTACAGTTATGGGCCTTCATTAATTAGAAGGAAGTGTACCTCTTTGCATGCTGGATCAGGAGGAGCAACAAACCGGTTACCCTGGCTAATGATAGTAGGATGTTGGCTACCACCAATAGCATACATTTCCCAGTGAGTATAGTCATTGTTTACAACATGCACAAACCCCCATCGGACCCTCGGCATTCTTTGCACTAATCCACGACCAAAGTGGTTGAAAGCAACAGTTATTTGCATCACTGAATCTCCAGAATAACTATCGCTTGCACCAAACAACATTACCTGCAACGAATTTGTATATTTGCAAATTACACCTTCTCCATGCTAAAATGTAATAATATACAGCACATTAATTGTCAATATCTCTTTTAATTATTGTTATTTTTGTGCCAAAAATAGGATCCTCCAATCCATAATAAATGGTTAGACAGTAAGAGGATTATATAGCATTGGCACTTGGTAGTGAGCAAGGTATGAAAGCTGTATTATAGGGCTACCATCACAAAGATAATGGGCTACTCTCACCTCAACTTTTAATTAATTTGATTGAGTTAATTTCATAAAAAGAAAATGGGTACGCACATCATTATGTTTGGTGAAGTGGCAATTAGATATGGTGATGGCATTGGATCCCATGATGGCATCGATGAGGCCATCTTCGCAATTAGACAAGGAGATATGATCGATCCAAATATCAGTTGACCCAAATATTGAAATCCCATCTCCATCGCTCCGAGAACGAAAGCCATAATGATCCACCGAGTCTCTAATCATCCCACCATTTCCAGCTTTAGCATCATGAATGTGGATCCCATGGATGATCACATTTTTCACAAACTGTAGAGTAATTTGAGCACCATTGTAAATGTGCACATTAACACCGCGCCCATCAATAGTCTTATTTGATGCCACCATTAGCTCTTCACTTAGCCTAATAACCATATCATGAGCAAATATAATCCAAAGCGGTTTGTCCTGAATCACTCCATAGCGCAATGTTCCTGCCTTAGGATTCACCATGTCATTGTCTGACGGGTCTGTTACCCGGTAGTATTTTCCATGCTTGCCTCCTATGGTTTTGCGTCCAAACCCTAGAGCACAACCTCCTAGCTTCTTGCGGTTTTTGGCCCAGTTTATATCACATCTCCAGCATCGGTCGATAGGATTTGTTGCTAGGCATGGCCCTTTGTTTTTTCCTAGATTCCTTCTTGTGCTATTGCCACCTTCCAATGACCTAAATAAAGAACATGTACAATATTTACACTTACAATACAATCAACATTTTCACAAAGAGAGGTTGTTTTCAGAATTATTAATGTTTGACATAAACTTACTTGTGCACTTCATCGTTGAAATGTTTAGTGACTTTCTCCGGATTTGGTTCGTAGGCCTCGCGGGAAGCCTCCTTGGCCTCTTCAGCTCGCTTTTTCCAGTACTCGTCGAAATTGGCAATGCCGGCCTTTAGAGTTGAAGTTTGCATGGCTAATGCAAAGAGAACTAACAACATGTAATTTTTAACAGCTCCCATAGCTTTCTCAGCTAATTTCTTCTCTCCTTCAATCTATCTCTCTCAACCCTCTCTATGCTTCTTTTGTTTTGCTATTTTGCCACCTCTTTTTTCGTCTCTGATCTATTGCTGTCGATTATTCACAAGTTTAGGATTAGGATTGAAGCTTAAACGATTAATATTTACAAGGGAGAAGCTAAGGTATTCTGCTCGGCCCTTTCCATTTTTAGTGATTTTAAACTTATTGGTTCTCCATTGTTTGTATTGTGCGGTAAAGGGTAGAAAATCTAAGGTCCTAGTGAGTGGATATCGGAGCCAGATACCCAAATGAAGAAGATAGTAAAATTAGACTAAGAGAGGGATGGGAGGGGAGCCACTAACTACACCATAACGGTCAACTTCTCTTCTTTCTTTCCATATATTCAAGACAAATTACGTTTTAAAGGGCATTTTATTTTGTCTAACATAGAAATATCATTGATCAAAGTAAACTCACAAAAATAATTGTTGGAGTCTTCCTAAGAGTACATCCTGATTTTCAGAACAAATTTGCTCTCTTAATGCTGCAATTGTCATTTCATATAGAACCCAATTATATTTACACGTGACCAAACGAAAAATGCAACCCTCAGAGTTCCTAGCCAAGCATACACTATCAAGCAAAATTAAATGAATCTCACTATCATAGAATTCTTTAAAAGCCACAGTATCAAACAAAGCTTTGGCGTCCCTTTCAATTATAAATTTTGGAAAACCTTCCTATAACCCAAGTCGAACAGCCTCCTGCAGGGTAGAGCTTCATATGTTTGGGGTTCCAAACCGTTGGAGCAGCAAAAAACTCCAGCACAAACAATTCCACAAAGACAGTTCCTTCAAACTACCCTAATCTTACCTCTGAGAGAGTATATATTGTTTGAAAGCGCTATCACAATTCAATTCAATATCACCGTCATCAGGTTGCTTAATTTCCAACTAGATTGATCCTACATCACAGAAACCCTACCATTCTGCAGTTTATAGTTGAATAGTGATTAATTACAAATATCACGGGGAATATCCTAGAAGGAATACTCCTAAAGATCCTTGCAGATCATTTGTAGTATGTTCTATGACATTCACTTTTAGACTATATCGGCCTCCTCGTGAATGTATATCTTTAGGGGTTGTAAATCTTTTCTTGAATGAATATCTGCACAAAGTCCCTTAAAGACCACTGGGTGGTATTGTTGGGGGATCTTCCAAAGATCAAGTCAGTATGAGGTATTTTGTATGATAAAAAGACATTAATGAAGGTATTAATGAGCTTTTATGAAGATAGAGAAGAAGATGGAGAAGAAGATGTAGATGTATAGGAAGAAGAGAATGAATGTGTTTTTCTAAGAACATAAGGTTTTCGAACCCCTTTTCTGTGTACTTAAGCTTTCTTTTATATTACCTGTTTTGATTGGTTTCATATGATATATGAGGGGTAGAGATGTAATCTTGTAATAGTAGAATAATATTATTCTATTGTTGATGCCATCACATCTAATTAATATAAGCATGGACAGCTTGTTGATAATTAATGGGATGTGATGGGTATCATAGTTACTAGCCCCGGCCCAGAGCAGGGGAGGATTAGAGTAAGGTCACTTTTCAGTTATAAGCTGAACCCAATAGGAGTTGGGGTCAGCTGTACGCCAAACCCAATAGAAATTGGGTTCCACTGTACGCTGAACTAAAAAAGGATTGGGCGCGGAAATGCCTCAAAAGTTGGGCGTGGACTCGTCCTGACCAAACTTAGAGTTGGGCGTAAAGGCGTCTTGGCTCAATTTAGAGTTGGGCGAGAGCGTACTCCGGCCCAATACAAGATTGGGTGTGAAGAAATCATAATCTAATTTTGGGTTCAGGCTTTCGTGTGATAATCTTTAAATGTGGGAGGTTTTTAGAAAACTATGACCCATCAATAGTATCGAAACAAAACTAGATTTTGACAATTGCATCCACTAACCATGTTTTATATTGGAAAACCACGTCATTCCACAGTTGCCATAAAATAAAACAAGGTAGTTCTTTTTTGCACTCACTGTTACCATATTCTCACAAAAACGTTGAGAGAGATTCCCCCACCAAGTTGCAAGATTTTCACAACTAATAGCATCAAAATGAAGCTGGAAAGGAGATTGAATCCAAACTTGGTGAGTTTTATGTGATGTAGGAGATTTTCTTTAATGCATAATCTTGTATGAACAAAAATAATTTTTTATTCAACTGTTTGATCGGGCTAAAAGTTTTTAAAAAAAAATTAAAAGCTCTATTTTTAATAGGGTTAAAGTTTCATAGTAATCGGAGTTTGAAAAGATCTTCAAATAATTAGGTCCATAAATTATTTTTAAGGATTTACTATATTGTTTTAGTTTAAGACTCTTTTATTATTTTTCTACCTTTGTTTAATACTTTTTTCTAGTATATAAGGAACCTATAAAAGCTCTAATAGGAAGTTTTGATTAGAATATTTGTGGTAAAATATTTAGTAATAAAATATTAAGTTAGGGTTTATGGTGTGGCCTTATTCAACACAATTTTGTGTTGGTTGTTTTTGCTATCTTTCTTTTGTTGTTTCTATCTGTATTTGAAATCCGAGCCCAACGATACTTGATTATTTGCTTGTTGTGTGTTACTAAAGAACCATGGTTGAAAGAAGTTGCAAGGTAGAACATATTTGGGCAAGAGGGGATGAGGAGGTTCCTTCTTGGGAGAAAAATATTTAGGAGCTAGTAATAAAGGATATATAGACACAATTCATAGAGTTAATTCGATAATTGGTAGAGCAGATCCAAAAAGAACAGGAGGAGAGTGGCCATGGATCATTGGCTAGTATCGAGAACTCGTTTTAGAGGAATGATAAGAGGAGACGACCTTTTGATTTGAAGGATTATCATGGAAATTTAGAATTTTGATTAAAGATTTATGATTTAACAAGAACTTTGCAAGCATAAAAATTCATTAATTGAATGAATGAGGTTGAAATAGTTTTTGGTAAAATATAATCTAGAGAAGATAAAAGTGAAGTTTATCATGATTAGATTGAAAGAGCGAGATTAGATTGAAAGAGCGAGCTTTTCCTTGGTAGGATAAATTAAAGCAATCTCAGGAAAAATAAGAAAAACATAAGATTAATAATTAGAAGAAGATGAAGTAGAAGGTTAATAAACACTTTCTTCCATTTAAGTACACTCAAACTTTATACTAATGACTCCATACATCAAGTTAAGATGGGAAAACTGTTGAGGAATACATAGATGATTTTTACTAACTAGTGGCTAGCAAGGATCTGCTAAAAATGGAAGAGCAATTGGTTTTTAGACACCTAAATGAATCATGATAGTTTATCCAAGACATGTTATGCTTGCAATATTTATGGACAAATTTAAAAGCTTATCAGAGGGTTTTGACTATAGATAAACAACATGTTGTTAGGGTGAATAATAGAGAGGTGCATACTAGCGAACAAAAATCATTTGTTTAGCCTTAATCAATAGATAATCAAACTATATGTCAGGGTTTGAGTTTTGGATCTAGTTTTAAATTTTGATGTTTCGAATATGATGAGTTAAGGCATCAATTTTCTGAGTGCCATAAGCTAAAAAGTCATTTATGTAAAAATATATTAGTAGAAGAACCTGATGAGAAGGCGTGTGATCCTATTTATGATGATTTAGATAGTAATGAGGAGGTATTGTAAGGTGATAGCAATGCTACTTTAGTCATTCAAAAAAGTTTACTTGCTTCTAAAAGTGATTTAGACAAGGATTGTCTACGCACTAGTCTTTTTTATTCAATTTGTATCATTAAGTACAAGGTATGTAATATGATAATTGATAGTGATACGTAACTATGAACATATGGTATTGACTGAGGCACTAGAGAAGTTGTAGTTTAGATAAAAAAAAAAAAAACTCCAAGTCCTACAGATTTAACTAGCTGAGTCAAGATGGTAAGAAAATCATTGACAAACACTGCTTTATTTTTATTTACTATAGTCAAAAGATATTTGATAGTATTTAGTGTGATATGGTTCTTATGGATGCATATCATTTACTGTTAGATAGGCCAAGGCAATATGATGAGGTATGATGCAGAATAAGCCATTCACAACTTGTGTTTTAGGAATTGATTATTGGCATACTTGACCGAAGTTAGTTAACTGTAAAGTTCCTGCACACTAGAGGTCAATAGAACTTAAGGGGGCTAACATTGATTTTCATGGTCGACAATAATGACAATGTTGGGCAGATGGATGACCAAAACTTAGGGATATGTTCTTTCCAAATGAGGAAAACTGATGCATCTTAACATGCAATATTATATTAATGAAATAACTTTTGATCTGACTATTGAATCTGTCTAAAACTTTGTTAGAAGTTTTTAAAAGCTCTATTTTTCTTATAGGATTAAAATTTTATCGTAATCAAAGATCAAGAAGACCTTCAAATAAGGTTTAGAAATTACTATTTTGCATTTACTTTATTTTTCTAGTTGAATTAGGATTCATTTTCTTATTTGGGTTAGAACTATTTTATTATTATTGTCTTTCATATTTGTTTAGGATTTGTTTCTTAATGTATAAGTAACATATGAGAGCTTTAATATGAAGTTTTGAATAAAAATATTTAGTAATTAGATTTTGAATTCGAGCTTATGGTGTAACCAAGGTTGTCAATTTCATTCTGTTATGGCTAGAATGACTGGTATACCTTGTAGTACTTTAAAAATACAACAAAGAGGAACAAATTTCATTTCACTTTTAATCTCGAGTCATTTTAAATTTCTTGGGAAAATTCCAGCAAATATATTTCGTTTTCATTCTGCCCATTCTGTTCTACGTTTAAAACCTTTGAAACCATTCATACCGAATCAAGCCAGCCCAATCTGAACCCCTAGATCAACCTCAAAACCCAAGTATAAAAGGGTCCTTTCTTTGAAACCTTAATATCTAATTTCTTACCTTTTATAACCACCCTTTTTTGGAATCACCCTTAAACCATCTTCCCTTTCTCACAAATTTTCCCATAACCACAATTAACCTTATGGTTTAATATGCATATATTTTTTTATTATTAATTTTGAGATCTTGTCATTTCTTTTATTTGTCAAGAGTAATATTATCATCTTTATCTTTAATTTCAATTTCAATTACTATCTTCTCATTTGGTTTGCTTTTTTTTTTTTCTTTTCTACCCTTTTTCATTTTTCTTTTTTTGTCTTGGGATGAATTCGATAAAAGATGTCATCACCTTGGAATTTCTTAAATTCTTATGTTGTATGAATTTTACGATTTCCCTTGAAAAAACAACAAAATGAGATGTTGAGCTATAGTTAGTTGATTTTGTTATCCAAAATAACAAATCCTTTGGTCAAGATGTCTAAGGTTAATTAATTATTAGCTAAAACTAAATTGAGAAATAACTAGGCAAACTAATTTATTTTATGAGTGGGTGAGAAAATTTGAGTAGAAAATAATTGTATTTTATGGAATAATTTTTTTGTTCATATCATGGACACATTCTTGAACGCAATCCATAGATAGGTAGTCACTCCCAAGAGCAAAATAACAGGGGAGAGCCCACCAACTCGAGGTCCCTAATGATCACACACTTAGATGTGGGTTGAGAAATGCAATTGGTAGAATTCAAATCAAGAATGATCTTTCCCCCTAGTTGACTCCTTACCACTTGACTATTGTTAGTTGAGCTACTAGCTCACTTGCTTCTTTTTCTTTTTTGGAACAAATTGATAAGCCATAATGACTAGTTAATAATTAACTCATTGAAATTTGATTAAACTGTATAAATAATCAAACCTATATACACTAACTTAGTTCTAAATATTTGATTGTTAAAACACTCTTTAGATATCTATTATGTACCTCACTATAATAATTTAAGTAACATAATTGATATTGTTTTTCTAATCTGTGAAAAAATTACAAAAGAATGAGAAAAGTAAATTTTGGTTTGATTTGGTTTGGGTGTAGACCTAATAGTGGTGGGTTGTGTTTGAAAATTGAGAATTGTAAATTTTTAGGTTTTGATTCAACTTTTGAGTAGACAGTAGGGGAATTATATTTATTGGTTTATGATTTTGAATTGTTTTAAAATGAAAATTTTGTAAAACCATTTAACCAGGAGCTTTTTTTTGATGTAGTCTAAGAATTAATGTCATTATTGTTTATTTTCTTTGAATTTTACCTTTACTATAACGTTGACTGACATTTTCATTAATTACTAGATGTTTTTGATTCCATACAAAAGGAATATATGAAAATTTCTAGTTCAATAAAGTATTCTTTTTTATTTTATTCTTAGAAAATTTTGTTAATAACCTATTGCAAGTGTAGTTTCAAACACTTTAAACTTCAACTTTTCAGTCCTAGTATGCATAGATTTTTGTTGCATTTTGCATTGGTGCTTTTTTCTTCATGCCTTTCCTTTTTATTTCTCGATGATTCTCGAGTCATTCATACGGATGTGCAAGAATTTGCTAACCATATAGTATAAACAAGTCTAAAAAAAATTATTGTAGCATAGAGATATATATTACTCATTTCATGATCATAACCATATATGAAGAAAATTCCATATTCAAGATATAAAGAAAGAGAAGCATATCTGACATGTTTTTCTTTCATATTTGAACTTTGTAGAAATTTGAGCAAAACAAGAGATGCTTTATATCCCATTAGTCTTGATAACATTGACCTATTGAATAATAAATTTGTGAATAAGTCGAGAGACAATTAAGACACCTTTGTCAACTTTGATTTTAAAAGATGAAGAGATCTATTTGATAGGGAGGATGAGCTAATGAAAATGACCATCTATTGGAATATCTAAACCATACGAGTTGCAATGTTAAGCAATATTAGTTGCAAAGAAGAGCTGAAGGAATCTATACCACACGCAAAAGACTTCAAGGCAAGCCATACTAGGTTTTGTTTCCTCTCTTTGATTTAATGTATTAACATATATTATCCTAAATTTTTGACGTATTACCAAATTTAACAGTACTATAAAACCCTGAAAGCCCAAGCATCACACCTAAGCCTAACCGCTTATAGGCTCTAGCATTATATTGGAGCATAGCGTTAAGTGTTATGCCTAAGCCCAGGCAGTTAGACCTTGGTCACACAGTTGGGGCCATATGGTGCTAAGACAGCATGCCTAGGCTTGTTTGGGTGCCTCTTAGGCTCAACCATACAACCTGATCAGTCCAACCCTTCAAGCTTGATTTTTCAGGACTGCATGCAAGCCCTTGAGATTTTTTCACTAACCCATGTCATTCTTAGGTTAAATCCTACTCCCCCTATATTTTTAGGTGTATAAAAATCTCTCATGCCCTACCATATCTCCATCTCATTAATGCATAAAAGTGATAAGATGAGCTAGCCAATTTTAGTGGGGCATATGTGTTTGGCTATGGAATCTTGGGTAGGTTGAATGAAATACAAATCACTACTAATAAGATTAATTTATAAAGTTGGAATAATTAATCTTCAGCATCTCCACTCTAGCATAAAGACAAGATTCCTGGGGTATAAAGACCCATTGAATCACCCAAATAGAGGGTTTATAATTTCTTCTTCCTCTACATATTATTTGTAGAGCCTTTCTCTCTGCAAAATATTATTACATTTTCTCAACAAAGATGCTTGTTTAAGCATTTAAGAGTCTTCAAATCCACTAAAGAGGACATGTTGTAGGTACTTGGTTCCCAACATTAAGCGCAATCATCTTAGCTAAGAAAAATGGATCAAATTTTAAGAACTAAGTAATTAACCTATTATCGAACCATAAAAACTTTATTCCTAACCATTTTAGATTTTAAAACATTATCACCAACTAATGGTTTTTTTTAATCATCCATCACCAGAAATTCAACGAATACCAACAGAATTACCGACAGACCTTTTTCTGTCGATATTTTGCTGAGATATTTACCGATTGAATTTTTTTCCTCGCTAAAACCATCGGTATATACCAACAATATGTTTATGTCAGTATATACCGAGAAAATCCTAGACGAAATATAAAGAATTTTAAAAAACTAAATAGTGCAATGACATGAAAATTTTTGGATATCCAAGGGACGATTTTAGTGGTTTACATTTAGGATTTCCATGAATGAATATAGGTATAAACTCTGAGAGAAATGGGTGAAGAATTAAAAAAAAAAATAGAAAAGGATCATCCACGTTATGGTGCCATGCCATTGAACCTCTAATTGGAGAAAAACAAAAACAAATAAATTAACACTTGGGTATTTAGCGTCGTGAACAAACGTTACTCATATTACTTTTTTAAAAAGCAAAGAAAAGTTATAGTTAAAAACAGAGAGACAGAAAGAGAGATTAAGCAAGCTCGATTCTTCAACTTCAAGCAAAGGAAAAAAAAAAACTACATGAATGTATCGAATTAAAAATTAAGATGGAATTCTACAACAGATTCATATCTATGGTCAAAATTAGATATGCATGTTATAACAGGCAATGCTAAATGAATGCCCAAGTATTCCTCGGGAAAGAAAAGGGTGGTGTTTGACGCAAGGAAAGCAAATAATAGTCCTTTTCCATCTTACTTATAACCAAGTAAATACATAGATTGAGCGCCGCCTGAACTTGAGCCCTCTAATAGGAAAAGTTTGGAATAACATATGAACAATCCTTCAAGAAAAGCTGTACGAGTATATATAGAGAAGATAACAAGTTTATTATATATATAACCCTAGGTTTATAAATCATCAAGCAAGCTAGCTAGCCCTACTTGCATCTCTTTATAATTAAATTAAGTTGAATAATTTAATTTGGTGTCTTCTTACCTGATCATCTCAATCAATGGCAAATAATAGAGGAATGAGATCAGGAGGGATTGCAGACCGGACACGGTCGCATAGCCACGTTGTTGAAGAGTGTGTGCCTTCTTCGGCTTGGACGGAGGACTCCAATGGCCATTATCTTCTTGTTGATCTTCCTGGTATCTCTACGCTAACATTTATAATAATGAAAATTATTCATTCATTTTATGATGATCATGTTATTAGCTAATTCTAGCTATCAATCAATTTAATCTCTGCTTCTTTTTTAAAACTAAGACTTAATTAATTTCTGCTAATTTCCTGTTGCATGGCTTGATTATAATAATACTTCAGAATCACTCATGACTCCAAGAAAATATTAAATATGTCATTTGAATTACTTCTGAATGTAAATATTTTACTTTTTGTGCTGATTGTAAATATTTTGTGGTTGCAACACTATACGGGCTATCCTTTGATGATTGAAGACCCATGTTAATTAGGTTAAATATATTTATTAGTATAGATTTAAACTATGAACACTTGAAACATTTTTCAAAATCTCTACTTATACGTTAGTGAGTCTTAACTGATCATAATTGTTTTTGCAATTTGTATTTATAGATTTTAAAAGGGAAGAAATGAAGCTTCAAGTTGATAACTCTAGGCAGATAGTGGTGAGCGGAGAGAGGCTTGTGAACAAGAATAGCAAAGTAATATATTTCGAGCAAAAATTTAAGCTTCCAGAGAACTCAGATACAGATAAGATCACTGGAAAATTTGATGGTGAGATTCTGTATGTAACTGTTCCAAAGCAAGAAGAAACGTCCATAGAGCCTGAATATCAAAACACCGCTACCGCTATAGCTACCAGTGATGAAAATCACAGAAGGTTAGAAGAGAAGGGAAGCATGGATAGTTACAGACTTTTTTCAAAGAAATATTGGCGACGGGAGGATGAGGCTATACCATTAGAGAAGGCCTTGGAGATGATAAAGAAAAACATGGGGATTTTGCTTACTGCCGTTATAGCATTTTCTCTTGGGATGATAGTGACTCGCCATAAGTTGGAATCTAGAGGAGAATAAGTGATTATATTTTTTTCTTTTTTTATTTGCGTCTGCCTAGGTGTTCTTGATATATTTGTTCTTGATATATATTATATATATATATATATATATATATATATATATATACACACACACACACTGTCAATCTTCCATTAATAAGTGTGTGTTCTTTCCCCTGCTATAAAATATTGCTTTAAGAATCTAGTTATTGTAGCTAGTCCATTAATTTTTTTTTCCCTCCTAATAGAAACTCATATAAACCTTTTATTGCTGCAAATATTGGACTAACTAAGGATATAAAAAATATTGTGAAAAACCTGCAGAATATTTTGATGAATATTGTTATAAAAGAGGTCAGATTAAAAAGAATACAAGATTTAACGTAGTTTACAAAATACCTATATCCACAAGAGCGAGGATCTTTTATTTTTAACCATGTCAAAATAGGATTACATGGTATGTATTTATAGTAAATCTTAAACCACATAAAAAAACATAGTTTTCCAATGAATTGTTTCACCTCACTCTGCTTCACTTTGGTATTTGCCTATGAGCCAAAACTACAACAATTTTCACCTTAGTAAATATCCTCCCCCTTGAAGAAAAGTATTGAAAACTCCACTTAAGGATAATAGGTTGGTACATCTCTCATCTTGCATATAAAGATATTAATTAAGTTCAGGTAATGCTTGAACTTGTCTATGGTTACAAGCTTTGACAATATGTATGCTGTAGTTTTAGAAGTATGAACTTTTTCAAGCGACAGTTCACCAAAAGAAACCAATTCCATGATCCTATGAAATCTCACATCTATGTGCTTGGTTCTTTGCCAAGTACATGACACTCTGACTATCACAATGCAATTGAATTCCACCTTACTAAATACCCATCTCTTTAACCAAACCAATAAGCCACAAATAGGCCCCTTACCGGAGTAAATCCATATATTCTGACTTAGTAGTAAATAATACAACTAGAGACTAAACAATAGACTTCCAACAAATTGATCCTTTACCAGAGTAAATACATAACCTATAGTAGACTTCATGTCATCCAAGTCCCCTGTATAGTCTACATCTACATATCCCATGATTGAAGGATTACCTTGTTATCTACTAAACATGATACCATAGTTTGTAGTGCCTCTAAGTATTTGAAGATCCATTTGATTGCATCCTAATGTTGTCGTCCTGAATTTGACAGAAACTTGCTCACCACACTAATTATGCGTGCTAAATCTAGTCTTGTATAAACCATAACATACATTAAACACCCCATTGTGCATAAGAGACCTTTGACATGTCTTTCACCTTATTATATGTTTTCAGGCATTGTGCAATAGATAATCTAAAATGATTTACTAAAGGTGTACTTACTAGTTTTATATTATCAAACACTTTCTTAACATAACTATATTGAGATAACCATATAATCTCCTGATAGTTCTATTTTTATAAATCTCTATCCTAAGAATCTTCTTAGAAATTCTTCATGTCAAATTCTTTACTCAACAAAGTTTTCATCTTATTGACCTCACCCATACTATTTGCAACAATAAGCATGTTATCCTGATCATATAGGAGTCAAATCACATATATCATTGCCTTAGAGACTATTTTAGTATGTAAAGTGATTTCCTTAATTTACAAACTAGGTGTTCTTATCCAAGTTGACTAAACCCTTCTGGCTGTACCATGTAAATAAACTCCTTCAAATCACCATGAAGAAAAGCTATCTTAACATATATCTGCTCTAAATGCATATCAAAATGTGCTACCAAGCTCAACACTACCTTGATGAAAATATTTCTGATTATAGGGTGCTTATTGCATATTGTTTGCGAGTTTTATGAGTCAGTGGTATAAATGTCCCTTTTTGTACTTATTTGGACAATGACCTTTGTGAATCTATTTTGACCTATGTTATGTTGCTATGCTTAACAATCACAGTGGAATTTTAGTTTTAGTATGTTTTCTTGAATCGGTGTTTATAGACATCGGTTGGTAAGACTTGTGTATATATAAAAAATGTAAGTAGGCAACTTTATTTTGATTTTATTGCTTTTTACTTTTTACCCCAATTATCAGCATACATGTTTTAGTTTCAGTTGAAAACCAAAGTGAGTAACACTTGCTGTCTTTGTTATTTCAAGATTAAAATCAAAACAAGATGTAATTTAGCTATGATAATGCAATATATGATCAAGAATAAGTCAAACACAAGATGGAAATGTGATGTATGTTTTGGTTAGAATGAAATTTGAATAGAAACAATTTTGAAAATGACTAAACTTTGTGAAAGATAGATTTTTTAGAATACATACTTTGGTTAGGTTTAAGGCTAACCTAAAAACTAAAATGAACAATGATGAGGTATTTTAGCAACATGACCACATCACTTTGAATATACAATAAGCACATTATCTTTTTGTTTCTCAATTAAAAAAATAATAGTACATGAAAACTTATCCATAACATACATAATTATAATTTTTTCACATTAGAAATTAAATTGAAGCTTATCTTTACCCGTATTATCCGCACAGTAAACAACATGTTTGAGTATCTAAATTAAAAAGAAATTTATGATATTTACAATATAACATATTTTTTTTATCAAGTTCAAAATTAACAAGAAATTCCATCCTAGGTGATAAAACTAGTTACATTTACTAAAACGAGATAGACTTAGCTATTAGTACAAGATGAGAACAATTCGGAAATTGATATAATTAAAGGGGGGTACATCTCATTTATCAACAAAAGAACAAATTAAACTCTTTAGTTTAAGAATAACGTGAGGTTTTGACAGTTTTAGTGGTGCTTTATGGTTGGGGTGGGCAAATTGATTTATGGAATGAAGATGTTCTTGAAGTTAAGAGCATTTTATTTTATCAAACATGCAATTGTCATGAAGAGAGGAGTCTCTCTTGGGGACCTAGGCCTTTTAAAGTACTTGGCTACTATCGATGCAATTAATTTTGGGTTCCTGATGTTTATGAAGAATTCTTCATTTTGGATTCCTGATGTAAAGCCAATGTGTTCTTCGTGAGAGAGTTCTTTCTATATTTGCTTTAGTTGGTGTCAAATCTTCTTGTATTTAATTATTTCTCAGACAAGCTTCTATTTTCATCCTTTTTTTTTTTTTGTGGCTTCCTGGATTATATATGGGTTTCTTTAGCTAATTTTATTACATTGCATGTTTAGATGTGATTGTTGTGGTGGAGTTTTAGTGTTCAATATCCTTGTTACAGAAAAAATCTCTCTCCATTCATTTTATCGCTATGATTAGCTGAATCCCCATAGCTTTCTAAAAGGATTGCCCACAAGTTCAGTAAATTATTGTTTGTAATTACAAGCTCCACTAACTTCTAACTACATGGCATGAAAGGTTACTCGATGAAATTGGGATTGAAAACAATATACATAGACTAGGTCCTTTGGTTGAGAATAAATAGCAAAATCTAGTGGATATTCTTAATTTTCGCTAAAACAAACGCTACATGCATGTCTATGATTAGAAAATTGTGACTGTAATACCAAAATAGAGTGGGGATTAGGGTATAAATAGTCCAACATTTTTGGGATTTAAGAACATGGTTAAGGTTGTTCTGTGATTTTATTTATGAAAAAGAACAAATAAAACAAGATATATAGTAATACATACGCTAAGAACCTAAGCAGTTGTGATTTCAGGTTTGTCGTGTGATCTATTTTGTTCATTCATTCATCCCTTTGAGTCATTAAGTTTTCTTTTTTCATTTTCTCACTGTTTTAATGTGTTGAATATAGCTCAAAACTATTATTTCTTTTTTTATTTTTTATTGTAGTTACATCAAATTAAATATGGGAGAGAATGAAGGAGCTGAGAAAAAAGAGAAGCATGAAAAGGATAACGTCGAGAAAGAAGAGAAGGGAGAGGAGAAAACCAAAGACAGGAAGAAGAAAGACAAGGAAAGTAAAGATAAAAAGGATAAAGAAGATGGTGAGAAGGGGAAGAAGAACAAGAACAAGAACCCTGAAGATAAGAAGGACCCTGCGAAGCTAAGGGCCAAGCTACAGAAGCTCGACGCCAAGATGGAGGCACTGTCCAAGAAAAGGGAGGATATTCTTAAACTTCTTCAAGAAGTTGAAATCAATGTCACAGAAGCAAGTGGAGAGGCCGTCTAGACATGCAGGACCAGCCATGTCTAAGACATCATATGCATTGCTGCTGATATTATTCTTCGTACAGAAATAATTAGTGTATGTAACACTAGTTGTACCTGTTGTTATAGCTCAATTCTCTTGTGATATGTAAAATTATAATGAAGTACAACCATGCACTTCGAATACATCTTGAGAAAGCATTTCACTTTGAAAACATGAACGCCAAGAAAATAAAATGAAATTGAACTGATTGATCCAGGACGCAAGATTGAGAGAACATCACATTCATGCTACTCTCACATGACTTTTAGAGTCATGTCCAGTTAAATGAAAATCACCAAAACTCAGAGTTCAACATTTGAAAGCTTTACAGAAATATTCAGCAAGCATAAGCTCCTGTCAAAGCCTGGAAAATTTGCGCAATTACTGGTGGGATGAAGCCTGAAGAAGACCATCTTGAATCTGGGTAGCAACATCACGGATACCGCCAGGTCCATGAGGAAAAAACACAGCAGAGGATTTAGAGGCAGCACCAATTTTCTTCATTGTGTCGAAGTACTGGGTGACCAGGACCATGTCCATGACATCCTTTGCAGTGGTCCCTGGCACATTCTCAGAGAAGCCCAACACACTCTTTCTCAAGCCATCCACAATAGCTTGTCGCTGGCGAGCAATACCCAGTCCAGAGAGATACTTTGCTTCTGCCTCACCCCCAGGCCCCAGCTCTCTTTATTTGTAGAATCTTCTCAGCCTCTGCCTTCTCATTAGCCTCCACCCTCGGTCTTGCAGCTGAGAAAGCAACATGTTTACAGGAAAACATGTTGAGTAACACATGCACAAGAGATTCTGAAATCTCTAGACGTTAAAATCACAGAGAAATCGAATCAGAAGAATCCCAGAAAGTGGCTAGAGTTAATCATTATTATTCACTACCGTAGATATTGAATTCACACAGGTAGGACATCATCTGGACCGTTAGAGAAAACAACTAAAAAATAGTACAAAATACAAAACAAAAAAAATGATGGGAGAATCTGCATTCAAAATGAAACGGGAAAGAAGCTAATTACAGGAACCAGTTGAACAAGTCCCAACCTGGTGAATTGCGCACAGTCTGTGAGCAATTATAACTGCTCAACACCCCACAATTAAACTGTCTGTCAATCCCAGTAATGGGAGTAATTTAAAGGGGTTCGGCACTAATCAACTTGGAGTAGAGATAACAATACTTTACCTGCATTGATCTCATTCATTGCCCTCTTCAAATGCTCATCTGGTTCTATATCAACAATGAGCGTTTGCACAATCATGTATCCATAGCAGACATAGCCTGCAAGAAATTACGAGACGATGAGATTAGACCATTGTAGAAAAGTGCCAGAATTTGTGAAAGCTTGATCTCAAATTATGCTTTCACTTTCAAAAAATGGCAAGGCCATATATTTAATCTAGAAACATCATCGAGGTTAAGCTTTGGGACAGTTGTCCTTATTACTGAAGAGGAAAAAAGAAATATTACGGCAAGATCAGCTCAGTTTATAATGTGAACAATAAATGAATCAGACATCAAATGTCACAATAAAAAGCTCATATCCAACTGTAGTATAATTTGTACCATCAAAAACATCGGCCTGGATTTGAGTTGCTGAGCTTGTAGAAAGCATCACTTGCCTTGTCTGCCAGGGCACGGTATTGAATAGAAGCAATATTGACGAAAACATTGTCCTAAAAGTAAATAATTAGGATTAGTATGTCACAGCTACCATTAGAGATCGAGCCAAGAATTATCAGAGTCGGCAAACCTCCGCATATACAAAGACAAAATCACCATTAATTTGTCGACAGCTAGAAAAACTGTGTGATCAAGGCAAAGTAAGACAAGATATGCTACAAAGCTAGGCCAATATAGATATAAATCGTATGCATAGTATAGAAAGTGGCCTCACAGTTCATATTTCCAGCTGATCACCCCTAAAGAAAAAGCATATTAATAAAATAAAAGGGAAAGGAAAAGAGAGGAAACAGCAGTGTTCAGATAAGGGAATAAACAGACCTTCTTGGTCTCACAACGAACACCTATCTGCTGCAACCTCAGAGTCGACAGATGGCCAGCGAGCTGGCTGCCAAGAAACCAAGGAAGGCAATGACATCCAGCATCAAGTTCTTCCTCAAACTTTCCAAATTATGTTTCCTTAATAGCTACTGTGGACTGATCAACTTGTACGCAACAAAACAGATTGCCCATCTTCGATGCACTCAAAGACATCCAGAAAGAATGAATAAGTCATGAGCTAAAAGGGAGTAAAACAAGATATATACACGAAATTTAGGCAAAGTATGATTACAAAAAATGAAACTGCAAAGATGATGGCAGTCCGTAACAGTGCAGCTTATGTTATTATTGTAAAGATGAAAATCATACAGGAAGCGGAAAACATTTAAGAAAAAACCGTAAAATAAGCAAAAACTGCAAAGTTGATGGCAGTCCGTCACATGCATGCTTGGATTTGCTGGTTCGAGAGAGCCTCAATAATACCATGTTGAGTTACTTCCCAAATCTACCACGTTGATTACAACCTTGAACACATATATTTTTATTTTATTTTTTATTTGATAAAAATTTAAATATCTGTAAGATATTATTCTCTTTACTTATTCATTTACTCAAGATACCTATTTGTCATTGTTGAATTATATATGATCATCATTTGCATATATATATATATATATATATATATCTTCTTTTTCTTTTGGACCCATTTGTTTGCAGGAAAGTAATTTTTTTTAAAAAAGTAGTTTCTATGAAAAGTGAATTCCTGAAAAATAAATTATTTTTCAATGTTTGACAATGTTATAGAAAATAAATTGAAAAATAATCTATTAATGTTTTATTTTTTTTCTTAAGTTTATTAAAAGAATAAGAACCAAATTTAATATATGAAAAAGTTGAAGGAGGAAGAAATTTTTAAAAAATCAATTTTATAAATTATTTCAAATAAAATAAATAGCAATTTGAAGAATATGAACAAATCTGACAAATAAAAAAGTAAAAAGATGATGAATTTTTTTTAAAAAAAATCTAGTTTCATAAATTATTTCAAATAAAATAAATAGCAATAAAAAAATGAGAACCTAATCTGATAGATACAAAAGTTGAAAGATAATGAAGTTGAAGAGAAAAAAATTTTAATTTTATAAATTATTTCAAATAAAATAAATACAAAAATAAGAATCAAATATGATAAATACAAAAAATTCAATTAATAAAAATATAAGAGAAAAATAAATAACAATCAAAAGAATGAGGACTAAAGTTGATATAAAAATCAAATTATATCAAATTCTAATAGCATCTCCAATGGGAAAAACTATATTAAAGAGTCAAATTGATAAAATGGCTTTTTAAATAGTGTAAATATAGCTTCTTTGATTATGTGTATTCCAATGGTAAAAAGTTATTTAGAAAAGCCAATTATATTTTAATATATTTCATGTTAAATTAATTTTAATATAATTATATAACTAATTTAGATATTTTATATATAATATAATTATGATGTTATTAATTATATAATTAATATGAGTAATTTATAAAAGTAATATAAAATAATAACATAAATAAAAATTGTCTTCCTTAACCCATATCAAAAAAATAAAATAACAAAAAAATAAAAATCATCACAAATATCAAATTAACAACAAAATATCTAAAAAATCAAGAGATATAAAAGAGAAAATAGAAAAAGTTTTTAAACAAGCATACCTTTTAATTTCAGCTAATTAACACAACCGATGTTATTAATTAACCGGAGAATAATTGATTCTTGTTTTTCTAAATTTGAGAGAAGGGTGAGGCATAATACAAGATTTTAAAATTTACAAGTTTTTTTCTTTCAGCTTTTAAAGAAAAAAAATAAAATGTTGGCCAACGGTTATAAAAATAGCCGTTGGCCAACGATTATAAAAATAGTCGTTGGCCAATGATCATTTTCTTTTGCTATTTCTACAGAAAAATGTAGAAATGACTCTTTAAATGATGAATAACTATTTTAGCTATTCATTTGCCTCAGCCGTTGGAATGAATAAAAATAGAAACAAAAGTTAAAAGTACAACTTTTTAAATTTGTCTCTTCATTTAACTCTTCCTTTGGAGATGTTTTAAGGGATGAAATTGAAAAAAAATAAAAAAAATAATTTAAAACAAAATATATAGTAAAAAAAAAATTAATGATCAAATTTGATATAATGAATAAATAACATAATAGTTTTTAACTTTTTGAAATTTCTGGAAAGTGTATTATGTTTAAAACAGAAGGAGAATATTTTTAAATAATAAGCAAAATTTTTATTTGACTGTAAAGTATTTTTTATCAATTAATTTGTTTTAATAATAAATAAATATAATAAATTTTATAAAATTATTTTTTATAAAATAAACCGCGTTAGTTTACTCGAGAAGAAATGAGTGACGTGGGTTGGGTTCTTTGAGATTTCACATAAACCTACCAAGTGCAAATATGATTAAAAAAATTGTCATGTTTCGAGGTTTTTCTTTTTTTTCCTTTATTTTTAAGTATTTTAAAGTTTTTTATTTGTTGGGATTAACATGTCGTGTGAGTTCGATATACCGAATAATAGGTTAAATAATAATCTATGAATTGTTAATAAAGCGTACCTCATGTAGCATTTGCATTTGTGTCTCACAATCTTTTTATTAAAAATAATTTAAGAGTATATTTAGATTATTTAGATTTAAAATTTAAAATTATTAATTCGAATTTTATAAATTTTAAATTTATTATAATTTTATTTAATATTAACGTTAAAATCTATAAAATTTTAAAGTATATAAATTAGTTCAAATATTTATATTAATAAAAATAAAATTTTAAATTTAAATTTTATTATTTTAATAAATAACAACAACAACCACCATCAACAGAAGGCGTAGACGATTGGCTCGTTCTAGTGATAAAATGCAAATTCCAAGATAAAGCTATCGCTGATTCGATTGGTTGATAA
The DNA here is from genome assembly GCA_015852605.2 of Populus deltoides. Classification (NCBI taxonomy): domain Eukaryota; kingdom Viridiplantae; phylum Streptophyta; class Magnoliopsida; order Malpighiales; family Salicaceae; genus Populus; species Populus deltoides. Next base: position 7,177,781 of record CM027584.2, on the reverse strand, counting down.
CGAAGATTACACGAGAGATTATCCAGCGTAGCGACTGCATCATCATCAACTGAGAAACCAATCTCACTCGACCCCTCTGCTGCTCTGCTTAGAATAACCGGTGAGTTTATTGTTGACCATCAATGGCGGTGAGGGCACCACTAATAACTTCTGCTGCTTATCTTCGAGGAACAAATCGCCCCCATTTCCTCACCTCCAAGTCCCGCTTTGGCCTCCAATCACCCACCAAACAGCTGGCCCTTACAATCGTTGCCATGGCTCCCCAAAAGAAGGTAACTGACCAATTCAATTCTTTACCTAGAAACCCTTTACAGTTGCTGCCCCTTGGTTCATTACTTACAAATTCAGACTTCAAAATCTTGTCTCTCTCTCATTACTTTCAACTAAAGCAATGCCTACATACATGTAGGTTAACAAGTATGATGGGAACTGGAAGAAACAATGGTACGGTGCAGGGATCTTTTACGAAGACAGCGAAGAAGTCGAATTTGACGTATTCAAAAAGCTTGAGAAACGTAAAGTCCTTAGCAACGTAGAAAAGGCAGGACTTCTATCTAAAGCCGAGGAGTTGGGAGTCACTTTATCGTCAATAGAGAAGTTGGGTGTGTTTTCGAAAGCTGAGCAGCTGGGCTTGCTGAGTCTGTTGGAGAAAACGGCAAGTGTTTCGCCGTCTACATTGGCTTCTGCGGCGCTGCCCATACTGGTGGCGGCAGTGGTGGCTATTGTCGTTATACCTGATGACTCGGCAGGGCTGGTGGCCGCCCAGGCTGTGTTGGCAGGGGCCCTTGGGGTTGGTGCTGCCGGCTTGCTTGTCGGGTCTTTTGTTCTTGGTGGTTTACAAGAAGCTGATTGAGTTTTCGGTTTTGTTGTTTAATCTTACCTCCTCCTTTTTTTATCGACCTAGGTTAATATCATCTTTCATCTGTTTTCCCTTTTTAGTTTTTCTCTGTATATATATGCTTATTAAAAGTGCTTGGATTACATATATCATCAAAACTAGCCCAATACTGCCTCTGCTACTGGGAATTTTTATTTTGTTTTTTGAATTTCTACTGCTAATTCTAATAAGACTCACTGGTTCTTGGAAAGTTGGAGGGGAACTCAGAAACTGAGAGCTTTTCCTCTCCAAAGGTATGACCTCTCTCCATGTCCTTCCTATTGTTCAGATTTTGTTACGAGTTAATTAATATGTCAAAATTTGGATTTGGCTACATATATTAATATGAAGATTGCTGTCGTAGCTCTATTTTGCTACCGATTACAATTTCTACACATGGATTGATAGTGCAGATGTGTCTTTGAAATTTTGCTTTAAATGGTGCCTTATCAGGAATGCACACACAATGTTTGATATTTTGCTTCAATGAAAAGCTAGTGTACTGAACTTAATCTTTCATTGCTTGGTTCCTATTTTGCTTCAATGAAAAGCTAGTGTACTGAATGTGAACTTTCTTTACTTTGTTCGGTAAGATTTTAATATATAATTTATATTATTTTCTAATATATCTTTTTAGGTAAACGTTTTTTTTGGTTTGAAACATGTAAAGCGTACAATATCTTATGCTATTAATTCGATTTTAGTTCCTATTTTGTTTCAATGAAAAGCTATGTACTGAATGTAAGCTTTCTTTACTTGGTTTTATCAAAAAAACTATCTCAACTTTAAACTGTTAGGTAAGACTTTACAGGGCTTGAAATTTGTATAAACTTACACTACCTTGTGTTATTAATTAGAAAAAAAAATAAAGATGGTGAGATTTGAACTCGTAATTGTTTGGTCATCAAGGTTGTGATATCATGTCAAAAAATCATTTTAACTTTAAAACTTAAACTGCTAGGTAATGTTTTAATATATAATTTATTTTAGTCTCTACGAAGTTCCAATTTTGCTTCAATGAAAAGCTAGAGTACTGAATGTAAACTTTCTATACTTGGTTCCTATTTCTTACTGCCTTCACTTTGTATTTGCAGGTATATGGTGATTTTGCAGGAGTAACAGGAAAAATTGCAGGAAAACAAGTGTATTTTGAATATGATTTCATTTTTCTATTTTTCTATATACATAAAAATACCATAATTTGAATACGTTTTCAGTTTTCTACTTCATGAAAGTGTAAAGGACCTTTGTAAAATGAACGAGTTCTCTGTTTTTTCATTAGAAAATGAAAACTGGAATGGGGGTAGAAAATTGGATTGCAAAACGAAAAACCTTTTCCATCACTAAACAGGCTTAGTAAAATTGAGTAGTTATGGATGAAGCCCATTGAATCGTCATTGTTACCAGTTTGCTGGCGAATGATAAGCCTCTGGTTAAAGATTTGGAAGCTAGGGCGTTACTTGTTCCAGTTGAAGCTGCTCCTTCATCACTTTGCTGCTCTACAAGGGGAACTAAAGTGGTTCCCAAAAGTTTATCGGATCTCTTGCCACTGAAGTCTAGCAATACCCTCTCGTTTAAATCCAGTTCTGTTGCTGCAGATGGATTGTTCTCTCCAAAGCTCGTGACTTCCAACTCTTATTTCGTTTGTGCTCTTTCAACTTGTTGGTGCTCCAACCATATATTATCTTGTCTCCGAAGTCTTGAATGCCGCTATCAGACTGCCGCTGAATCATTATGGATATGATCTCATGATATGAAGGACATGGCTCCTGAAGAGTTTCTATGAAGAATTGTTATGCTTTTGCCACCGGTTTGTTCACGTCATCAAGCTTAGTTTTGTTGGGATACTGCATCTTCTTGGTCACCTGCCTCACTTTGTCAAGGTTGATTTGGAATCTGACCAGTGCTCCTTTCTTTGAACTCGTCATTCAACACAAAACAAGATTCAATTTTTTTGAAAAGCGCTGGCGCTGAACACTCAAAGGCGATTTGTGTTCCTCGAGGTATGCTATTTTGTCTCCATGGCATGGAAATTTTTATATGGTTGTTGATTATTAGGACAATTGGGTAGATTAATGGGATGTTTTAATATAGAAAAAGAAAGAAAGTAGAGGCAATAGGTATTATTCTTACATGTTCCTCAAATTTTTATATGTTTTAATAATGACTATTAGTCATTATTCCACTAAAAACAAACTAGTTAAAACATTGTTAATATGACCTACGAACAATCAATACCTCGAGAAACTGATAAAGTAGAGGCTGATCTACAATATATAAGTTGTAGTTGCCATGGCACCTCCAAACTTTTTTTGAGACCCATATATTATTTATTTTAATTTTCATTCTTTTACACCCCTAAAATTTTTAAATTAGCTCATCTAAAGAAGCAAACCCTTTAAACTTTTTTAAAAAATATAATAGGCAATAGGTAGCCCTACCCGCTGCAAAGATTTTGGATCCAAAATAGTATTAAATAAATAAACATAATTGGCCCAATCCTTCAATATAAAATATCAAGACAAAAAAGAAACAAGGTATTATTTGATTCTCTTAAAAAATCATATCTCTCGATACTCTATTTCTCTCTTACAAAAGTAACTAGAAGGGCTATAAAAGGTTATGGTTTGTATTTTCTTAATTGCTTTGATTTTTTCTCCTGTACCAAGAGAGGAAAGCCATAGTCTCTATTTTCTTAATAAATACACAACCAAACAAGAATTTAAAGTAATTCTAATTTTTAGTGTTTGGAATTTTATATTTCCTAATTATTTTGTATTTAGGGTTTTGATGGATTTTTATGAATTATATATAATTAAATTCTTCAAGGCTTAATGATGCCAATTAGACAAATAATTATCATGCATTCAATGTATTAGTTTTATTTTGATTTTTATTGATCTATAAAATTAATTCTTGAACTAATAGTGATGATATTTTTTAGGTTTACTATGTCTTAAATTAAGTTTTAAGAGTAGAGATACGAAAACAAAGAACACAAGACTCTTTTTTTTAAGAAACAAAACGTCAATCTCCTAGACAACAATGCATTTGTTATAGCTACTACTTCAAACATGGTAACTCCTTCCTAAAATCTTGAAATGATAACCCATGAATTTAAAAAACTTAAAAATGTCCTTCTAAATGCCAAAAAATTCAACCCGGAGAAATGAATGTTAGTTCTTTGAAATGTGATCTTGGAATGTTCAATGATATGATGTATTCTTATTAATCAAAGAGCATACATTCAGGGTGTTTATCTCAAACCCAGTTCATTCCAACCTATATATTTAGAGTATCATTTTAAAAAAAAGATTAGAATCATCATTTTCAATTTCAAACTTCTTTGTTTAAACCATTTTCGAGTTGACTAAAGTACTCAGATGAAGTGAATGCTATATTTTGTCTACTTTGCTCCATTTTTAGTAAGCCAACAAAAGGTCAAGACCATATGCTTTTGTATCTAAAGGTTTTCTTAATTTGAGAAAGGTTTTCAAACTTATGTTTAGACCTTTCGATTAAATCCTTTATGAGTGAATGCTATATTTTGTCTACTTTGCTCCATTTTTAGTAAGCCAACAAAAGGTCAAAACCATATGCTTTTGTATCTAAAGGTTTTCTTAATTTGGGAAAGGTAAATTATGAGATTTATTATCCTTTGTTGGCTTATATTAGGAAGAAAGATTCACCATATATAAAGATTTAATAAATCAGTCATAAAATATTTATAATTTGGTAGATAAGGAAGCATCACAAGAAGTTGAAAATAATCATCTACACTTAAAGCTATAATTAATATTGTTTGATGGCTAACTTTAAAAGTATGTGCTTTTGGAAGCCATGATGAAAGCCATGGTTCAAAACATTAAGGTAATTTTATTGAACTTTTAAAGCTCTTAGGAAGTCATTAAATATACTTTTTATAGAATTTAAAATGAAATTTTGAGTATCTTTACTAGAAATGTGAGAAGAGTGATTCACTATAAGATTAGAGATTCAAAGTTTTCTATCATTGTTAATAAAGCTAGAGATGAAGCAAAAAGAGGAACAAATGACAATTATCTTATGAGTTTTAACAAAAATGATCTCATCCAGAAGCATTTTTTATATATTGTGTATATGAAAAATAACACGACATTGACTCTAAACAAGAGGTCTGCAATGTTCTAGCTTGTAATGATTTTCGCGTAGAACATATTTAAGATCAAGGATATGATAGTGCAAGCAATATGTAAGGTGAGTGGAATGGACTCTAAGTTTTATTTCTTAAAGATTTTTATTTTTCTTATTATGTACAATGCCTAATTGATATGTTGTAATTAAGTATTGTTGTTGCCTCTAGAAAAGTAAAACTTGTCCTTTTATAACTTAGACTTATATTATTAAATATTTTTGTTAGTTCATGTAAAAGAAACAATGAGTTACAACTTGTTTGAGTAATTGAAACTAGCAATAAAATTGCTCAAGATAAAATAGAGACAGGAAAAGAAGCAAACCAAGTCGGTAGCTTACAATGACCAGACGATACTCGATGGGGTTATCATTTTCAATCAATTTATAGCTTGTTAAGAATGTTTAGTTTAACTTGTAAAGTTATCAATAATGTCTCTAAAGATGAACCAAATTATTCTTAATGAGGTGATGTAGAAGTAATTTATTTGGCATTAATATCTTTTAAGTTTATTTTCATATTACATATGATGAAACAAATTATGAAAATTATTAATGTTTTATGCCAAGCTTTGCAACAAAAAAAAGCAAGACTTTATCAATACCATGATTTTAGTCTCAACTACAAAGTCATTGATTTAAAAGTTATTGGATGATGGATGAGAACCTTTACTTTAAAGTGTCAAGGCATTTTGTGTACAAAAAAGATTGATATTCCTGATTTGAAAGTACAATATACAAGAGCTCATGGTAGGTCTCATTATCAAAGTGAAGTTCTCATAACTGTTGAACATCATTTCAAAGTTGATATATTTATAGTTGCAATTGGTTTTCAATTACAAGAGTTAGATGACATATTTTGTGACCAAATAATTGAGCTTCTTATTTTAAGTTTAACATTATATCCTCAAGATTCTTATAACTCATTCAATGTTGATGATGAATGCAATTTCGCTTAAAAATTTTATCATAAAGATTTTAGTGAGTAAGAAAAACTTCATTTAAGGTTTCAATTGTAACATTGTGAGTTTGATGTACCAAAACAAATGTTTCAAAAATCTATTACTCTTTTTGAGCTTTGTAGAGCAATGGAAGCTTCTGGAAGATAAAAAAAAAATCTATCATTTAATTGATAGATTAATTTAACTAATCTTAACTCTTTTTATATCTATGAAAACTACATAATGAGCTTTCTTTACAATGAAGTTTGTAAAAACAAGGTATCATAGTAAAATGAATGATGATTTTATTGCAATAATTTAGTTATCTACATCAAAAAATAGATTGCTATAAACTTCAGAATAGATATTATTATGAATGAGCTCTACTCAATAAAAAAAAAATCATCAAGGATAACTTAGTTTAAAGTTCTTTTACCTATTTTTTTCCTCTTTTTTATGTCTATATGAAGTATCTTTAACTTTTAATAATTTATTAGAATGTAATAGAATACTATATATAAGAAAATTAAGAATTTCATCTTGTTATAATTATTGAGTTCATTAAAATAAAAATTGTAAACCATATAAACCAAACCCTAGCTCCCCTATCACACACTCACAACAGCCATGTAGCCACCACACAACCAAAACCACCATCCTTGGTAAACCCACCACGTTGCCATATTCTTTCCCACCACTTTGACCATGGTGACATCCGCATCACCATCAACTAGTGGTAACTTGAAACCCAAGACAAGCATTACAAAAACTAGCTTATCTAGTTTTGTTTCTCCACATTTGGATTCCTCTCACCAATCCTATCTCGATTGAGAGTCACATCTCATTTTAACTCATTCATAACATACCAACAAACTACCTGTAGAGGAACTAAAAATAAGAGAGAGGGAAAAAAAATCCAAACCACGGAGATGAGAGAAAGAGGAAAAGAAGTTGAAAGTTCCCTTGGTTGAATCTCCTTCCTCAAGATATGGCAATGTATGGGTCCATGTACCGGTAATAGCAATGATGTGTAGGACCATGGGCTAGTGCTACCCTTAATATTCCATCAATTTTTGCGTCTGATTCCAGCAACTCCAATCGACTCTAGTGACTCTAGAAGATTGATTTCAAACCCTAGATAAAATTTTGAACATTATTAACATATTGTTGATTTTGTTTAGCAAAATATTTGTTTTTTGTGATGATTTTGAGATTGATTGTGTATGTGTGTAAGGACTTTTAATTTCTTGTTTTTAATTTTCCTCCATGATACTTTTCACTTATGAATGTGCATCGTGAATGTGTTTTTTTAAAAAAATTATGATAGATGTATTTTCATATAAAAATTTAAAATAAGTAATATGAAAAATATTATGTGCTATTTTGATGAATTGTGACTTTGTTTTCAAACTAAATTATTTTGTTAAACATAAACATGAATCAATGAGTTAGAGGGTGTCTTTAGCAATACCTTATTGATTCACTTTTCCATCACATAATAAATTGTTATCCTATCGATAGGGTCACTCTTGATGTTACAATATATGATTTTAAAAAAATCATGTTACGTGGACCTAGGTTGGGTCAATGTGACCACACGTAGGCCCAATGAGTATGAATGGCACTCTAAGGGTTTATTTTGGACATATTCAAAAGAGTAAAGACAAAGCCTAAATTTTTTTCATCTACCTATTTTATAATTTACCAATTCAACGAGTCTCATATTTTTAGGGACGGATATGTTCAAATTTTTCTCAAATAACTCAATCGAATTTTTCACGAATAACCTAATTGACGAGTCTTCTATATTTAAGGACTAACATCAATTTTTCTCGAATGACCTAATTGATGAGTCTCATATTTTAGGAATAAATGTCAACTTTTTTTGTCAATGATATAATCGATGAGTCTTCTATTTTTAGAAATGAAAATTTGAATTTTTTGAATGGCCTAATCAATGAGTCTTTTATTTTCAAGGATGGACAATAAAATTTTACAAATAACCAAATCAACAAGTCTCCTAATTTTAGAGATGGATGCTAAATTGTTTTAAATGACCTAATTAACAAGCCTTCTATTTTTATAGAAAAGCATTAAATTTTCCATGAATAATCTAATCATTGAGTCTCCTATTTTTAAGGATGGACATCATTTTTTAGCAAATGACCTATTTGACGAGTCTTTTATTTTTAGCAAGGATGTCAAGTTTTTTTGTAAAAATTGTAATTAATTTAGAATAAAGCATGAATAAGCTCATAAAATAATTTAGACAATTAATTACATTTAATTTAAGATAAAACACTTAGAAAATGTAACATTTTGTTTGAAAGAATACGATAAAGGTGATATTTATCTTTTCTTGAGTAAAAATACTAGGTGACGACTATGTTTTGTCTAATTTTTCCATTGATTTTGGAGGTCCCAAGATTGTACCATTTGCGAGAAACCCTATATACATAATTGTTTCAACAATTTATTTTTCTTTAAAATTTTATTCTTTCCTTTATCATTTTATTATGATTTTACTTAAATTACATGCATTTTCTTTCTTCTAATATTTTAAATCAAGTAAGGAATTCTACAATTTTATTTGATTTGTGAGGTTTTATCTATCTTATAATTCAATTTTTAATTGTAGTTTTTTTGTATGAAAGTAAAAAACCAAGAAGCATAGTTAATTCATAAGGGCTAAAAAAATAAATAACCATTTTAGCACTATAATTAACCAATTGGCTAAATAGTGTAGCTTGAAAACCGCCATAAAAAAGTCATGAGTCGTCCCTGCTTTTTCCTTCCTGAGTATTGACCCTAATTTATTCTTATTATTATAAGAGCTCTTCTTATTATCTGCCATAAAAATATGTAGAGATGAGATATTTCACTATTTAAAACATGATTAACCTTCTGTGTTTTATCAGCTGTGACATCATAATTTTTAGTGCAAAAATATGACCTTCAAGCTTCATTAATTATAATCCTCACTATCAAACTCATTGTTCTTATTTTGATTTATTCAAGGCTCTGATAATATAACCATTATATATTTTTTTTCAAGCTTCCGCTTCTATAAAGACTTCTTATATTATCCATTATAATGTTAGGTAATGGATCAAATGATTTATATACAAATGATTGCTTAGTAAAATATGTGTAGCATTAGGAGTCCTAAGTTTCCAATTATAATAGTAGTGGAAACAACCTACACTTCCAAAATGATTGGCAAATAAATAAATAAATATATATATATAAACACAATTAATTACTCATGAACCTATATGTAATTTATGTGGTTCAACAAATTAGATTTACTTTACGAGTAAGATGATCAGAAAAATTCAATATGATAATGGAAAAGATTGCAAGGTGTTACATAAAATTGTTTTTTCATCTAAAATTCATAATAACTCAAAACTTACTTTTTCTCTCCTCTCTCTAGCCACCAAAATAAAGAAAATGGAAGCACTCATAAATAAGATTTACCCTAAAATACGAAAACTCTAGGCTTTTATATGGAGTAAATACATGAGCATTTCTTTTCTAATTTAGAGCCATAATTTAAGACAAACCCAACAAACTTTCTCCTTAGCTTAAATTAAGTAAACTTACAAAAATTAAATATCTTTCTAATCTACTAAGAAGATTTTTGCAAGAAATTGCTTCTTTATCAGAACAAGTCTCTTAATCATTAAAATTCTCTATAATATTCAAAGAAAAATTAACTAAATCAGTATAAGCATACTTAACTAGTGGTTTTATTTGTCTTCTTATAGCAATATTTTAAGGTTATTATTTAGGTGCATTTATATCAATAATATCTTATACCACTTCCTCTATAAACCCAGTTGAAACATCTTTCTCCACCATCTCTAAAGCTCTAACATCAAGCTCTACATGTTTGCTAGTAATCTGGTTCATCTCAACATCAACACTAGTTGACTCATTTTCTTTGTAAAACATAACAAACTCATTAAATGTTACATCCTTATTGGTAATAAACTTAGACGAATTGGAATCAACATATCATAACCAATTTCCCCTCTCCCTCTCCATGCATAACATAGGAATATGCATTTTCTCACTTTCAACCCAAGTTTATCTTTTTAACATGAACATAAGCAGGATAACCAAATACTCTTAGTTTAAAGTAATAAGTAGGAGAACCAAACGATAATATAAATAGGATAACCAAACAATTTTAGTTTTGAGTAATAAGTAGGAGAACTAAACAATACCTCATATAGAGTCTTCAACTCTAAAACTATCAATTAAGATTTATTCATCAGATAACAAACCATGTTAGTTGCTTCAACCTAGAAGTCCTTTGACAATTTAGCTTGTAAAACCATACAAAGTGTTCTTTGCAAGAGTGTTTTGTTCATACGTTCTGTAATCCTATTTTGTTGTGCTGTATTTCTAATAGCGCGATGTTTAGAAATTCCTTTATTCATATAGAATTCATCAAACTCACTTGAGCATAATTCCAAACCATTATCATTTCTTGAACATTTGATCTTCTTACTAGTCTACTTTCAATTAAGGCTTTCCATTGTTTAAAGGTGATGAACACATATTGTTTCGTTTTAGAAAATACATCCAAACCTTCTTAAAATAGTCATGAATAAATATCAACAAATATTATGCTCCACCTTTTGACATAACATAAAAGAACCTTGGTAATATGAAAAGTTGTATCGAATTTCACCTTACACTATTTATCATAAACACAATGCTTACATAAATTCAATTTACTTGTTTACTAATTACATAATAAATCTCGCTTACATGGCGGTTGTTGAAAGAATTTGTCATTATTTAAAAGGTTCAATTGATTTTTTCTTACTTTATTCCCCTTCTAATGGTTTCTATCTTATAGGATATTGTGATAGTGATTTTTAGGAGATATTGTCGATGGAAAGAGCATCAATTTTGTTTTTTTAATGAAAGATTGTGCTATTTTATGGAGTTCCAAAAAACAACGTATCATCACACTTTCAACTTGTGAATATGAATAAATGGAAGCAACTTCTTGTATCTGTCATGTTATTTGGCTTGAAAGGTTATTGAATGAACTTCTTTCATCATAAAGAAAAGAGCTATGAAAATTTGTATTGACAACAAGTCATTTGCATAAGCAATTGCTAAAAATCAAGTGTTTTATGATCGAAGCAAGTATATAGATACAAGGTATTGTTTGTAAGGACCCAAGATCAAATAGTCAATATCTTTACAAAACTTGTCAAGTTTGAATATTTTTTAGGAATCCATGCAAGACTTGGAGTGAAGAAGAAATTTTGAAATTAAGAGATAATATTGAGATAAATAATTCGACATTCTCTAAATGATTTTGTGCAAATTAATGTTGTTTAAGTAAGTTCAAGGTGTGTGTATGTACTTTGAATGTGATAATTCATGTATTTAGTACGGTTCATATATGAGGTATTGATTGTGGTTCATGTATCAAAATATCACCATGTCACCTGCATATATGATACGCTATATCTGTAGTTACTATCTCATTTGCAATTCCCTAGCTAAGCGTTCATTTCTAACAAACCTGTTCTTCTGCAAAACATGGACACTCTTCCATTGCTGAGTCAGGACATTTTATGGCACGAGTTAGATTTGTACCATATGAAGTTAATAACACTGAAGCAATATATACGATTGGCAAATGTTTGGGCATGGACAAGTCATTTTATGGCCCGTCCTTGAATGACTGGAGATATTCTCGTGGTGAGTGCTCCTGACCCTCCGCTTAATACAACTCTGGAGAGGGAAATGACAAGCGCAAAATGGTGGCCAAGATGTTGAATTTAATAGTTTCCATTGAAGACATTATGCTGCCATCTTTCTAGACAATTTAATGGAGCAAAACATGCAAGTTCCTGATTGGATGGCAGAAAGTTGTTCTATCGAACATGGAACGACGGAAATTAGTGCGAACATAAGAGTTATATATAAGCAGCTAACAATTTATTAAGAACCTTACCGTGAATTCGATTGCAGCACTGATCAAATAGGTGCAGAAGGTGGTAAAATAGCATATGCTAGAAAGCCACCAAATAGAGCAAGGAGAAAGTCTGTGACCATGTAATTGTTAATAATGTTGGCAGAGCTGGACGGGGAAAAATGCATGAGCTTTGCCAGGTATGCCAGATTCTCCAGTACCTCCTCAACTGTTATTTTCAATATACAAAATCATATAAATTAATGTTTTGTGTGTGCTCACGCGCCGCGCACAAACAAAAAAGAATTAGAGTTGTAATTAAGTAACCTATCCAAGAAAAAGGAGGCAGCATGCATGCCGACTTTTCATTGCAATAACTTACCACCGGGATACGTATGATGTTATAATTTGTGTTTTTATTTATAGTTATACCCGATTCTAATAGTCCGAATTGAAATATAAATATTTGATTTTGATCGTTGATTAATGACTTGAAGTAGTTGTGGTCATCCGGGACTTTCGCTTATGATAAATCAAGGAAGCATAATTTTCTAATGAAGGCATCTTTGATGTGAACTATCATTGATTTCCTAGCTTATAGATTGATTTCTGGTTGGAGCACGTATGAAAAACTAGCATGTTCATACTCAATCGTTTTTCATGGAACATCTACTTGTACATTTATTATTTGAGACAAAAGTTGGAGGCCTAATCCAATATAGATGGATGTATCCATTTGAGAGGTTAGGGATTCTACATGCATCATAATTAAAATTTTATTGTCTTTCTTTGCATATTTCAAAACATTCATTTAATTTCATGTAGGTCCTTATTCAACCTTAAAAAAAAAGTAAAAAACTAGGCGCATGTTAAGGCTTCGATGGAATGTGTCTGACAATATATTTCAGAGACAATGGAAATTATTCACTTCTCAATGCGCTGATAATCAATGTTCTTTTGACTATTCACTTTTTTCTCAACATCATCACCAACAGAATGAAAAGTCATCAGAAATATTTGAAGGGCTTTCTAAAAATTTTCATTCAAGTTAAAATTTTCCATTTAACTTTACAGATGAAATCAACTACGAAAATATTAAAAATATTAATATTTAATTTTTCATTAGTAATTTCATTGGTAAAATACGCCCAAATACCAAGACCATTAAATTTCAATTTGAATTTACAAACGGAATCACCAACAGAAATATTAAAAATATTAATATTAAATATTTAATCGGTAACACTAAATTAAAATACCTGAATCAGAACAAACAAGGCTTCATCTTCTTCTTTCTTCTTCTCTCTTCTTCTCTCACAGAGTCAAGTCATTTCTCTATCTTTTTCTTCTCTTCTCTCACTTCTTCTCAACCAAAATCAAGCATTCTTTTCTCTTCTCATCCTCAATTATGTTGTCTTTCTTCATTTTACTTTTTTCTTTTTTTTTTGGGTTTATTAACAATATCGTTTCTTTTTTTTCTTTTTTCTTTTTTTAATTATTTGTCGAAATTAAGCACGCTATTAAGCTAAGAATTTTTCATCCTTTTTTTGTGTTTTGTTTTTGCATTATTTTTGTTTTTTGTCATTATTTTTGTTCAATTTTTTATTCTTAATAATTTTATGAATTAATAATCGTGTTGAATTTTAGTTGTTGTTGAAATTTTTTTTGCCTTATTTTGTTGAATTTTAGTTATTGTTTTCAAATTTCTTATTCAATTCAATTCATTATTTAGAAGAATTTTTGTAAAACTATTAAATCCCGTGATGCAAATTAAGTAATTAAATTGAAGAATCAAATCATCTGATCAGCAATGCAACCTTTGTCCGGCTAATAGTTTTTTATTGGTCCAGAGTCTTGTCAGCTTTATATTAAGATCAGATTCTGAAGTTTGAGTATCCTTGTTGTGGGAGGTTATTCTAAAGCTGGATATGATGTCTAGCTTGGAATAAAATGTGGCGTTAGATGATTGCCCGAACCGGAGCATATGGAGCATGTACTTGTCGGACATCCCTGAAGCATATGCGAATGAAACATCGCAAACATGTTGGTGAGTCAGCTTGAACAAGGTCATGGGGGCTGGTTCTGCTCTTTCATGGTACAAGTCAAGAGTCAATGTCTGATGTGCCACATCCCCACTCACAGTCACAAGCTACTTAAGTGGCATGGCCACCTTGTGCTTTAAACGAATCATTTGTCTTTCTAGTGGGTTTTTTTTGGTTATAATATTTATTTTTATTTATTTTTTAATGGCATAAATGCTTTCTGAATGCAATCGTGAATGACAGCAGAAACTGGTGACTGCATGATTTCTATTCTCGCCATTTCTGCAAGTAAAAAGAGCTACGTCTTCTTCATGTGCTTGTCTTTTCTTCATGCTCTCATAGCGCTATCGTCAACTTTCTTTCGAATTGGTTCTCCTTGCTGCCAGAGTCATCCGAGTTACTAATGGCCAGTCCATGCCCAGTGGAATATGTTTTCTTTCAGGGCCACCTCTCATTATTCTTTGTTCTCGTCGTCTTTGGAATTTGTAGATGCAATTTCTCAAACAGCCTGTAAGCTACCCAAAGTGGGTGGGTCCAACAAGTATCCATGGCTTTCCCTTCTACTCCCATGTATTTCCACCTTGCTGTAGTTTCCCCTCATCTGTTCAATTTGACCCTTCTAAGAAGAGATTTTCATTGTATAAATTATATCTTAAAATTTCAGATGAAGTTTTTACATTGAGTTAGATTTTTTAGTATGCTATCAGTTTTGATGATCAGGCGATCATGAATTCAAATCTCATTATTTCTATTTATTTGATAAAAATTAAACACAGATAATATGAGTATATATAAGTTTCAAACTCAAAATACTTTTACTTGAGAATATGTGTTAAAAAATAATATAAATCATATCTTAAAATTTCACTTAAAAATTTAAATATTTTATTAAATTGATTCTTTGATAGCAGTAATTACAGATTAATATTACATTATTTTTCTTTTTCTTTTTTGAAAAAGGAAACAAGAAAGATGGAGTTACAAGTAGTTTTGTCTTATTAGAGATGACTTAGGGCCGAAAGGCGAAGGACATTAGAATGTATCTTTTTGCTTGAAAGATTATATGTGACATGATAGGACTTATATAGATGTAAATAAAGATTTTATGAGCCTTTATTTTAATAACTTTTTCATAAATCATCATAATTATTTATATTTTATAGGCAAAATAAAGTGCTAATAATAAATTATATAGGTTAAGAGTGATTTATATAGAGTATAGATATAAATTAAAAAAAAATAGAGGTCTGGTGGGATTTATGTGGTAGTGATAAAAATATGTTATAATGTTAATATTGTATTTAATTATATGGTGAAGGATTGTCTCAATTTCTTCAATAATTATTTTATTATTATTTTTTAATTAGATTTAATATCGCGGTTGATGAGTTAAAGGAGTAGGATTGTCTCGATTTAACAAGATTAATTATTTATATTGTGTATTTATTTCAAAATTTTTAGGATCTTTCATTAAATTAAAAGAAATAAATATTATAATAATACAATGAGATAGAGATACGCATTGTGTATGTAAATATCCTTTGTGTTTTGGCACTAAATGATTATGCAATTGGATAGAGCTAAAGAGGAATAAGAGAATATATAAAGGTGTCGTCTCTACCACACAACACTGCTTGTGGAATTACCAAAACATATAGCGCTCTTGATCAATGGCAGCCATAGCCATCATCATCACTTCCACCTCAATGCAACAGCATATTTCAAACTGCATCTCTGATTTCTGCAGGAGTGAGGATATATTGAGATAAATATAAATAAATAAATAAAAATACCCTCTTTCTTCAGCCATTTTTGGGTTATCGACTAGCTAAAATGTACAAAGGGAGACTGATAAATTTAAAAAATTTATTGAATCATGAAAATACTACCATTAAAGGAGAAACATGAAAGATAATTCACTCTGAAAGTGGTTCTACCTTTTGCAATAAATATGAAATCTATTCATATATGAAAATTTGAGTAGTTAGAACTTAAGTAAACTTTGGAAAAATTATCATCGTTATTTTGTAGTTTCGTTAATTTATTTATTTATTTATTATACTTTGAAAAAATATAGTTTATATCATGAACTTTTATACCCACACGTGTGACATTTTACATCCTTATTGTGGCATGCCAAAAAATATCAACAAAAAATATTTTATTATTTACAAGATTGCTATTTTTTATTTAATGACTAAAAACCCTTCTGTTAAATATCATAACTTTTTTATTTTTTTTTAAAGAAACCTAGTCATCACCTTCAACCTTTTCTTCTTCCTTTTCTTTTGAATTGCTTTCAATCTTTCTAGGAATAGAATTTAGTGTTAGATCTTAAATTTGCTTCAAGAATAAAAGAATATTCCTAATAGTGAAAATTCAAGAAATTGATTTCCAACTAAGATTGACCACTACAAAAAAATATCTAACTAGAAGATTCCTTACATATCTCAACTTTGTAATGTTAATACAATCTTTGATTTTATCTCGGACTATATTTGTGTTCTCATCATAGAAAAGAAATGATGTGTCAAGCCAATCAAGGTTAGCAAAATTCTCTCGTCTTCTACCATGTAATTTCCCCTATACTTCGATCCCACAATGTTCCCATGATGAGCAAAATGATAGGATCTCTCACTATTACATAGAAAGCACCCATGCATCAGGATTTGGTTGGTCTGTGTCACTAATCTATATGTGAATTGTAGTGTGTAAGACATCCTCAAACGAACCAGCTCTAGGTTCTGGTTCATCTCCGATACGATATGGTCTTCCCATGAAAAACATAGGATACTTAAGAGTCACTATTTATCGATACCTTACAATCAAGAGTTTAAAAAATAAAAAAGAGGGAAACATACTGAATTTGTCAAGAGACGAAGAAGAAGAAGAAGATAATCGTTATTACTCTTTACTAAATAAAACTCCCCATTTAGTTTGAATGAAATATTACACCTCACTTACTCACTACGCATTGTTTTTTTAATGTCTTAGTTTATAGTAATGCCATGTGTGTGGCAAGAAACCAATTTCCACTTTTTCTTATTTACTTCATATTTAGGTTAGTTCCTTTATATTGTTTCTTCCACCAAGTGGTTTCAAAATCATTGATCTTAAGATGCAAGCTATGGCTCTTGACATTAGGTCCCAAGATCTTAGAAGAACGAAGGAATCATTGGAAGTTGTAAACAAGGACAAATCACATAAATATGAGCAAGTTCTAAAATCACTAGAACTTACTAAGTTTGTTCATGAAGCTAATTTTGTAAAGCTCAAAGAACTCATCAATGGGTTATCTCACCAATAAAACAATCTTCTATAAAAGTTACAACATACTCCTAATACTAAAAGTGGTTATCAAGCATTTAGTGGAAACAATTTTGCTACAAGACCATATAAAGCTTATATGGTGGTTATTTCCTTTACAAGGTACATAAACCCAAAAGAAACTTTTTTTATTTTTGATGGTGATGATGTGTATACGTTGTTATATAAATGTAATCAATATTTTGATATAGAATATATTGTTGAGGCTGAAAAACTTAGGTTAGCTTCGTATTATCTAGATAGAATGACTTTGTATTGGCTCTAAAACTTCATGAAAAGTAGAAGTAATCAAGGTATGACATGAGATAAATATGTAGAGGCCATAAATTATAGGGGTCAAAATGATCCACTAAAATAGCCTAAGGATCTTAGATAAATGGAAGACTTAGAAGGTTACATTAGGGATTTTGATATACTATGGAACAGGGTTGAAATCACTGAGAAACAAGCCTTGATATTTTTCTTAAGAGGGTTGGAAATGGAAGTCAAGAACTTAGTTGCGATGTTTGAACCTAACACTTTAAATGAACCCTACAATCTAGCATGCTTGCCAAGACAACATTCTAGCCTATAAAAGATCCCACCAGAATTACACCAGAACTGCATCAATAAACACTAGTCAAATAGCTTAATCTAGGCCTAGCCATAGCCAAACAACTTACAAAATCTCACCCACATTGATTGTTAAAAATCCTAACTCATATCCCCGATATGAACCTACCTTAAGATCCACTAAATTTGTAAAGAATAAGGAGTTATATGAAAGGAGAGCCAAAGGATTGTGTTTTTAATACAATGAAAGTTTTGTGCCAGGCTATAAATGTAAAAATAGAAAACTATATTCCTTGTGTATAATGGATAATGATGGTTGGAAGTAGAGGATAACAACAGTATTGGTGAGGAAAAACCTAGCCCTGAACAAGTGACACCTTACATTTCTATCAATACATTGGAATGAGTTGCTAGTTACATCTATTTTTCATCATGATGGACTCAAGTGCTCCTAACTTCATTGACTCCAAAATACCAAGCAAATTATAATGTAATCTTACAACAATCAAGTTATGAATAGTGGAGGCAACTAATGGAGGTACAATGTTATGTACAACTATTTGAAGGAATTTTAAGTGGAAAATACAACGGAATGATTTTATAGCTAATGTATTCATTGTTGAATTGAGTAGTTGTGAAATGGTACTACGTATACAATGGTTGGCTGCCTTGAAAGATATTGTATCAAATTACAAAGATATATGAATGTCTTTCAATTGGCATGGGGCAAAAAGTGGTGATTATGGGAGATAATCCCATTAAATTATAGACTATTAGATTTGAACAGTTCAGTAGTTTACTGAACAATCCTGTTTAAATATCAGAGGTTAGCTTATGTAGCCTGAGGCTAGTTTCAGAAATGGATGGTAAGTTACAATCGATGTATGTTACCATCTCACCTAACTCTAAAAGGAATCCTTCTTTAAAACTATTACTGAAAATATATCAGAACTTATTTAAAAAACCTAAAGGCTTACAATCACCCATGTTATAAGATCACTCAATTCCTTTGAAAGATGAAGCCCAACTTGTTAATCTAAGGCCCAACAAACACTTCGGACTCCAAAAAGATGTGGTCAAGATTATAGTGTCTAAAATGCTATAATCTGGGGTTATACAACCAAGTTATATTCTTTTTGTCTTTCTAATTTTCTTAGTGAAAAAAGAAAGATAACTCATAAAGACTTGTGTAGATTACAAGGCATTAAATAAACTCACAATCAAAAATAAATATCATATGCCTCTTATTAATGAATAATTAAAAACATTAGTGGGTGCAACTATTTTCTAAAAAATTGACTTAAGGGCTGGCTACCACCATATTAGAATGAAGCAGGAGACATTTCTAATACTACATTTAGAGCCTATAATGGCCATTGGTTATGCCTTTTTGCTTAACTAATGCCCTCATCCACTTTACATAATCTAATGAATGAAGTCTTTTATGAATATCTCATAAAGTTTCTCTTAGTATTCTTTGATGATATTCTAATCTACAACTAAAAATTTAATGACCACTCAAGACTTTTGCAGGCTATGTTTAAATTGTCAAGATCCTATAAATTAGTTGCTAAAGTCAATAAATGTATTTTCTATAGTGATTCAGTGGAGTTCTTGAGACATATTCTTTCTAAAGTAGGAGTGGCTACCACCCCCAGAAAAATACAAGCAATAGTAAACTAGCTAATTTCTAAAACCACCAAACAACTCAGAGGCTTCTTAGGGCTAACTAGTTACTATAGAGAATCTGTAAAAGGAAATGGTTCTATATGCAGACCCTTAACTAGGTTACTTAAGAAAGATAGGTTGGGGTGGATTGAGAAAGCTATTATAGCCTTTAGATTTCCTAAGGAAGTCATGACTATACCACATGCTCTCGTATTGCCAAATTTGGATAAATTATTTATTGTAAATATTGATGCTTCAAGTATAGGTATAGTGGCAGTCATGGTCCAAGAAAGTCATCCTATAGACTTTATTAACAAGCATCTAGGTCCCAAGTAACAAGTTTTGTCTATATATGATAGGGAGATTCTAGCAATATTGTATGATGTAACCAAATGGAGGCATTACTTATGAGACAAACATTTCAAAATCAAGACAGACCATATCAACTTGAAGTGTTTGCTGGATCAAAAGGTAACTCTTACCTCTCAACATTTATGACTAGCTAAATTTAAAAAAGTCTTTTTAAAATGGTCAAAAAGTCATTTATGAACTGGATAAGGGCAAGAAGGTCTTTTCATATTTATTCAATATAGGGGCAAGAAGGTACTTTGGTCTTTTACCTTTGGTTCTTTTGTAATTCTCAGGTTTCATTAGAGGAGATAGGGTCATTTTATAAATAAAAAATTTTAAAAAAAAATTAAAGATGTGTGAACAATGGTTATAGGCTTCAGACGGCACGTGCGGGGCACCATTTAATGATCGAAAAGCCTATTTTTGGTATGGCAACCACAATGTCTAAGTGACCCTTCCATGCCTAGGTGGCGCGTGTGGTCCAATAATCTCTAGTTTGGTGTGTTTGACCTTTTATGTTTTTTTTTCTTTTTCCCTCTGTCCTTTTTAATTTTCATGCTTGATTTTTAAATGTTCAAAGAAGCATTTCAATTTTATTTTCTTAAGATTCAATCCTTATTCTTTTGGTTACTATTTATTTTATTTTGAATAATTTATGAAATTATTAATTTATTTCAATTTCATCCCTTGTGTATGTTTTTATCTGTTAGATTTGGTCATCATATTTTTAATTGTTCTTTGTCTTATTTAAGATGGTTATTAAAATCAATTTTGTTCTTCTTGAGTTTTTTTTCTAATAAATATGATTTTTTTTATTCCTATTTTTTTACCTTGAAAATTTTAAAAATTTGATTTTTTTTCTTACAATTTCAATCTTCGACATTTTATTGGTCGGATGTTTGGCTTGTTAAGTGTGCCCGAGTCTAGAATTTAATGGGTCATGGGTTTGAGAGATTAACTGAAGTTTACAAGGTTCAATCGGGTTTGCTTTGTTTTTTCCCTTTTCTTAAGCTCTTTGTTTTTTCATGTTTCATCCTTTCGTATTTTTTATTTTCTTTTTTTCTATAAGATTTTTCAGTCATTTCGAAAATAACATGGATTGCCTCGGGGTTTTTTTTATCTTTGTTAAATTTAACTTTTTTAAAAGGAAATTTATTTTTTAATTAAATTAATTAATTTTATCTTTCAACATTAAACTAGTCAAGTGTTTAGAGATTAACTCGGGTGTAAGAAGTTTGCTAGAGCTCGCTTGGTTTTTTTGGGGTTTTTTTAAGCTTTTTTTTATTTTCATCCTCCAATTATTTTTTCACTTTCTATGGAATTTTTTAGTCATTTTAAAAATAACACGGTTGCCTCGAGTTTTTTCCAGCTTTGTTGAATTTAGCTTTTTTGAAAGGATTATTTTAATTAATTTAAAAGATATAAGCATGGAAGATTCACTTCATGGTATTTTGTTTTGTTTGCTTCTCATGTTGTTGTTCTAACGATCTCATAAAACTTAGATTTTTCTTAAGTTTTTAAAAATATTAATGTTGAATGAATATATTTTTTTCATATCAGAGAAAAAATAGTCTAACCAGCAACGTAATGCATATATTACTAAAACTTATCATTTCAGCCTCCGAATTATACAAAAGTAATCTCACAAACAACATTTCAAAATAAAAAATTGATTGTAGAGCTCAAATGGAATACAACATTATGGATTTTAGTTTTTAGATTTAAAAAAATAATCAAGTCTTTAAACACTCAAATCTAAGTAATGATTGGGTCCAAGATTTGCATGAAAGAATTTGTGGCAGCAAAATCTTTCATTTCATTTAATGATGACCTCTTCACCAATAATAATAGGATCCTGATAGAGGGGTCTCGATTCTAAAATCCAACAATTGAAGTATGACAATCAAATGAAAAAAATATACATAGGTGTAAATAAAAATATGCAATAATTTTAAAAGATCTTCGTACGAATTAGCCTCACGTCTATGAGATGGAACAAAGACTCCTAGAGCATAGCTAGCATGTCCCTTGTTTAAAGATAAATCGCAATTGCAATTTCAGTGTCAAAACCTTTTATTTTACGTATTTGAGCGACAAACCTCTGATTTTATATATATTTGAGTGCATTTCATCACTTAATATTAATAAACACTAACATGAAAGATCTAGTAGGTTGTTCAGTTGTAAAAATTAAGGATCAAGGAGTTTACTTTTCATGTTGTTTCATATTCGAGCCCTGTGATTGTTAATATGATGGTCACTGGAGGCTTACATAGTCGTTAACTTCAAGGCCCGCGTGATTAGTTGAAATACACGCAAATTAGCTTGAACACCCACATTAATTAAAAACAAATAAAAATATTAAACACTAACATGACTGAAATCAACTAACATGTGACCATTTTGTAATGACATGTTGCAAAGAGTATCATTTAAAATTATTGAGAAAAGACAAAATTATATATATATATATATATATATAAAAAAGGTGATAGAAAAAAAAAACGGAAACAATAAAAGTTTGAAAATTGATATCAATATTGCATCTAAAAGTTTTTTATACAAAGATAATGGAAAGTAAACGTTTTAATTGATATCAGCCTATATATTAGTATTTAGCATGTTCAGAGATAATGGAATGCACTTAAATAGAAAGAAAAAGAAAAATGAAAATTAAAAGTGCAGCTCTCTCCTCATTTAAACAAGCACTCGAACAAGCGGCTTGAAGTGTTTTCTTTTTAAAAAAAAAATTAAAAAAAAAAAACAAAATTGAAATGGTAAATAAAACATCGCAAAATGGGTTGTCTAAAAATGTAGACATGACCTCCACATGATTCACTCGTTGCTTTATCCTCTTTTTGTATTTTTAAATTATTTTTAAAAAAAATTAAATTTTTTTAATTTAAATTAATATTTTCAAATCATTTTGATACTCTAATATTAAAAAAAAATAAAAAAAATATTATTTGAATATATTTTTAAATAAAAAAACTATTTAAAAAATAATTATAATCACGCTACAAAACTAACTTAAAACTCTGCGTAGGCAGTAGGCAGAGAAGGAGCGATGGTCTTAGAAAAACTGCATGCTGGGACCGCACTAGTAACAGATGCTCGTGTCGTGGTCCACTTAGCTTAGATTTAATCCTTTCCTTTATAAATATATATGTTTTAACAAGTTTATTGAAGTAGTGCTGTACATTAGATACCTACTTATATTATTTAATTTTTGTGGGGACTAGAGATTCCCACAAATTATTCTCTCTTTTCATGGCGCCTTTTTTTTTATTTTTCAATTTTTTCCCCTTTTTTTATTTTAGCTTTAAATTTTATTTCAATTCCGTCTTTCAATACTTATTAATTTTGAATTTATCATCATAATTTATTTCAGTTTTTTTCCTATGAAATTATTACAATTTTAAATACGCATCTCAACATTTAGCTGATGTTTTATTTTTGCAAGCATTTTTAAACCAAATGGAGTCCTTGAACTAGGCATAGGTTTTACAAGTTAAACCGCAAAACCCGAGCCGATTCAATATATCATCATTTTAATACTCATAAAAAAAACATATATCATCTTGAATATTTTTTTAAAATCAAACCATATTTTTACTAGTCATCCAGATTATCTTTAATCTACTTAGTCAACTACATTATATCGAGTCAACTACCATATTAGTTAATTTTAAATACATGCTAGGCAAAAAGTCGGATTAGAAACTTTCAAAATTGACTTGTTGAACCTTATTGTAACCTAATTTTGACCTCCCATTTTCAAATGAAAAAAATATGTCTTTTTAATAAATTTAGTTAATTTCAATCATCTTGTTATTTTTATTTAATTTCTAAAATCATGAAAAATCATAAAAAAAAATACAAAAATAAATGAAAATAAAAAAATAGTTAGGGTTGAAATTAGGCCAATAATTGAGCATCACATGCAAAAACAAAGTTTGAGAATTTTTGGGTCACAATTGAAGGTTTGAATTGAAGAGAAAATTAAGAAAACGGCTTAAATTGATTTGATTTGGCTAAGAGTGAAAGATATTTGAAGTTCAAGGATGAATTTAAAACAAATAGTCAAGTTAAAAATCAATGAAGGGCTTAATTGAAGAAGAAAATCAAAGTCAAGAGTTAGATTGATCAAAATTGCATAATTTTTATGAATAATCAAATTGATGAGAGTTCTCTTTAGAAACTGACATCATTCCTATTTTTAAATAAAGAATAAATTGAGAATAAGCTAAAAAATAATTAAGGTGATTAATGACAATCAAAAAGATAAATTTAGAAGAAAATACATAATAAATTTAATCTTTTGTAAGAAAGGATGTAATAAGAGTTATGTCATTCTTCCTTTAAACATAACTAACTCGTTACTTGAATCTTTGAAACCAGTATTTATTTTTAGGAGTTTAACAACCAAAATTTATCGATTTGTGACAAACATAGTTTAATAGTAATACTAAAACTTTTATTAAACTCGTAGTGTGGCGCGGGTTACAAAACTAGTTAAAGTCTAAATATAGAATGATTTTGTTTTTGAGAAAAATAAAGACATTATTTATGTTTAATAAAATAAATTTAAAAATGCATGAACCACTGAACTAGAAAAGAGTTGTCAAAACTAATTAAATATTAAAATAAAAGGCTAATTTTTCTCATTAAAAAGAAAGAAAGATAAATATGCAAATATTTAACCTTAACTTTTCTTTTCAATTCATATGCATTTTATTTTTTGTCTTTGAGGTTATTTTTTAATATCAAGAACAAATGATTTTTTGTTTTTATAAATACATCATGCAAATAAAATTTATTTATATCAAATATAAAAGAAAGAAATTTGAAGATTAATCACAATAATCTCTTTGAAACATTATAAAATAGAGCATAATTAAAAAAAAATACTATTTTAAAAATATAAACTAAACAATTTAAAAAATCAGAGATATGATATTAATTTAAATATAAAAAAAATATTTAGGAAAAAATTTTTAAAAAAAAAGTGTGTGGATGCGTGTGAAGGGTGATGGTGGTGGCAGTAATATTAGTAATAAAAAAAAATTAGCTTTGCATCATTGGGCCTAGCAACCCATACCTGCATGCCTGACTAGCTATTCAAGAGTTCAAATGTGTTTGGGTCTAGAAACCTTTTTTTTTTTAAAGCGGGACAAACAAGTCATCTATTGTGACAGACAACTTGTCATAGTTCGCAATCTTCTCTAATCACATTCAGTGATTGAAAAATCAAGGTTTGACTTTAGGGACTCTAAAAACTCATTTTTCAACTTGTTTTCACTCAAAAAGACATAAGAAACACCTTTAGAATGTCAATAAACCAATACTCTACAAACCTATTATATCTCTAAATCAATCCAAAAATTACATAATTAAGCCAAAAAGATTTCTTTCTCATTACTGGTCTATTTTTTTAATGCAAGATGAGGTACAAAAAAAATATACTCCAATGAAACTTCTCTTATAAGATGAAACTTATTGACACTAAGAATGACCATTCTAATCATCAGATCATGACCAACTAATGATTTTTTCTTTCGTCTCCTGTTTTCAGTGACACCTTGTCTCGTCTCTCTAACTTAGGGATTAAAATGCAAAATAAATGAATTCATAGACTAAAATGTAAGAACCTAAAAAAACAGGGATTAAAAAAAACTTTGGAGACCAAAAACCCTGAAAACTCGTCTCAACTACTTCAGCAAAAAGAGAAAGTGTTTGGGAATTTGATCTAATGTCAATTTTGACCTTCAAGGTTTTGATTATGCTTAATAAAAAAAATTAATTTTAATCTTTTTAAAGCAAGCATCGATTCAAAGTCGAAATCTTTTTCAACTTTATGAGAAACCCTTCCAAAGTTAACCAAAACAAATTATTGTTACCAATCTCAAATAAATTAAATTTGGAAGGATCGCATAAAAAAATTAACTAAAAAAACAAAAAAAATAGTATGCAAATCCACAATAAAAACACTTATAAGCCATAGTATTTGTACAATGGTTTTCCCATGTTTTTCGTCAACTAGTTAATGGTTGTTGCACTAAGTTTCAAACGAACTTCTATAATTATGTCTAGTAAAAAACAAAACATTTATATTAAAACTAGAAAATCACGTGAATATTGACTTCATTTGCCTTGTCTAAAATCTAAATTTTAATACAAATCAGACTAAAAAAATAGACTTAAAAAAGAATGTGCAAACATTGCTCATATGTATTCTAAAATGTGAAAAACAAAATTAATTGCAAAGGGAAATTTAGATGCATATATACAATGAAATAAGTTGAGGATTGTATGCTTCCATAAATATTAAAAATAATTGTTAAAAATAACTAGAGAATAAGTCATGAAGATGTGAAACATATACAGATTTAGAAGTCTAATATTTATGAATAAGTGGTCAGAAAATCAGGCTGAGGGGCTACTTTTTCAACCCATGAAACCATTTCCAAACCTATTTTACCCTAAAGATACCTAAAAACACTCTTAGAACATCAATAAATCAATTTCTCAACTCAAAACACCCTTAGTTCGACACAAAAATACAAAATTAAACCCCAAAATTTTTTTTTCTCAAACCTAATCTTTCTTTTCCAGCAAAATAAAGGGTAAAAAACACATCAATAGAATTCATCTCATCAAATGGAACTCATTAACACTGAGAATGAGTTTTTTTTTTGTTATCGTAATGTGGATACCAATGACTTTCTCTTTTCTCTCTCAAACTCAAGACGTAAATGCGAACAAAATGAAGTTTTTGATGAAACTTATAATTTTCAAACCAAAAGGACCAAAATAGAATTTGAGAAAAATCTCAATGAGTTCCTTCCCAAAAAGGAACATAACAGACAGTGACTAAAAAGCCTTCATTTTTCACTCACTTTAAATTTTAGCATCTTTATTCTTAATTTTTTTAAGCAATAAAAACAAATATTTTGTTTTTACAAAATCAAGCATTAACTGAATGCTAGAATATTTATATGAAATGATGTAATTGAAAAAATAAATTAGATGGCCTATGTAGAAAAAAATAAAGTTAAAAACAAAGAAGAGAAGTACTATTACAATCCATATTTAACTTGTCTATGCTCCATCACAGATTAAATCAAAAGTTAATTTTTATTGGAAAAAAAACTTTGTATGCATTATTAATGTTTTATTAAATTTCAACTAAAACTGAAAACACATTGAGTTGGCCCTTGTCTAGCTCATGCATGGAACTAAAGCGATTTGGAAATAACTATGGTTGGTCAACCAAGCGATTCCAAGCATGACTTGATCAACTCAACAAAAACTCGATTTGGCTTTAAAAAAAAATCTAGGCGACATTATTCTAATGTTGATTTTTAAATATTTAGAAGGTAGGGGCCATAAAGAAGGATGACATCCCTCTCTTTTTTATATTAAGGGTTATCTACCCCTTATTCTTTTTTTAAAAAAATAGATGATTCATCGTCTGTATTTCAAGATTTTGATCACTGAAGAGGTTATCATAAAATCAAGCACTAGGTTTTTGAACCTAAAAAAATATTTTTCAACTAATTTTAACCTGTAAAACTTAAATATATATACCATTAAAACATCAATGAACCAAATTCTCAACCCAAAAAACCTTTAAAGTGTTACAAAAACAAAGAACAAACAAAAAAAAATCTTTCTCAATCTCGATCTACTTTTTTCCAATAAGATTAAGGGTAGAAAAACACTTCAACAGAACTTCTCTCATTAAATGGAACTCATTGACATCAAGAACAAATTTATTTATTTATTTTTGTTGGAATATGGATGACTTTCTATCTTCTCTCTCATTTTCCTACTACTTCATCTCTCCTCTCTCAAAACCATGGACTTAAACACGAACAAAATGAAGTTTCGAACTAAACCACATGATTGTCAAACTAAAAGGACCAAAATAAGATTTAAGAAAAATCTCAATATATATTTTGTCAAAAAATGCATTGGATGAATTGTACATAGATAAAGAAAAAACCTATATTTTTCATATACTTTCAATCTTAGACTTATTATTTCCAGTTTTATTTAAATAATAAAATCGAAAGCTTTTTTGTAAAATCAAGCATGAACTCAATGCATACTTTTTTTTAACATAGCAATAACCCAATAGAAAGAAAATAAAAAAAAAGTTGGTCAATAAAAAAAAAGAGTTACAATTATAATCCACAATGATTACACACACAAACTATAGTGTTTATATAATGGATTTCCCATACCTTTTAGGTTTACTAGATTGGTGGCCCTTACCATACCACATGTTAGGCCAAGTTTCTCTTAATGTAAAAAAAAAAAGATGTTGAGGCGATGCTGATATTTTTAAATAAGTAAGAAAAATACGAGACTCGGGTCATTGACTTGACTTGACTTGACTTAATAACTGCGGTTAATCTAACAACATGCTTTTAAAAAATAGGCAACAAAAATAAATAAATCAAACTAAAAATAATATGCAATGATCAACTTAAAAAATAAACACTTGTCAATATTATAGAAAGATATCACCCCAATATTTGATATCAAACAAAAAAGAAAATGAGATAGTGATAACCCCACATAAAAGAAAAATGAGAAAAATTCAAATCTTAATTCCTAACCAATCAAATGTCGAGTGATGAATTTGAAGAAAAAAATCAAATTAAAAAAAAAAGAATAAAAAAACTTACTGGAGTCTACTCAAGTCAGTTTGCCAAATATAATATCTAGTCATAAAATTAAGATATCTTCATACAAAGCAAATTGAATAAAACAATGAAGCTTAAATCCTAAACAACTCAATGTTGAAGGATGAAATAGAACAAAAAAAATATAAAAAAAAGGAACAAAAAAACCTGAGTCAACCCAGGTTAAATTGCTAAGCCTATAGCCCTAGATATGATATTAGGATAACCCTTTAGAAAGGAAAGTGAAAATAATCATTACGCTCAATCTCTAACCAATCCTATGTTGAAGAATAAAATTTAAGAAAAAAATAATTTTAAAAAGGAACATAAAAAAGACCGAAATCAACTCAAGTTAGAGGCCAAAAGTAACTCCTATATAAGGAAAACCTAAAAAATTCAATCAAAAAAGAATTAAAAACAAAATAAATAGAAATCATAAGAGTGAGGGCAAAATTTAAAATAAACAACATATGAAACAAAATGTTGAGAGATAAAATTAAAAAAAATCAATTAAAAAAAGGATAAATAAATAAATAGCAATAAAAAAATGATGACCAAATCTAATATTAGAATTAAATGAAAACAAATGCTAAGGATGAAATTGAAAAACAAAATCAATCGAAAAAGGGATTCAAATCAAAATAAATAACAATCAAACGAATGGGGATTAAATGTTATACAAAAAAACAAATGAAAGACACCTTTATATTTTGCCAAGCCAAACGATTCTTGAGGAGAGGAGAGAGAAGAATATCTTTTTGGATCCCAATGGTTGTGCCTCCATCGACACACATTAGACCACCATGAAGATCGAGGCATGAGGCTTCAAACCCCATCGCAAAAGCCATCATTATATTATCAAAAACTATCGCACGCATTGCTTGAGGAACACATATGCCTCTCGTGCGCTAGCTAGTTTTCCATACCTGGTTACCCCAGTCTCCATCTCCAATCCCCATACTTGTCTTCGTTTCAATTTTGGTCCTTCAACATTGAAATATTTTAAATGTGTTGAATTTTGTTTTTATTTTGGAAAATTGAGACTGGGTAACCATGCAAATCAATCCTTGAATTTGGCAAAATTTAAAGGGGCTGAATATATGTTTGACCTTCAAATTCAATTCCTAAAGCTATAATTATTCTAAATCAAATAAATTGTTTTTTGTTTTGTAAAATTGAGATTCACTCGAGTGACAAAACATTTCCTCAACTCCTCAAGACCCCTATACACATGCATAGAAAATAAATCATCATGACCAATTGCAAATCAAAGCAATGTCAAAGGATCAAATATAAAGAAAATAAAATTAAGGGGCCAAAGCATAAATAATCTTAGGGACCCAAAAAAGGGAGGAAGAGAGAGAAAGATATTGTTGTCTTTCATAGTATTTTGTATCTACGGCTACAATGTTTTTTTATATGCCTTTCAGTTTTTTTTTTTTCATGTTAATTAATATGTTTTCAATACCATAATTCCAAATCTGTTCTAAAACAGAAGGAATTTGCCTTTTCTCAGTGGAAAAATCCATGAGCAAAGATGATAATATGAGATGTGTGCATATATATATATATATATATATACCATTTCACAGATGATAATATGTTTCCCATCTTTATTTTGTCATGTTTGATGTGTTTTTTTATTTTATTTAAAGAAAATTTATAAGTATATTTTATTAGAAATAATTTTAGACTTAAATCAAATTTTCATTATAAAAATCAGTTCAAATTTTGATTTAATTGAAAGTTAAAATTTTTAACTTTTAAATTATAGATTATAAATTATATCATACTCCTTCAAAATATAAAATTTTATTTGGGTTATTTTTAATAATCATGTTTGTACTCAAAGTCATTTTAACTCAATGTTTTCATAAATTATTTTTAAAAAAATAACTTCTAAATTATAACTTAAAATGAAAAATAATAGTTCAAAAAACATATCAAATATATCCCATCCAATTCAAATCCATTGCTTATAGCTAAAAGCCAATTTAACAAAAACATATAAGGCATGAGATATAGCACTAGAAATAAATTATTTTTTATTATTACAGTTAAATTATCATTTTATTTTTCAATTAGAAAAAAAAAGTCTTTGTATGATTTTGTATTTTTTTTTTAATGGCTCATTAGTTATTAAAAGATTATCAGTGGATATACAAGTTTTTTTTTTAAATAAATTTTGTAAACATAACTAGGTAAATATTTCATATTATAAAATTAAATATTTTAATCTATATTTATTTTTAATTTTTTAGTTATTATTAATATTTTTTACTTATTTACATAAATAATTATTAATTTATTTAATTATATAATTACATAAAAAAATTTAATTTGCATTTAAAGTTTTTAAAATCTTTTCTAAAAAAATTAATACAACCCGCTAAGAAGGGTGGTAATATATAAAATAAAACAAAAAACGAAATTCAACGGAGGCAATAATGAATGGCCCTGCAGCATTTTAATGTGGGACCCATATTGTGTAATAGATAGCCACAGCAATAATGCATTAACATATATATATATATGTATATAGATATATTTCTATATATATATATACACACACACACGTGATGGCATGCCCACATAAATATAGAATAAATATATTTGATAATACTATAATTATGAATTAGCATTAGATGAGTAATAAATATTTATGATGAAGCTAATATTTCATGACGGAAAAAAAATTATATTGATCAAAAACTTATAAACTAAATAAAATAATTTGTAAAAATCTACAATATTTTGTAAGGAAAGATACAGTGTTTTCGCCACATAATTTAACTTTTCTATTAATAAAAAGCAAAAAACATTACAAAGCTAAATTCTCTATCAACTTAATATTAAAAAAAAAGATATAATTTTGGAAGTAAAAAAAACTCATGAGGAAAAACGTTGTAGTAATTGACAATGTTTTGTGAGGAAAACTACAGTGCTTTCTCCAATAAAATCGACAAAGACAATTTTTGAAAAAATCATTAAAAAAAACCATTTAGAGAAATATTGTAGCAATTTACAGTGTTTTATGAGAAAAGTTATAACGCTTTTTTCATATGATTTAGCTTTATTGTAATTAGAATTTTTAACCAACTCAATATTAAAAAAAAATCAACAAAGATAATTTTGAAAAAAATTATAAAAAAAATCATATGGAAAAACACTACAACAATTCACAGTGTTTTAAAGAAAAAACATTACAAAGCTAAATTCTCAATAAGCTCAATATTAAAAAATTAAAATCGACAGAGGCAATTTTAGAAGAAAAAAACAAGAAAAACAGGAAAAATAACCATATTGGAAACACTGTAGCAATTCATAGTGTTTTGTAATGAAAGCTACAGTGCTTCCCCACATGATTTAGCTTTATTTGTAATGACCTGTAATTGTAATTCCCAACCATCTCAATATTAAAAAAAAAATTGACAAAGATAATTTTAAAAAAATCATAAGGAAAAAAAACATGTTGAGAGACACTCTAGCA